>OU898279.1:22099042-22592702 GCA_918026665.1 Diabrotica balteata | reverse complement strand
TATTTTTTCTGCTCCACACTCTCACGGTGTTTCCGTCTTCACTCGTGTTATTCTTCACCCGCGAAATCTGTCCGATGCACCGGTTTCTGAACACGTGTTTCGCAAATATATCACGATATAGAGCACACTTTGTCTGCACACGATTTAATACAGTATTTTCGACATTTCTCACGTAACTAAAGCGGGAAAGAGGTAATTACGATAGAAAAACAGCCAAGATAGATGTTGTTCTTCTTGATAAGCGACGAGAGAGAGAATGAAAGAGAGATTACGACTGGCTCTAGCGGTGGCCAGATCAAGAGAGAGGACGTCTGGCTCTAGCGATGGCCAAACTAAGAGAGATCTGTCCTTATCGACAGCTGATAATCAAGAGAGGATCTTTCTTCTTTGCTATCTTAACTGTCTGTATTTCTAATGGAGAGGGGGTAAAATGTAAGTAGGAAGGGTTATTAAGGGTGGGACTAAGATAATGATTGTAAAATTGTGATAAAAGGATAGTTAATAATACAGCGAAAAAATAACATTTTTCGCATGTGAAAAAATGAACACTTATTATTTAGGACTTTTATCATTATGCTGTTTCTCCATGCGTATCTTGCAGTGCAAGATTAGTTTTTGTAGAAATTTTGTCATCTCCAAGGGTTATACTTTCTCCTCCGTGTTTTAGAAGCTCGTTGGTTATTCCGTCTGCTCCTGGTGACTTTCTATTTTTGATTGAGTTTTTGACTTTTTGAGTGAAGCTTCCCCACTTCCTGAAAACTGATTTTTATTTCGTGTCTTAATTCAGGTACGTTATTGTGTTAATTATTTTTCTTTCTTTTAAACAGCTCCGTTAGGAATCTTTCCCATTCGTTTGCTTTGATTCATTTCGTATTCTTCTATAGGTGTCTCGAGATTCTGGAGTATTGATGTTTTGTACTTCGATAGCCTCTCGTTTCTTTTTACGTTTCTCTTTTATTTCTTTTCTGAACCATGGTGTATTGTTGTTGGTTCTTTTGTTCAGTATGAGTTTTTGTTTTCATGTGCATGGTCTTATAACGCAACGAAGTTGGGTATAACTTTGGGTAATATAAAATTGACCCAGTGGGCATTTAATCTTGGAACTAGAAGAGAAATGAAGAATTCCATGTCTAACTATGTTCACTTTGCAAACCGAGACTCAAGTGTTTTGAAGTACACAACGGCGACCTTTGGGATGTGGGTTTATAAACCTAGGATGGAAGATATTTGGGTCAACAAAGTTGGAAACTGAAATTGGTACTAAAAGAAAAAAAAAATAAAGATCTACGGGTAAGTAAATATTTTTCATGTTTAAATTATTATAAGATGATGCTGGAGAATTCTAAAGAAGAGTCTTTTGAATTCGTAGAATCACTATGTGACATGTGAAATTTTCTTATACCGCATTTCTATATTTTTAGGTATCGTAACTTAGTAACTATTTTTTAAAACCTTTTAAACCTTTTTATTGGCGATTAGACATGAGCACTCTGCGTGTATAAAAACATAGTGAACAGTTTTTATCAAAAGAAATGTCACTTACGTTGTGTTCCACGTATCGAAACCACTACTCAATGTTCTATATCGTGAACACCCATGACCTATTGTATTCTCTCTGAGACACTGACTCTGACTGGTATACAATGACCACCCTTGATTCAGATATTACTATCTAATTACTTAAGTAAGGTGGCAGCACACGTTTGTCGCTCCTTGGATTTCTTCCTCGCCCACGCGATACAACCAAATAAAACTTGCTCAGCGTTGGCTGTTCCCACACACTCGTGTCAAAATGTCGTACGCTGTTAAAAGATTTATAATCAGCTTGTTATCACATTTTTTACTAGCTTCTCTTTTTATATCTTCGCTGTCGATTTTGTACGGCTTCACCACCACTTTTACAATGTGGATGTAATAAATCTTCGTGCTCGTTTGTCATTTAATTTATTTGTATATAATCTTTTAATGGAAAGAATTATTGACAGTGTATTAAAAGTTGTCGTAGGTGCGAGTCGGAATCTCTGACATTGCTTCTACTTCATCTTTACGTGGATGTGGTTAGTTACTAAAGAATTTTTTTTTGTTTATTTAGTCCATCTATTAGAATATTTTTTCTTCTTTGTCTTTTTTATTCTCTTCTTCTATCTAAGTATATCACTTTTTTACGCTGTCTCAGAGTTGTGAATTGTGCTTTTTCTGACTTGTGAATTAATCCAATCTATTTATTTTCTGCCACTCTATTAATTTGCCTACATTTTTTCTTTATATACTACAACCACTTATTTATGTCTTTTATCCTTCACATATTTTTGATTATTCCTATTATTCCTTGTTTTCATTATCATCAATGTTTGTCTCCTGTTATTATTGAGATCCTTATTTCATTTATTTTTTTAAGTACCTTCGTGTTGTGTTATTTCAGGTCTTGTTCCTGTAGTGTATGGGTCAGACTACAGATATGTGTTTTTTGACTGGCGGGTGTAGCGGACGGTATTTTCTTTATGAGAGTCTCCATGTCGAAGGTAACCGTACGCTGTCATCTCTTTTATTTAAACAATTTGACCTTTTTTCAATTTCTATGGCTTCTCGAATAATTCTTGGTTTATAGAAGAATATGGGAGCTATGGTTCTGGAGTTTTTAAAATCAATTTTGTGATTTATATGAAGATGGTGATGACCTAGAGCTGAAATTACATCAGAGTTGCGAACAGCAATGGAATGTTCATAAATCCTACTTTGGATTCTTCGATTTGTTTGGTCTATATAAGTTTGGGGGCAGTCTGCACAAGGAATTTTATAAACTTTGTGTTATTCATTTGGAAAGTTGTCTTTGATTGATCGACAAAGAAAAAAGTTTTTATTGTGGGTAAATATTGTCTTCATTCCTCTTGATTTAAGATTTTGATTTTTTCAGTGACACCTTTGATGTAAGAAAGAACAGCTTTAGTATGATGAGGGCCAGTCTTTGGGTTTAGATTTAGTGGGAGTGTGATGTCTGTGGATGCTCCTATTGATGTGATTTTCGCGGTAACCGTTTTAGTTAAGGGTTTGTTTTAAACTAGAGAGCTCAGCAGGTCTACTTACATCATAGCAAAGGAGTATTGATCTGGAGACAAGGGGTACTAATGACTGAATTAATTTGTAAAAGGTGGATGATGAGAAGTTGGCATGCAAGTAATGGATTGATATGAGTGGGGTTTTCGATAAACAGAGTGATGAAAACCTGTGGATTGCTTTTTTCATTATAATAACGTCGAAAAACGGTAGGGGACTGAATACAATGGACTAGGTGGAAATTTAAAAACTGAAATTCCGTTTAAACATTGTTCGGTATGAATTTAGTTCAATAACCGAAACGTAAGTTATAGGAAACAAGAGGGTACATAAACCATATTTACATAACGCTACTTAACACGTAATCGTAAAGTTTTATGTAGTTTCGGTCGACCTGGTCAACTGTTTAAGTGTTATAATATAATAATAAAAAGTACAATCCGTCTTTCTTTGGGAAAAGTGAACATGGAAAATCAGTGTGATGAGCGGACTGAAAAAAATTGTGTAGCAAACTCATCAGTAGAGCACAGAAATAAGTCGTGGTTGAAATTTTTGAGTAAAGACTAAGTATGTTAAATGTTTAAATATCCTTGATGATGGTTCGATAGGGCCGAAATCGTTTTGAAAAATTTTGTAATTCTTGCGGATATTTTGATTATTAGTTTAATATACTATAAGTTTTACACTGTCTTGGTAAGTTTTTTTTATAAATTTTCACCTATCAATTTGTCCTTACGATCTACGAGGCAATTTGATTAAAAAGAATAAATAATTCGATGGCACAATACGTGTTAAAATATTTCACGTATTGGCGTCGAACATGGGCAATTTCTTGGAAGACGACGTGAAATTTGAGAATCGTAATTTTATTGCCCTGCTGCAGTTCGATCTCAGAAATCCACACCAGCTTTTCAGAAGTTTGCACAATGGTTTTAAACAAAAAGTCAGAAAATCTGGTTAGATATGCCAACTGTTACCGCAATGCAATTCGGAGACATGTTTGATTTAGCCTTCGATTTTAGAGACGGTCCTTATGAAAATGTCTGTATTACGGAAGAAGCTTATTTCTAACTAGACGATAATCATTTACGGATATGTAATAAGAAAAGAGAAGTTGACCCAGCATGTAGAAAATTTTGCAGAAATTGTATGTTTTTTTTAACGAAATATCTTTACAAAGCTGCTTCTGTTTGATATCTGTTTTTATGAGATATCTTTATGTGAATAAGTAAGTTGTTATAAAAATCCCTTATTTAAGCCATTGTAACATTTTTTTTATAATTAAAATATTAAATTATTTTTAATCCCTTTACCCCTGTTGCCTGAGACGTCCATGGCAGTATTTGCAAATGTATACGCGGGTGGGTATACCTAATCCAAAAATTACCATACACTACAGGAAAGTAAACAAGAAAAAAATGGAACAGGAGAAGGTAGCAGCTTCCACAAAGATAAGATATAATATATTATTGATAGCCTAAAACAAGAATCAGTACAATTCCTGTACAAACTTAGACTAGCCTCAAAACTAACTCACTTAACTCGAAGAGAAACAGCCGAAAAAAGAATATCAAGATATAAAAAATTGCATTCATCAGGCGGCCAAAGAGGCATTGGGGTACGAAGAAGCTGACAAAAGAAAAAATTTTAAGTGGTGGAACGAAGAAGTAGGAAAATTAATTAAAGACAAAAAAAAGCTTATCAAACATGGCTATCCACGAACGACTCAGAAGACCGTAGAATTTACATCAGACTCAACAGGGAAGCAAAGAAGGAAGTCGCTAAAAGAAAAAACGAAATGTCGGAAGAGAAATGCGAAGAGATGGACCGATGCTTAGGAGGAACCAAAGTGACACAAGCTTGGAAATTCATAAAAAGTATTAGAAAAGAAAGAAAAGATGAGGGAAATATAAACCTGATTCAAAATAAAAAGTGGGAACAATATTACGAAACGCTATTAACAGAAAGTAGGCACGAATTTATGGAAAGACCTGACCATATCTCAATGACAGAAAACTCAGAGGTGCATAAGATAAACAAAGAAGAACTGAAAAAATAATTGAAAACAAATGAAAAATGGAAAAACACCTGGGCCTGAAGACATTCCCATCGAGTTGGTGAAACATGGACCGGATGCTCTTTTGGAAAGCTTAGTGAATATTTTTAATAAATGCTTAATTGAAGGCCAAACGATTCCAGACGATTGGAATTTGGCCTACATTAGCCCCATTTATAAAAAGCGAGACAGGAAAGAGTGCGGAAATTATAGTGGCATTAGCGTAACTAGCTTTTCATCACGTTTCTAACTAGAAGGGTACCGTTATTTTCGATGTTCGTTAGAACCTTACGTTCTTAGAAATACATACTGCCTGGCCTGTCATTTTTAAGTGGAAGTTACTCCCACCCTTTTTAGGGAAGCTTGTGAAATTTTTTAGAGGAACCACATTACTTCTGACAGGGCAGTCTTTGGTAAGGACGCTCGCCATATCTTACTGTCTCTGTTCTCTGTGAATTTTCGTAAGCATGTACACACTTAAATATTTGCGTATCTTAATCTAATACCACATTAGATTAAATATTGGTATATAGTAACCTTTTAATTTAATTAACTTCAGTGCTTGATACAAGTATAGTATGTAGAATTAGTTTAGTACAGCAGTCATCGAGAATTACTGTAAGTTATCATAATCATAATATCTTCAATTATCTGGGCGAATAATTTGGTATGTTATCATATTGCCTTCAATTATCTGGGCGAATCTACGTTTCACCATTTCTTCACCTGTAGTTAAGGTTAACTACCGGTTTAACAATTGAATTTAATGATCATTTAATATTTTCCTACGAACTTTCCATCAGCTATTAAGAACTTCTAAGTTACGAACATTTAATTATCCGTTAATCCTTAAATAACCGTGCGAGATAAGATAATTATAATAGACCAAGTGCGGGTTGGTTTAATTTTTATAATACAGTATTCTTGTAACCTTTTTGTATTCTTGTGAATTTAAATTTGAATAATTTTTGTTATTTGCTATAATTGGTGTAACATTTTTAACCCGGTATCTCGAGACACGCCCATTAAACAGCAAAGAGAGACTTTCTTTAATCAACTTTAATTGAACTTTTTAAATAGCATCAGACTCTCTTTCTTCGCTGATAATTAAAACTGTGTATGATTTGGATATTTTGTATTTGTACAATTATTTATTATTCATAAAACTGTTTATTTTTATATGTACACCACCATTCAATAATTGGTGGTGTATTTTTATTACATGTGTGTACCTTCAGCCGCCTATATCATTGTGTTGTTGTAGAATATTGTTTTTGCTTTATGTGTGAGTAGTTTGCTTATTATATTAAATTAATATTATACCTTCGACCAGAAGAAAGATCACAGCTGAATTAATTTTCGTAGGAGGATGGAAGTCCACCTAATATATTTATTATTTGGTTTTCTTTTCTTTTTTAAAGGTTTCTTAATTTTCTCCTTAAAATCCCAAAAAGTTAAGTGGCGCCCTGTTTCCATCTTATCTTAGTAATTTTAACCATATATCTTTTTATTTATTTCTGTATCTTTTCTAATATAAAATATTTTTTTAAAATGGTTGAATAATTTATTGTATAGCATTTACCTAGTAATATTTTAAATAAATAAAAAAAAAAGGGCAACGAAATCGACTACTGGAGACAATGTTGCACACTAGGCAACGTAGGACATTAGGAGAGAAATGGAAATTGACCTAGACATAATAGATACTATCGTTGGCGTAAATACCTCAGGAACAAGCGGGGTTTGTAAAGGGTTAAGGTACACGGGAACAAATCCTGAACCAGAGATAACTCATTAAAAAGTCTAGAGAATTTCAAGTACCTATGATTATATTCTTCGTTGACAACCAAAAGGCATTTGATTGTGTAAGCTGGATAAATTTATGGTACATTTTAATAGAAATGGGCGCACCAATGCACCTGTTGACACTTATTAAAAATCTGTACCAGTCCAATATAGAAACAGTATAACTAGATCACAAGTTCTCAAACAAATTCAAGACCGATAGAGGTGTTAAACAGGGATGCGTATATCACCTGACTTATTCAACATTTATGGTGAAGATGCCATGAGGATGACTTTAGAGGCGATGGTGGAGCAACAGTGGCTGATAGGAAATGCTACAATTTAAGATTTGCAGATCTAACTACACTTATAGCAGCAAATAAGCAAGAAATGTTTAATCTTCTGCGAAGAGTTGAGTACGAAAGCAATACAGTTGGTCTGAAAATCAATAAAGCTAAGACAAAAATAATGATGGTCGACAGATTCCACACTATTCAACCGACTAACGTAGTGGACAGTTTTGTCTATCTCGGATCAAGTGGAACTAACAATGGCAACTGTGAACCAGAAGTTCGGAGACCTATTGGTATGGCAAAAAATGCGATGAGTTACCTAAGTAAAGTTTGGAAAGACAGATCTCTCTCTCTCTCTCTAAAATATCAAGATGAGACTAGTGAATGCCCTTGTATTCTCAATACTTCCATACGGGGCAGAAACTGGAACTCGTCGCGGATGCGAGCGCCGAAAAATTGATGCCTTTGAAAATGAGATGCTGGAGAAGAATTCTTCGCATATCTTGGACAGCTCATAGGACAAACTTTTCCATTCTGAACCAACTCGAAGTTAAAAAAAGGCTGTCCACAATATGTCTGCAACGTGTTCTGCAATTTTTCGGTCACGGGATTAGCAGAAGTGACGATAGTTTGGAGAGATTAATTGTTTCTGGAAACGTTCCGGGGAGAAGATCAAGAAGACGATTACCAATTAGATGGTCCCACCAAATTAAAAATTTAGCTGTAAACTCATTCTGAAACGTTCTCAAAGCAGCTGAAGGTAGAGACCAATGGAGAAAAGTTGTTAGGAGTATTGGTAGAAATCCTGATCCTCGGCAATGGGCAAACGACAAGAGAGAGAGAAGAGAGAGATAAATTTTCAGCAATGAATTAGCAAATAATTCCTTAAGTTGCGATTAACTTTTTCAGTTTCATCGTTTTGGCCGATATCTCGTTTTTTAGGGGATGAGTTTTGAACTAGGAGATGATGGGGTTGTTTTTGGGGATTGGTCAATATACCAATTAACAGAAACTAATTAGCAATAAAATATGCAGTCGAAATGGGCCTGTAGCTCTTTTCCTTGACGAGTTATATAACTCATTGTTTCGCAATAATTTTTTTTCTGTAATAAGTTAGCAATAAATTATAGTTTTGGTCTGAATTCGGCCTTATGTTATGTTAACTTTACCGACATTAAAATTAGTAGCATTGCGTTATATACAGATAATTGTCCACTGTGATGAACTCCAGAAGAAATTTTAATCACCTGAGACATAAAGTTACCAATTTTAATCACTTGCCTTCTGTCACTAAGAAAACTAAGCAACCAATCTAGCAATCTATTAGAAAACCGTATTTTTCTTAATTTTTCACTTAATAACAAGTGAATAATATTGTCAAATGGCTTGAAAAAGTGTATACACAGCATCAACTTAATACCCTTCTCCAAGGTATCTGACAACTTATTATGGTAAACAAGTAAATTCGTTTGAAGGTACCTAAAACCGTAATGTTTTCTCAACAATAGTCTCCTTAGAATGCCAATTTAAGTTATACAATCATAGTTAAACATAAGATAGTCAAAAATCTTAAAAAATATTAGGGATGGATATCGCTAGAGACACACTACGATACCACTATAGTGTCATAAAATTTGTCGTAGGTGCAGGTCGAGATATCTACAGTTTTCATAATTCCCCTCTACGTGGATGTAGTTAGTTTATTAAAACTTTGAGTTTATCGAGTGGATGTATACAATGTGTACATAAATCTAACAGTTTATTGTTATCGTAAACATGACTGTAAAGTCGTTTCAAACTTATTGGGCATTAAACAAAACATTAATTTTAAATCAATATAAGGACACAACCAGTTATTGTAAAAACGTTAAGTGAAAAGTATCACAACGGAAGATCTTTTATACAGGATATTTATTGTCTAACGGGATTTAAAAGGGATTCTACGAATATTTTTCTGGAAATTATACTTGAACTTTTCTATGATGCGATAATTACAGTAACTAATGAGGTAGAATATCAGCGAAGAAAAATAATTAGATATTTTGTAACATTTTTTTATATAATTAAAATAATAATTATTTTTATTCCTGTTACCCCCGTCATGATAAACCGATGATCGTGAGTACGATCAGGAATTTTTATCGAAAACTATAGAAATATGACGGAAGAATCTACCTACCAAAATATCACGGAATTTCCCTGAGTACGAAAGGTTTTTAATCCTTTCCGTCTTAATCCTGAGTATGAAAGGAACTAATGCTTTTCGGTTAAGGCAGGTCCTTTATGATAGATTTGTAAATATTCCGAAGACACGTATAGTAATTTTTCTGTAAAGACCCAATCTAGAAGATTTATATTTTATCACGTCCAATTACTAGTACCGTAAATACCTCAAACTTTCCGATGTCGTTAGAATCTTACCTTCTCAGAAATACATACAACTGGCCTATGATTTTTAAGTGGGAGATATCCCTTCTTCTTTTTTAGGGGTAGTTTGGTAAATTTTTGTAGAAGAAAGATTGACTTCTGAGTGGGCCGTTGTTGAGAAAAGACTCATTTCTCGTGAGACGCTCGTTTTCTCTCACATTATCGTATCTGTTACCTTACCGTCTCTGTGCATTTTCTTTATAAGTGTGTATACACTTGTATATTTGATTTTTTTTTGATCTTATACTATATTAGATTAAATATAGTTATAAAGTACCTTCAATGTTAATTAAATTCAGTGTTTAATACAAGTATAGTATTAGCTTCAGTGAATTAGTGCAGCAATCAACAGGAATTACTGTAAGTTACCATAATCTTAGAATCTCCACTTATCTGGTCGAATAATATGGTATGGTATCATATTATCTGCAATCATCTGGGCTAATCAAAGTTCATTCATGTCTTCACCTGTAGTTGAGAGTAACTACTGAATTTTGCATTCAATTTAAAGAACATTCTATATTTCTTACGAACTTTCCATCAGCTACTAAGAAATTTCAATAAATAATAATTACGAACATTTAGTTCTCAATCATTAACTAACAGTGCGAACAGCTAGTGGACTTAACCAAGTGCGGTTTGGTTAAACTTTTATTTCCGTAACCTTTTTGTATTCTTGTAAATTTAGATTTGATTAATTTTTGTTATTTGCTATAATTGTTCATATTTTTTGTAATATCTCGAGATACGCCCATAACACTTTATTTGTGCATGATTGTATTATATATCTTTGTAAAGGTATTTTCTAATTATATTACTGCTTATTTTTATATGTATACCACAATTTCATAATTGATGGTTTATTTTTATCTTGTGTGTACTTTCAGCTACCGATATCATTGTGTGTTGAATATACTGTTTTGTTTTATGTATGTATTTTATTTGTCGACTCCTAACAAGTTTCCTGATATAACCATAACTCTGAATATTTGCTTTTTACCTTTAATTATTACTATACCTTCGACCAGAAGAAAAATGAAGGCTGATTGAGTTTTGTAGGTAAGTAGGTGGACGGAGTCCACCTAATATATTTATTATTTGTTTATATAGTGTGTTGACCAAATTTATTTAATAATTAATCTATCAATATCTTTTCTTGGGTTTGGTCTCTGAACCTAAATATCTTTCCTTACCTCTTTTCTTTTCTAGGGTTTCTTAATGTTCTCCTTAAACCCCAAAAAATTAATTGGCGCCCTGTTACTATCTTATCGTATCTTTGATAATTTTACCCATCTATCTTTTTGTTTATTTCTCTATCTTTTCTAATATCTCTTGTCTTATCCGTACTTATTTCGTCCGTTGGATCCATTTCCGGTTCCAAAAGCTAGTTTCGAACCCACGACTCGCTCTCCACCAACCATCTGGCTGCCGTCCGCAGTGTCTCCATTGGTGACCTTTCTAGCACTATCCAAAAAAGGTTTCCGAGGTTACTAACACTAATAATACCATAGGAATGTTAATAAAATACTAAATTATATGAATAAAAACATGGGTAACAAAAAACTAACCCTAATGGTTCATTCTTATGGTATTTAGTTAACTTGCCTTTATTACAACAAAAATCCAACATTCTTACTGAACAGAAAACATAGAAAATTAAATCATTTAATTTTCAAGTGATTGAAATTAATAAATTTTAAAACCACTGTTTGAAGCCACTGATCATCGCTTAATTAGTTTTCGGTGTTCATACATGGCTTTCAGTTTATCAGCAAAACAGTAGTAAATTGATAAAGAAAGTAATCTGATTTATTGTTTTCCATTTTATTTAAGTACTATTTTGTTCTAAAATTAACTTTTTCACTTATCCCGTTTTTTTTCTTTCTTTTAAAGTTTCTTTGAAGTCACATTAAATCATTACAAGTTTCATTTTTGGTTTTATTTTGCCATTGTGTGAACGAGATCTGTACTCATAAAAGCTTATCTGATGGCTAAATCTAGTTGTGCTAGAGTTCCGCTACACATACAATGACATCATGGCGTTCTTTTTTAGATGAGATAAATACAAAAAATTAAACCAGACACCGACAAAGAGATTTCTTAATTTTGCACCTGACATATGGCTTCAGCTTCACTTTATTGTCCCTGGCGGTAGATTGGAATATCTCGCCGAAATTATCAACTGTTTCATGTCGTGCGAAAGAATTTATATTTGAATGGAATTTTTGAATTAAAAGTGAAAAAGTTATGATACTAGGAATGGCTTATATTATGTAAAATCGAATTTGCTCGCTCAGATAAGAAATGGGTATTTTATAAATTAAAACCGAATACTGCTATGTTGGTAAAAAATATTATAGTAAAGTCGGGGATTATGGAATACCATTTTTAATTATCTAATTATTTCGAAAAGTATTTTTTTTATTTTTTTTTATTTCAATTAACGTGTCTCGACGACGAGGTCATTGACACGATGACATTATAATACAATATAAGGTATATACAGTTTTACATTTGACAATACACAGTACAAAAAAGACACATTACAAATTTAACCGTTACACATAATTATTAAAATTTAGAGTTTACTGAGCACTTAAATGTCTTTTAAATATTTAAACAGGTTTACAAATTTCATAGTTTCACTCATCATTTCTTTAATATTATCTTCCAACTGGTGTTGTTTTCTTTTAGCAGAACAATGCGGACATTCTTTAAGGAAATGTTTGACTGTTAAGTCTCTGCTACAATGGCCGCATGCAGGTGGATCGGTAGATGCCATTAGAAAGCCACGTGTAAGACGAGTGTGTCCAAGTCTTAATCTTTTTAGAATAACCTTGTGTCTTCTGGGCATAGGAGGTAGCTTGTAATTTTGCTGGGGCACCAGATGGAGACTGCGATTGCTTCAATGCCAGTAGTGAGTATGTGATGTGTAGAAAACAGATCTCTGGAAACAAAAATTGAGGTGCCGCCACTGGCGCTCAGGAAGTCCTTTCGTAGACAATGGTAACCTTCGTAATTTTTAAGTTGTCTAATTTTGGTATCTTTAAAGTTTATCTCTTGTAAATATATAAAATCTGCTTCTGTTTCTGCGATCAGTTGTTGGATTCTTTCATATCTCGATAGAATCCGTCACAATTCCATTGAATTAATTTGAAAAGTAACTAATTAATTAAAAGGTAGATTTTGGGACTTTTGTGATGTATCTGAGAGATAATCGTCGTCAGTTGATGATTGTGATACTTCAGCGTTGCTATTATCTGTAGTTAAATATTTTCTTTAATTTTTTCGTTGTTCTAGTAACTCTACCCTTAACAGATCTTTCTGTTAAAGAAGGATATATCTTATACATATCGTCCAACAGGTCCTGTATATCTGTAGTAATTTGCAGAGCTTCGATTATTGGGTTGCAATAATCTGATCAGCAAATAGTCATTGGGATTTGTGTTACAGAGATTTTGTATAATTGTCTTTGTGTTGTCTGATAGAATAGCTTCGTTTGTGGACTGCATCCTAGGTTTCTTCCTAACTAATTTTGGTTTATCAGTGCTGGAGGAGTGCTCAGGAGGGGGCATTACATCAACGTCGGATGTCTGGTCTTCAAGAGAATTTGTGTCATTAGTTGATGAATGCAGTCGTTTGACACCTGGTGCTGGTAATAATGTAGTTGCTTGAAGATTCTCAGAATTTGTATCAACTATTGTAGTTGTTGACAATGTTGATGATAAATTATTTGATTGCGGCAATGAGGTTGTTTGTGTATTTGTGTTAGGACATTTGTTTGCTGTATGTCCAGGCTGTTTACAAAGGAAACACTCCATATGATCTGTAGACAAGAATATTCTATATGCGATATTCTCATGCTGTATTAAAAGTGACGTTTGAAGCTCGTAGTTTTCAGTAGCTGGAATAACGTAGACTTGACGTCTGAAACTCATAATATGCGAGTACTCATCTCCTGGGATACCTGCTTTTAATAATGATATAGGCGACACCATTTGAAGTCCGAAATCTTTGAGTGCCTTTTCTATGACCTCATTAGGTATGGATGGACAGACATTTGATATTAATATTCTCTTAGCTGGGGAAATTAGTCTTCTTATACTCAGCTCAACGGAATTTACAGTTACAGTGGAATGCTCTAATATAAGCTGGTCTACAAGTTCGGTTCTTGATAAGTAGAAACACACTCGATTTGTTTGATATTTTCGATGCAAAACAAACATTTTTGGGATTAACGATGTTCCAACTGCTTTAACGTAGTCCAATAACACAAGATTGGGATGAGAATGTATGATAATTGCTTGTTCTTTTTTTGGAAAAATAGGTTTAGGTCTTGTTTTGGCTGCAGCAACGTATGAAGTTGTAGGTGTATTGTTTTCTCCGTCATTCGTTAACATTATGGATTTAGTTACGTTTGAAGTAGTTTGTTCAATTTTGTTGCCCTTGTAGTCAAAAGCAACAGGTTTAGGATTATCCATAATGGTTGTAATTATTGGCCAGTATCAAGATAACCACAACACACCATGTCGTATTACTGGTTGCTTATAAAATTGGCGTAAAGCGAAAGGCGATTTGAAAGATATTAGTGTTTCACTAACGAGTACAAAAAAGTTCAGAGATAAACAAAATAAACAGTTCAATGCAACAATTATAGTCAGATATTAAATAATACCTTTACGCTTACTCGTAGGCAAGAGTTAACAGCAGTTTCCAATACACTACACCTTTCTGATTATATGTCCAAAATTTTGTAAATTTACAATCCAAATATTCACTTTAAAACTTAAATAACGATTCTCAACATACAGAACAACCTTTACACGTTCAGACACCGGAATCAGTCCGAAATAAACTGTAAAATGCGGAGAGTATTTAAAAATGCATATACACACTTTGACAGTTATTTGACAATTCCGAAAAGTATTAAAATAAATATAAAAAATACATACATAAAAATATATTTTGTGTTATTAGAAAAAATACATTGTTGCTTAGCGAAAAATTGGTCGCGTAATATGAAATACCTATATGAGGTAATATGGAACATTATGAAATATTCTTCTAACGATATCGCAAATATAGCAGTCGCGTTCAGTATCAGCGATATGCACCTAACATTTCTTGCTTATTGCAGCTATAAGTGTAGTTAGATCTGCAAATCTTAAATTGTAGCATTTCCTATCAGCCACTGTTGCTCCACCATCCCTCTAAAGTCATCCTCATGGCATCTTCGCCATAAATATGTTGAATAAGTCAGGTAATATACGCATTACTGTTTAACACCTCTATCGTCTTAAATTTGTTGAGAACTTGTGATCTAGTTATACTGTTTCTATATTGGACTGGTACAGGTTCTATACTGGTACATAATGTTGCTTTATATATTGTATTTTTTTTGTCCTATCCTCCTATCCTACAGTTTTTAATTATATAGTCTATAGTTTAATGGTAATAGTTTTTCTTCATTTACTGTCTTACGTCCCTTTTAAAAGGACACCACAAATAAGGGATCTATATTGGCTCTGTTTCTTGCATCCTAATTTTCAGCGTTTTATGTCGAAGCAATCTTCAGTTTTTAAATCTCTAGCGGTCATAGCAACTTCGACATCTTCTCTTCATAACCGTCTTGGTCTACCTCGTTTTCTTCTAGTGGGCGTAGTCCATTTTTCTATCCTTTGGCCATCTATTTTCAGACATTCTCTGCAGTTGTCCATACCAGTTTAATCTTTTGGCTTCGATAGTATCTATTATGTCTAGGTCAATTTCCATTTCTCTTCTAATATCTACGTTGCCTAGTGTGCAACATTGTCTCCAATAGTCCATTTCCATTGCCCTTATTTTTTTTATTTATTTAAAATATTACTAGGTAAATGCTATACAATAATCATTCAACCATTATAAAAAAAGATTTTGGCCTATATGGTGTAACTTTTTTTTTTCGTCTTTCAATATCTACAACAACACAATGATATAGGCGGCTGAAGGTACATACAAGTAATAAAAATACACCACCCCAATTATTGAATGGTGGTATACATATAAAAATGAACAGTTTTATGAATAATAAATAATTTTACAAATACAAAATATCCAAATCATACACAGTTTAAATTATCAGCGAAGAAAGAGAGTCTGATGCTATTTAAAAAAATTCAATTAAAGTTGATTAAAGAAAGTCTCTCTTTGCTGTTTAATGGGCGTGTCTCGAGATACCGGGTTAAAAATGTATAACAATTATAGCAAATAACAAAAATTATCAAATGTAAATTCACAAGAATACAAAAAGGTTGCAAGAATACTGTATTATAAAAATTAAACCAACCCGCACTTGGTCTTCGTTAATTATCTATCTCGCACGGTTATTTAAGAATTAACGGATAATTAAATGTTCGTAACTTAGAAGTTCTTAATAGCCGATGGAAAGTTCGAAAGAAAATATTAAATGTTCATTAAATTCAATTGTTAAATCGGTAGTTAACCTTAACTACAGGTGAAGAAATGGTGGAACGTAGATTCGCCTAGATAATTGAAGACAATATGATAACATACCAAATTATTCGCCCAGATAATTGAAGATACTATGATTATGATAACTTACAGTAATTCTTGATGACTGCTGTACTAAACTGATTCTACATACTATACTTGTATCAAGCACTGAAGTTAATTAAATTAAAAGGTACTATACCAATATTTAATCTAATGTGGTATTAGATTAAGATACGCAAATATTTAAGTGTGTACACACTTACAAAAATTCACAGAGAACAGAGACAGTAAGATATGGCGAGCGTCCTTACGCAAAGACTGCCCTGTCAGAAGTAATGTGGTTCCTCTAAAAATTTCACAAGCTCCCCCAAAAAGGTGGGGTAACTTCCACTTAAAAATGACAGGCCAGACAGTATGTATTTCTAAGAAGTAAGGTTCTAACGAACATCGAAAATAACGGTACCCTTCTAGTTAGAAACGTGATGAAATATAAATCCTTTTGGATTAGGTTTTTTACAGAAACATACCATAAAATGCTTTCGACGATTTTGTTTGTCAAAGTATCAAACCATATCATATAAATATATATAATATATATATATATATATATATATATATAATATTATATATATATATATATATATATATATATAAGCGGGGATCCTACAGCTTTTGCCGCTTCCCGCATTTCGATCGCCATCTTTTTCTACCTCTCTAGGTGTCTTCATCAATGGCTCTGTCTTTCATGGTTTCCATAACCCCTTATATCCAAGACTTGGGTGGTCTTTCTCGTTTCCTTCTATTAATTGGATTGTATTCCATAACTCTTTTTGGTCATCTGTTGTCGTCCATCCTCTGTACGTGTCCATACCATATTAACTGTCTAGTTTCTATTCTTTCAGAAGTTGTATGTACTCCATCTGGTAGATAGAGTATTTATATATATATATAAATATATATATATATATATATATATATATATTATATATATATATATATATATATATATAGTATATAGATAGGTAGATAGATATTCTTAGGTAGTCCATTTCAACCGTGTCAACTTTTTTCTTTCCTTTTACTGTCATTTGCCAACATTCTGCTCCATATGTAAGAATGGGCTCTACAATTACTTTGTAGATAGTCATTTTAGTTCTCATAGTAGCTTTGTTGGACCAAAGTATCGAATTCAGAATTTGAACACTCTTCCTGCCTTGTTGCACTCTATAGTCTATATCTCGTTCCGTTGTTCCTTTACTGCAGATAATACTTCCCAAATATTTGTATTCGTAGCACCTTTTCATTTGCCTAATTTCCAAATCCGGATCTTCGACTTCACTGCCTATTCGCATATATTCTGTTTTTGAAATATTCATACTCATCCCCCATTTTTCGTATTCATCTTTGAGCTTTCTAAGTCATATAATCTGCATCTTCTTCACAGCTTGCAATTAGTACTTGATCATCTGCAAAGAACAGCGTTGTCAGATAATGGTTGTTAAGCTTCAACCCCATTCCCGCACATTTTTGTCTCCATTGGTGCAGTGCTTCTTGGATATATATTTTGAATAGGGTGGGGGAAAGACAACATCCTTGTCTCAAGCCTTTCGTTACTGTAAATACCCTTGAGAAAGTATTTCCTGTTTTTACAGTGCTTTGAGGACATTTATAGATGTTCAGTATTGCTTTTAGATATGTTTTACTAAGGTCCGTTTTCGTCAAGACACTAAATAAGAGTTTTAAAGGAACTGTATCATAAGCCTTCTCCAGATCTATAAATACCAGATGCGTAGGGAGGTTTCGAGCTGTTCGTTTTTCAATTACTTGTTGAAGGGTAAATGTGTTGTCCACGCACGATCTTCCTGCTCTGAAGCCGCTTTGTTCTTCAATTTCTTTATACTCCTCTTCTATTCTTCTTTTCAATATATGACCATATAACCTTCCCAGCGAGCTAGTTACGCTAATGCCTCTATAATTTCCGCACTCTTTCCTGTCTCCCTTTTTATAAATGGGGCTAATGTAGGCCAAATTCCAATCGTCTGGAATCGTTTTGGCCTTCAATTAAGCATTTATTAAAAATATTCACTAAGCTTTCCAAAAGAGCATCCGGTCCATGTTTCACCAACTCGATGGGAATGTCTCCAGGCCCGGTGTTTTTTCCATTTTTCATTTGTTTCAATTATTTTTTCAGTTCTTCTTTGTTTATCTTATGCACCTCTGAGTTTTCTGTCATTGAGATATGGTCAGGTCTTTCCATAAATTCGTGCCTACTTTCTGTTAATAGCGTTTCGTAATATTGTTCCCACTTTTTATTTTGAATCAGGTTTATATTTCCCTCATCTTTTCTTTCTTTTCTAATACTTTTTATGAATTTCCAAGCTTGTGTCACTTTGGTTCCTCCTAAGCATCGGTCTCATCTCTTCGCATTTCTCTTCCCGACATTTCGTTTTTTCTTTTAGCGACTTCCTTCTTTGCTTCCCTGTTGAGTCTGCTGTAAATTCTACGGTCTTCTGAGTCGTTCGTGGATAGCCATGTTTGATAAGCTTTTTTTTTGTCTTTAATTAATTTTCCTACTTCTTCGTTCCACCACTCAAATTTTTTCTTTTGTCAGCTTCTTTGGCCAATGCCTCTTTGGCCGCCTGATGAATGCAATTTTTTATATCTTGATATTCTTTTTCGGCTGTTTCTCTTCGAGTTAAGTGAGTTAGTTTTGAGGCTAGTCTAAGTTTGTACAGGAATTGTACTGATTCTTGTTTTAGGCTATCAATAATATATTATATCTTATCTTTGTGGAAGCTGCTACCTTCTCCTGTTCCATTTTTTTCTTGTTTACTTTCCTGTAGTGTATGGTAATTTTTGGATTAGGTATACCAACCCGCGTACACATTTGCAAATACTGCCATTGACGTCTCAGGCAACAGGGGTAAAGGGATTAAAAATAATTTAATATTTTAATTATAAAAAAATGTTACAATGGCTTAAATAAGGGTTTTTTATAACAACTTACTTATTCACATAAAGATATCTCATAAAAACAGATATCAAACAGAAGCAGCTTTGTAAAGATATTTCGTTAAAAAAAACATACAATTTCTGCAAAATTTTCTACATGCTGGGCCAACTTCTCCTTTCATATTACATAATCCGTAAATGATTATCGTCTAGTTAGAAATAAGCTTCTTCCGTAATACAGACATTTCATAAGGACCGTCTCTAAAATCGAAGGCTAAATCAAACATGTCTCCGAATTGCATTGCGGTAACAGTTGGCATATCTAACCAGATTTTCTGACTTTTTGTTTAAAACCATTGTGCAAACTTCTGAAAAGCTGGTGGTGGATTTCTGAAATCGAACTGCAGCAGGGCAATAAAATTACGATCTCAAATTTCACGTCGTCTTTCAAGAAATTGCCCATGTTCGACGCCAATACGTGAAATATTTTAACACGTATTGTGCCATCGAAATATTTATTCTTTTTAATCAAATTACCTCGTAGATCGTAAGAACAAATTGATAGGTGAAAATTTATAAAAAAAAATACTTACCAAGACAGTGTAAAACTTATGGTATATTAAACTAATAATGAAAATATCCGCAAGAATTACAAAATTTTTCAAAACGATTTCGGTCCTATCGAACCATCATCAAGGTTATTTGAAAATTTAACATACTTAGCCTTTACTCAAAATTTCAACCACGACTTATTTCTATGCTCTACTGATGATTTTGCTACACAATTTTCTTTTCAGTATCCCGCTGCATTAGCACAACTGATTTTCCATGTTCACTTTTCCGAAAAGAAAGACGGATTGTACTTTTTAATTTATTATATTACTTAACACTTAAACAGTTGACCCAGGTCGGGCCGCAACTACATTATAAACTGTGTCAGCGATACCAACTTACGACTTACGTTGTTTATGCAAGGTCGCGTTATAGTAAATATATACTGTATTATGATAACCAAGTACCTTTTCATGTTTACCTATATATTTTCCTAAATTACGTTTCGGTATTGAACTAAATTCAAATCGAACACATGTAAAACGAATTTAATTTGAGTTTTTAAATATTTCTAGGTATCCTTATGCTACAGCTTTATTTAAAAGTAAGTCCATCCATCCAAGTCCAATGAATAAATCAGTTTCCACCATCAGTTCATCCCTACGTTTTCGACGTTATTATAATGAAAAAGCAATCCCAAGGTTTTCATCACTCTGTTTATCGAAAACCCACTCATATCAATCATTACTTGCATGCCAACTCTCATCATCCACCTTTACAAATTAATTCAGTCATTAATACCCTTGTCTCCAGATCAATACTCCTTTGCTATGATGTAAGTAGACCTGCTGAGCTCTCTAGTTTAAAACAAGCCCTTAACTAAAACGGTTACCGCGAAAACCACATCAATAGGAGCATCCACAGACATCAAACTCTCACTCAATCTAAACCCAAAGACTGACCCTCATCATACTAAAGCTGTTCTTTCTTACATCAAAGGTGTCACTGAAAAAATCAAAAATCTTAAATCAAGAGGAATGAAGACAATATTTACCAACAATAAAAACTTTTTTCTTTGTCCGATCAATCAAAGACAACCTTCCAAATGAATAACACGGAGTTTATAAAATTCCTTGTGCAGACTGCCCCCGAACTTATATAGGCCAAACAAATCGAAGAATTCAAAGTAGGATTTATGAACATTCCATTGCTCTTCGCAACTCTGATGTAATTTCAGCTCTAGGTCATCACCATTTTTATATAAATCACAAAATTGATTTTAAAAACTCCAGAACCATAGCTCCCATATTCTTCTATAAACCAAGAATTATTCGAGAAGCCATAGAAATTGAAAAAAGGTCAAATTGTTCAAATAAAAGAGATGACGGCATACGGTTACCTTACTTAGCGTCCGCTCCACCCGCCAATCAAAAAACATATATCTGTAGTCCGACCCCTACAATACAGAAACAAGACCTGGAATAACATATCACGAAGGTACTTAAAAAATAAATGAAATAAGGATCTCAATAATAACAGGAGACAAACATTGATGATGATCAAAACAAGAAATAATAGGAATAATCAAAAATATGTGAGGGATAAAAGACATATATAAGTGGTTATAGGACATAAAGGAGTAAACTTTAAATTTATAATTTTTTTTTATAATTTAAAGGAGTAAATTGTAGGAGTAAACCTAGGTGGTGTTAAGATATCTAACTTGCGTTTCGCAGACGACACTACACTTCTAGCCTCTACTCCAGAAGAAATTATTAAATTATTAAAAAAACTCGAGGTAGAAAGTGCTAAATTTGGACTCATGGTTAACTACAACAAAACCAAAATCATGGTTATTGATCGCCAACAACAGTTTCCTGAAACCCAAACTATTGCGGGATGCGAGGTAGTCTCATCTATGATATATCTTGGAGCTCTAGTTAACAACACAGGCAGTTGTGAATCCGAAATTAGAAGACGCATTCAATTAGCAAGAGCAGCAATGAGTGAACTAAACGGGGTCTGGCGTGATCGTCACATTACTATGACAAACAAAAAGAGACTCGTTTCAACTCTGGTCTTTTCCATATTTTACTATGCATACGAGACATGGACAGTCAAAGAATCAGATCGACGACGTATAGACGCCTTTGAAATGTGGACATGGAGACGCCTGCTTCGAATTCCATGGACGGCTCGCCGTACAAATATCTCGAATCTGGATGAAATTAAACCGGATCAGCGTCTCTCCAGTACCGTTTACTCTAGAATTTTAAAGTTGTTTGGCCATATCCATCGAAGTGATCACAAAATGGAGCGGTTGGTGGTCCAAGGAAGGCCTCAGACTCAACGCCAACGCGGAAGATCTCCACAGCGATGGGCGGACATTACTAAAAAGCTTCTCAATAAACAGTATACTGAGGCAATACATATAACTGATGACCGCGACAGTGGAGAAATATTATCAATCAAACTGTCCCAGCTGCTGAAGCCCAATTATGAACCACAACACATCTACTAAGATGTTAATGACTGTTGATGAGGACATAAAGAAAGAATGTAGACACATTAATAGAGTGGCAGAAAATAAATAGATCGGATTAATTCACAAACCAGAAGAAGCACAACTCACAACTCAGAGACAGCGTAAAAAATATGATATACTTAGATAGAAGAAGAAAAATAAAAAAGACAAAGAAGAAAAATATTCTAATAGATGGACTAAATAAACAAAAAAAAAAAAATTCTTTAGTAACTGACCACATCCACGTAAAGATGAAGTAGAAGCAATGTCAGAGATTCCGACTCGCACCTACGACAACTTATAATACACTGTCAATAATTCTTTCCATTAAAAGATTATATACAAATAAATTAAATGACAAACGAGTACGAAGATTTATTACATCCACATTGTAAAAGTGGTGGTGAAGCCGTACAAAATCGACAGCGAAGATATAAAAAAGAGAAGCTAGTAAAAAATGTGATAACAAGCTGATTATAAATCTTTTAACAGCGTACGACATTTTGACACGAGTGTGTGGGAACAGCCAACGCTGAGCAAGTTTTATTTGGTTGTATCGCGTGGGTGAGGAAGAAATCCAAGGAGCGACAAACGTGTGCTGCCACCTTACTTAAGTAATTAGATAGTAATATCTGAATCAAGGGTGGTCATTGTATACCAGTCAGAGTCAGTGTCTCAGAGAGAATACAATAGGTCATGGGTGTTCACGATATAGAACATTGAGTAGTGGTTTTCGATACGTGGAACACAACGTAAGTGACATTTCTTTTGATAAAAACTGTTCACTATGTTTTATACACGCAGAGTGCTCATGTCTAATCGCCAATAAAAAGGTTTTAAAAAATAGTTACTAAGTTACGATACCTAAAAATATTTGAAATGGGGTATAAGAAAATTTCACATGTCACATAGTGATTCTACGAATTCAAAAGACTCTTCTTTAGAATTCGCCAGAATCATCTTATAATAATTTAAACATGAGAAATATTTACTTACCCGTAGATCTTTATTTTTCTTTTTCTTTAGTACCAATTTCAATTTCCAACTTTGTTGACCCAAATATCTTCCATCCTAGGTTTATAAACCCACATCCCAAAGGTCGCCGTTGTGTACTTCAAAACACTTGAGTCTCGGTTTGCAAAATGAACATAGTTAGACATGGAATTCTTCATTTCTCTTCTAGTTCCAAGCCCACTGGGTCAATTTTATATTACCCAAAGTTATACCCAACTTCGTTGCGTTATAAGACCATGCACATGAAAACAAAAACTCATACTGAACAAACGAACCAACAACAATACACCATGGTTCAGAAAAGAAATAAAAGAGAAAAGTAAAAATAAACGAGAGGCCTATAAGAATAAATCGAGATAAATCAAATCAAAAAATAAGACGAGATAAATCAAAGCAAATGAATGGGAAAGATTCCTAACGGAGCTGTTTAAAAGAAAGAAAAATAATCAACACAATAACGTACCTAAATTAAGACACGAAATAGATATCAGTTTTCAGGAAGGCGGGAAGCTTCACTCAAAAATTCAAAAACTCAAAAATAGAAAGTCACCAGGAGCAGACGGAATAACCAACGAGCTTCTAAAACACGGAGGAGAAAGTATAACCCTTGGAGATGACAAAATTTCTACAAAAACTAATCTTGCACTGCAAGATACGCATGGAGAAACAGCATAATGATAAAAGTCCTAAGTGTTCAATTTTTTGACATGCGAAAAATGTTATTTTTTCGCTGTATTATTAACTATCCTTTTATCACAATTTTACAATCGTTATCTTAGTCCCACCCTTAATAACCCTTCCTACTTACATTTTACCCCCTCTCCATTAGAAATACAGACAGTTAAGATAGCAAAGAAGAAAGATCCTCTCTTGATTATCAGCTGTCGATAAGGACAGATCTCTCTTAGTTTGGCCATCGCTAGAGCCAGACGTCCTCTCTCTTGATCTGGCCACCGCTAGAGCCAGTCGTAATCTCTTTTATTCTCTCTCTCTCGTCGCTTATCAAGAAGAACAACATCTATCTTGGCTGTTTTTCTATCGTAATTACCTCTTTCCCGCTTTAGTTACGTGAGAAATGTCGAAAATACTGTATTAAAATCATGTGCAGACAAAGTGTGCGTTATATCGAGATATATTTGCGAAACCACTTGAAGACCTGAAAACAACCGTGAGAGTGTGGAGCAGAAAAAATATTGGTAAGACTTTCTATAAACTTAATTTGCTATTGTCTGTATACCTTTTACTACTTATCCTAATTTTATTGAACCAGTCCTATATAATACAGTCCACATACACGGAAATTATACTAATAATTTCCCACTTATGTACTCCCTTTTTGTACAATAAGGATTCAGATGCAGAAGATCCTGCGCAAACGTCGTATTTGTACTAAGACAAATCAAAGAAAAAGCCATCAAGTACAACAAACCAGCACATTAGCATTTTATAGACCTGACAAAAGCTTTGATGGCATCCAAGTCGAAGACGTCTTACTTCTACTGTATAAAAGAAACATACCAATCAATATTATACAAACCATTAAAAACATCTACTTCCATAATCAAATACAGGCAAAGATAAATGGGAAAACCAATACAGTGTCGTCATCATCATCAACTAGCCTCTAACGTCCACTGCTGAACATAGACCTCTCGCATGCTTTTCCACTTAGTCCGATTTTGCGCCATCTGAATCCAATTTGTAGTCACTCTTTTTATGTCATCTGTCCATCTCGTTGGGGGGTCGACCTCTATTTCTGTAAGCTTGTATTCGGGGTCTCCATTCCAAAATTCTTTTTGTCCACCGGTCATCAACTGATCTTGCTACATGACCTGCCCAGTTCCACTTTAGTGTTGTTATCCTTTCAATAACGTCTGCTACTCTTGATGTATAGTAGCATTGGGTATTCTATCACGTAGAGAAATCCCTACATAATTCTCTCCATTGCTCTTTCCGCAACTTGTAGTTTACTCACTGTTGTTCTTGTGAGCGTTAGGGTTTTCTGCGCCGTAGGTCATCACTGGCAAAATACATTGATTAAATACTTTTCTTTTCAGACACATTGGAATCTTAGACCTAAAAATATCCTTCATCCTTCCAATGCAGCCCAAGCGAGGTTTATTCTTCTTTTCAGCTCGATTATTTGGTTGTCTCGACTTATTCTGATCTCATGTCCTAAGTATTTATAGAAGTCAAACTGGCTCAATATCTTTAACTGGCTCAATATCAACACAGTGTAACTTAAATTAAAATTTTCTTTTTTTTCCATTGTTCCTATATTTTAAAAATGCGAAAAAAAAAATGTTGCCCAAAATTTGCTGCTCCATGGCGGACAATTAATCTCTGGAACAGCAAATTTGAGATATAACATTCGAGAAGAGTTTTAAAAAAGAACTGCTCTTACGATAGTTTACCAAAAAATGGAAAATTCTTAAAAAGATACAAAAAGGACATTTGAAAAAATTGTTTAAAATTGACTTTTTTCGATTTTTTTCAGTCACTAAAATTTTATTATTATTTTTGTGCGCAAATTGTGATGCACCAATGTTTATTAAAATCGACAGACTAGATCCGGAAATTAAAGTTTAGAAAAAAAGTACGTTTTTAAAACTTGCGCACAGTAGTTAATCTCCAGATCTAGACGGTCTATTTTAATAAACCTTGTATTTTGTTTGTTTTGATTTAAAAAAATATTGTTGTAATCTTCTATATATATATATATATATATATATATATATATATATATATATATATATATATTATATATATATATATATATATATATATATATATATATAGCGAGATTAAATAAAACGAGCGGTTCGAATTTATATAAATATATTTATTTATAACTTTACAGTACGATACTATCTTATCAACTAAACTTACTCCTAACACCGTTACATATATATACCAAAGTTACTATATTCTAGAACATTCCCACCTCTAATTCGAATTCAGTCAAATACCTGACGGATTGTTCTCTTGCGGTCGAAAGATCTATCGATAATTCTCGATGGCCGAAATGCTTCGAGATGCAACTGTTAGGCGGGCCACACTGAATGCATGTTCGTAACAATATGTTAGAAGAGATATAAAAAAATGTTTAAAATGTGCCATTTTTTAAGCATTCTAGACGGTACTAGTACCTTAAAAAACCTTTTGCTGTTTCATAATCGTTATTATTCGGATACCTTTGTTTTAATCTCACACACATTGAAGTATTTGTTCTTCTATTAACTAAACTACTATCAAATTAATAGACACTACGTGTAAAACGACGAACGACAAATTCTTTGTTGTGGCTAATCAAAACAAGCGATACACCCAATTTCTATAACAAAAACGCCGGAAATTAGAGCCAAGTTTATCTTTATATTTATAAAAACTCGATTCTAGAATTGACAAGGTGTGATCTATATTAACTACCTAGAGAAGGGCAAAATAGCCACAGGGCTCTACTATGATAATTCGACGCCGGATTAAAGAAAAAACGATTTGGCGAAGAAAAAAGTGTTCTTTCACCATGACAACGCACCGGCTCACGCCCCTATCAACATCATTGTCAAAGTTTGGACTGCTGCCCATCCATCGTATTTTCCAGATTTGGCCCCATACGACTTTTTTTAAACTTAAAAAACTCACTCGCTGATCTAAAATTTGAGTCAAATGAGGAAATTACTTTGCAGACCTCAAGAAAATGTATTTTTTAGACGGGTTTCATAAAACGAAGCTATATTGAGCAATAAATCGCTACCTTTTCAAAAGTTTAGTTTTTCTTTTGTAGGTTAAGTATTATCGGACTTATATATAATCAAAAAAAGTGATTTTTTTATTTCTCACTTATCGAGCTTTCCTGGATAACAATTATTTGTAGGAGCCTAATTTTTTGGATTTCTCATAAAGTATTTTGACGTTTTTTTATTTTTTATTGTTGTTAACAAAGTTCTATTTCTTCCCTTTGCTCTTTGATATAGGATCCCTTTGTGAGTTATTCTATCTGGTTAGGGTACTCTTGATAGGCGGTGATAAGTTCACATTTCTAATCATCAATCGCTAGATCATTCTAAACTAATAAATGAATTCGTAGCTCCGTTAACATTCTTAAATGTATGTGTATATTTATCGTAGAATCGCAATTTAATCCAAGAATCTGAATGCGTAGTGTCTTTCAATCTGTCCGTTTAGAATGTAGCCGTATCTTTTATTCATCAATTATACTTTGGTCGAGTGTTTACGTGTGATGTAAAAAGAACAACCGTTAGTCTATCTAAAATTAATTTCGCTGCAGTCTGCAATTTTCAGCTGATTCATAAAACTTAAATGCCGTGTATCTACCACATCGTAAAACTCGCTTCAAATCCGTGAGGATTTAGAAATGTATTTATGATTTACGATGTGTTTGTCAAAAGCGACGACAACGCGACGTGCATTGTACAAAATTTGATATAAAATATGATATTAATAAAATTATCTTTTATACTTTATTGATAGAATACCTAGATAGTTCATTGTCACAATCGTAGCCGTGCGATTATATTGGATAATGTAAATTTAGAAATTAATTTCACTTTAAAGTGTAATAATCCTGGGCGTATAGAGACATCGCAGTCGTTCCGAGATTTGCGTTCTTTTTTTAAGTTCTGTTTTCCAAACATTGAATCTAAGGCAGATAAGGCTAAAGGCATCAATTCTTTTTTCTGTTTCAGAGTCCATTGTTCAACTTTCACAGGCATACAGCAAAATACAGAAAACATCTGAAGTTTCGAATTCTGCGCTTTAGACTAAGGTCTGATCTTGTATAGGTAATGGATTTTAACAAGAGCTATGACCTTCTAAATAATAGGTAAATTTGTGTACTAAATCGGCATGACTCATAGCTCTTGTCAAAATCCATTAGTTCTAAAACATGTTTTCATGTTCATGAGTGTTTTTCCCGCTTGTTTTATTTTATGGAAGTTACCTGTTCTATTATTTGTCCCTTGGAATACAAATGTACGTTTGTTGGTATCTTTGAAAACACTAGAATTTTAGTTTTGAAAACATTTACATGTAAATCGAACATTTCGCCATGAAGAACTGTCGCATTTATTATATTTTCTAGTTCTTGTGCGTTGCTTACTATTAGATCGGTATCATCAGCGTACCTGATGTTTTCTTTGTTGGTTCCGTTAATCTTCATTCCACCTTGGACCTCGTATATTATTCTGAATATAGATTCCAGATGAAATAATAGCGGTGATAAGACGCAACCTTGTCGCACTCCTCGTCAGATTCTTATATATTCGGATATTGTGTGCTCTATTTCAATTGTTGCGGTTTGGTGCCAAACTATCTGAGATAATTCGCAAGTCTTGATCGTAAATTTCAGTTGTTCTCAGAATTTTGATCATTTTTTTATGGTTAACGCAGTCAAATGTTTTTCGATAATCAATAAAACGTGCATATACATCTACATTCATCTTTTGCATCGTTGTGTTGAACATATTTAAAACAAAAAGAACTTCTTGTGTTCCCAATCCGTTTCGAAATCCGAATTGAGCGTCAATCATCTGAAACTCACACTTCTTGTAAATTCGTGTATAAATGATTCGGAGAAAAGTTTTAAGGAAATGCTAGGTGCATCTAATTAACAGCTAGCGAAAATATTAAGGAGGAATTTGCAATATAGAAGACATAAACGGGTAAGTGGTAAAACGGAAACACATTAGTAGAATGGCAGAGAATAGGATAGTACGAATAGCACGAGATAAGTCACTAAATGGACGAAGAAGTATTGGCAGACCAAGAAAAAGGTGATTCCATAATTTAAACAATTTATGAGGTTTATATTGAAGAAGAAGAAACAGGCTTTAATGCCTACATACAAGAAGGAAGGAGAACAAGAAAAAATAAATTATTATTTCGCAAACTACTTATTTATTATATTATTACTTATCCCAGATTTAGCCATACGGCTCACACTCCCTCTAAGGGGAAAATTCACTCATCCCAGATACCTACGGTATCAAAAGGATTGAGCTCTGGTGGGACTCTTTCCGTGTTATCGAGCTCTAGGTGACTTGGTTATGTTGGAGTATCTCCAAGAATTTTCTTACACATCTGGACGTCGCGAGGAGTACAGCTTTCTGCATGGCCTTATAAAGATGTTCATTTAGACCCAGCTGTTTTATGTTCGCTATGAGGTTTTTGGGAATAACACCAGTAGAAGATAAAACAATAGGTAGTGTCTGGGTACTTTACATTCTCCATTGTCTCCTGATTTGTATTTCTAGATCTCTGTACTTGGCGATCTTTTCGTTGTATTTAACAACTAAATTATTGGTGTTGGGTATCGCCACATCAATAAGTGTTGTTTGTCTAGTAAGTTTATTAACTAGTATGAGATTCGTCTATTATGCGCCACTGGTTGGTCTGTAAGCACAGTGCGATCCCAGTATAGCTTGTAGTTTCATTTTCAAGCATTCTATCAGGGGCGTATTGATAATAAGGAAGATGGTCGGTTTGGAGAAGTCCCAGTTTGTCAGCTAGTTCTTGGTGGATAATCTTTCCTACTGAGTCATGACGTTCTTTATAATCAGTACCGACAAATGCCTGGCAGCCACCGGTAAGATGTTGGATGGTTTCTTGGGCTTGGCATCCATATCGGCATTTGTCATTTTGGACTTGAGGATCTTTAACGATATATTTCAGGTAATTTTTAGTTGGAGTAACCTGATCCTGAATGGCAAGTAGGAAACCCTCAGTCTCGGGAAACATCTTTCCTGATGTCAACAATAGTTCGACGCTGTATTGTCGACATATTCTTGGTTGATCTCATTGAGATGTCGCCCGTGCAGAGGGTTTACTCATCCAGGTGCGCATTTTTTCTTGCTGAGTCAGGTGGTTTATGCGCATTTCTTGTTCCCTCAGTTTAAGCGGCCGTGTATCATCTACTGCGCAAATTGCTCGATGTAAAGTAGATGTCTCAGCCTGTACCTGAAAATAAGATCTTAAATTAGCAATTTGTTTATCTAATTGCTCACCTATATCCATAAGTCCTCTTCCCCTTGATACCGCGGTAATGTTGTTCTCTCTACTGCACTACGTGGATGATGTTTTTGCGCCTTTGTGAGAAGTGTTCTTACTTTCCGCTGGAGACCCTCTATATCCGTTTTTGACCACTTTATAATACCAAATGAGTAGCTCAGCGCGGAACAGTCGTAAGTATTTAATGCCTTAAACAAATTTTTGCTATTAAGATATGACCGATTTAGTTGTCTTACTCTTCGCACGAACTCCGAAGTTAGTTCTGTTTTCATTTGTTTATGGTCAATTTTCCGCGCTTGTTTTACTCCGAGATATTTGTACATATCATTTTCACCATTGCCTCGATGTTTTGGCCATCTTGCATATCGAAACCTCCGGGCTGAACCTTTCCTCTGACTATATTTAGTATACGGCACTTGTCTAGTCCAAAATGCATACTGATTTTAGTATACGGCACTTGTCTAGTCCAAAATGCATACTGATTTTAGTATACGGCACTTGTCTAGTCCAAATGCATACTGATTTATTACTTATTATTACTAAATTATTATTACCGTATTATTCGCAAGATTCCAGGACTCAACTTGTTTTCGACTCGTCCTGGAAACTTCCTACTCATCCCGTAAAATATCACTTTCAAAACTGTAGCTAAATTATTTTTAGGATCGTCTTAGTTTACAGAATAAATGGCAATTAGGTCGAAAAAGCAACGTACAGCATTTATTTATTGATAGTTCACTTACAGGACTAAACTTAAACTTAACCGACTAACTAACGTAGCTGTTATTAATGTTAATAATAGTGCCTGCAGGCTGACCCACCTGAAACTTTTAATTGTTTTTAGTTTTAGCACTAGACAAGGTATTGAACAAACAAACGGCAAGTGCGAAAACAAATAATTCTTAACTCAACTTCCGCACGTGGTAGCCAAGTCAACAAAACGATAAATTTTTAGTTATTTAATGTACTGTACCGGGTGTTACCCGTGGGAATACTATTACTCAAAATAAAAACGAAATGTGTTAAATAAACACCTAAATGTATTGAGTATTTAACGATATCGAATATAGATCAGTAGAATTTACTATTTGTGTTGGTAATAAGCCACACTTTTACTTTAAAATTAGGTTTATTTGACGTTTCGATTTCCACTTTCTTAAAACCTAAATGACCTGACGATGCTCTGTCGTCTTTTGCAAAATTTGATCCCGGCGACAGCCTGTCGCGAAATTAAGATAACCAGTCCCGCCAGAGCTTATCGGAAAGATATCTGGCTGAAATCAACCCTCCTCTCGGCAAAGACATTCTGTTTCAAAACGTTAAACAAGCAACATGTATTAATAATATATTTGTAACACTTATTTTTATTTCATACAAAATAAAAACGTCACCAATATTGGGTTGAACTTGGTTGAACCTTGATTGATTGGGAAGCGGTGTTGCCAAGTCTATAGCGAAGTCAAGTAACCAGGGACGCTCGAAATAGTATATACCGCTCAATACAATTAAAATAAATAAAGAAAATAAAGTAAGACGTTACACGGGAGAAGGGTTAAGCTTCAGAGGAGACGATCCGGACGAGAACTTTCGCGGTGAAACAAAATATTTTTAATGAGCAGAGAAGATAAGGACAAATATCGTTTTTGAATTTCGAATTTCGATCTCGAAAGCGACGGTACCACAACAGAAGAAAACGACAAGAAAAAAAAAGGAGATCAAGAGGAAGAGTTACAACGTGATTTTACCAAAAGTTGCAAAATAGGGAGATCTCCCATCAACAAAAAAGAGAAAATGGAAGAAAATGTACAAAAAATTATGGAAATTATGACATGAGAGATATGAGATATGACATAAAGATAGAAGATCAATCAAGAGAACTGAGCGAAATTCGTAGAGAACAAAAAGAATATAGAGAAGAAATAAGACAGTTAAGACAAGAGAATGTAATATTAAGAAAAGAAAACACAAACTAAAAAAGATAGTTTTTCAAATACAAGAACAGCTTGAATGTTTGGAAAATGGAAAAAGGCGTAAAAATATAATTATACAAAACCTGAACATAGATACAAATGTCCCAGAGACTCTAAAACATAAAATAAAATTTTTTATGCAGGTAGAATTAACAGTCGATGTTCAAATAGAGAAGGTTGTGAAGCTGGGAGAAAAAGTCTGTCTGGTTGAGCTTAAAAAGGAAGAGGACAAAAGAAAAGTCATGCGAAACAAAAGCAAATTAAGAAACCGAAGAAAAAGTCTAGTTTGTATCAATGATGACCTGTCAAAGAAGGACAGAATTTTACAGAAATATGTCAGACAGAAAGCGCAAGAACTAAGAAAGGAAGGTAGAAAAGTGAAAGTAGGATATAAAAAAATATATTCGAATAAAACGAAACAAAACAAGACAGTAATACAAAGGTAAAGCCGAAGAATCACAAGATACATTTAGCTACATGGAATGTCAGAGGAACCTTTTATGAAGGTGCGCTAAAAGAACTAATGGATGAGGCAAGGTAGTATAAAATCGACTCTGAAATCGACTCGGACCATTACCTCGTTAAATTCGCATGTGGGAGGAGGCTGGAAAAGATCAAGACTGGGAACAAATTAAATCTGCCGTAGTAAAAACAAGAATATAGAATTTTTCGAGGAAGATTAAAAGCTCTCTGTAGAAGGAAAAATAAATACCACAATGAGTTGAAATTAAACGAGATAGAAGAGAAGTTTAAACACAAAGAGGTGAGGTCGTTCTGTCAAGAAGTTAAAAAGATGGGAAAAGGTTACCAAAGCCACTGTAGTTATATGAAAGGTAAAGACGGAAATTTAATTAGCGATCCGGCAGTAATAACGACGGAATGAAAAAAACATTTTGAAGAATTATTAAACGGTGAGGTGAACCACGAAGCAGTCGACAACTGGACGGTTGGAGAAGATGCGATAGTTGAAAGGCAGCCTACAGAGGAGGAGGTGGTGACAGTAGTACAAGAAATGAAAAATAACAGAAGTCCTGGTAAAAATGACATATGCATAGAAATGATTAAGTTTGGTGGAGAACAACTACAAAGAAAAATTTATCAGCTACTAGTGCAAGTATGGGAAAAGGAAATAATGCCATCGGAGTGGTATGAGGCCCGTATATGCCCCTTGCATAAAAAAGGAGACAAACTGAAGTGGGACAACTATAGCCTTACTAGACACGGTATACAAAATCTTGGCAAGAATATTGAGAAATAAACTAAGTTGCTATACGGAAAGAATCCTGCATGAATATGAATATCAGGCCGGCTTTAAAAAGGACAGATCTACTGTAGACCAAATCTTCTCATTAAAGAAGATACAAACGACTTGTTATGAAGGTAAAGTTCCCCTGCATGTTTTGTTTGTGGATTTTAGACAAGCATATGATAGACTCAATAGAGTCAAAATGTATCGAGCAATGTAACATTTGGGTATACCAAAGAAACTGATCCGGCTAGTTAAAATGACACTAAATAACTCTACGTGTGAAATTGCTTGGCAGGGTCACATATTAGATCAATTTACGGTTGCAAAAGGTTTGAGACAGGGAGATCCTTTATCCACCACATTATTCAACTTAGTGTTAGAAACTGTAATCAGACAATGCAGCATGAAGTGGAAAGAAACGATCATGAAAAATAATCACCAGTGCTGCTTGGCATTTACTGGCGATCTAACGATCCTAGCAAAACCGAGAAAGTGTTCCAGTTTGAGAATTTGTCCAAGTAGCTTCCCCAGAGATGTAGCAAGTTTTTTTTAAAGAGTTAAGTGGCGAAATATGTGAAAATAAGGTAACAATTCAATATATTAATTTTTACAAGTAAAATAGACATTATTTTTAATAATTGCTTTCATTATTAAAAATTTGTAATAATTAAAGTTTTATGTTATGTTAGAGTCGTAACTAAAAAATGTCATAATTTATTCTGTCTTAAAATGTCATGGTGACATATGACATATTGGCTCTAATCTATTGTTGTTGTAAAACAATTTTCATTTGATTATTATATAGAAAAGATATTTCACATATAAGGTTAAATTTTATGATGTATTTTATTAACAAGGATATCCTTCATTTTAATAATCTAATTTGGCCATATTACTAAATAACCTAGGAAACATTTCAAAAAATTTTGTAGCAATCTCTTTTGTAAACAAATAACACGTAAGTTTTTGTTAATTTTTGTATTATGGTTATATAGTATGCTTCTTGTGTAATGTGTATTTTTGATAACTGTTTGTTTGAGACAAAAATAAACGTTTGATTTGTTTCTCTGATCCATTTTTTTTATTTTATTTAGAAAGTCTCTTAACCCTAGTATGTATTCTTGATTTTAGGGAAGAAGAAATAGCTAGAGGTAAATCTTATCTGCCATATCTTGTTTCGTATTTGATCCAGGAGATTTATGTAAGTATCCCTTTGTTTTATTTTATAGATACCCCAATCTCACCCATTTATTTTCAACTTATCCACGATCCAGCTCTCCAACAACCCCCTGAGTGCCGTACGCACTAGTTTCGATCATTTTGTTTGCCCTATCTCTACCCTCATGTTTTTACCCTGTGGTAAGCAAAATAGTTCGTTACAAGCTAGCCATTTCAGCTTACGAGATTTTGCGACCGACTTCTGTGATGGCTTTTTCTCAACTCTGATAATATCCACTGATATTATCCAAATTATACAGGCAGGTAGCGGCGGGCGCTTACTCCCAGAAGTACCGGTAAATACCTTCCTTTATTCCTTCTAAGAATTGCAACATCGGCATGGTTGAAACTCTATACCGAGTAAAACGGAACTTCACCAGAAACAGCAGAGATAAAATTACTCACAAAGAAAAATTGATGGTAAAACACTATGAAGTGTAAAACACTTTACTAAGGTGGAGAATATCAAGTACTGGGTAAGAAATAAAAGAGTAGTATGAAACGATCATATAAGCCGAATAACAACAGAGTAGTAAAGACGCAAAGGGTGGCTCCCCAATAAACAGACGATCAGTAGGAAGATCACGAAAACCATGGAACCACAACTTACTGGAGGCACATTGAAAAACAGAAAGAGTCATGTCTACATAAAATGAAAATGAAGAAGAAGAAATATTAATAGACTTGAGGCTTTCGTGATGAGGTATCCTACGTATATTCTGCGTTGATGAGGCTACAAATATAAGTCATAAGCAGAATGGTATAAACCAAAAACCAAAAAGATTAATAACGGTGTTTAATATTTTTTTAACTAATGGAACGTCCAAACAAATTAACTTCAAACACTTTATAACAATTCACACAGGTATTTTATGAAAAAGGTTATGTAGCAAATATATAACCAAACACTGTAGAGCGCCGATTTTTTTACAAAAGAAACATTCTCCAAAACATGAATTTAAAAAGTTAATTTTCGTGCAATAAAAGCTACACCGGTATTGTTTCCCGTGTCCGTGAACAGCAGTAATCCCTATCCCCAATATCGAGATTGAAATTCAACGGGCATATTGTTAAATAGAACTTTATTGACCCAGCTATATATGTGGCACCTGCGGCTGTTTACAAAAAGAATGAGAAATATCGTCTAGAGAGAGCTTATACCCGTGTTATGGTTAATGATAAACAGGTTTTTGATAAAGCCGATAAAAGAAATACGTATCCGACGAATAATCCTGAACCAGAATCTTTTTGTTTATCGAAAAAAATAACAGTAAGATAAAGAACATTTTATGTTGAGATAAAACTGATAATACCGTTGGGAATGAAGACCGAGTATTACATTATTATGGACATAGGTACTCATAAAATGGTCATATCAACAGATATTCAGTTATCTGTGGATGCTGTTATTTTAATGTGATAAAGGTATAGGGGTAATATAGAAAAACTATTTTATATCAATTTATGGTCCATCGAATATATACAGTTAAAATGTCAAAACATCAGAAGATTTATTGATATAATATGGTCGCCCAAGGCACGAAGGCGCTTTCTATCGCCTTAAAAAAACATTTAAAATTAAAAACTTTTTTAATTAATAATACAAAATTTCAGCAAGGGTAGTCTTAATATTGCAAGAAGATCATAAGAAATAATGAACTGTTCTTTCTCATACTAAATTAATACTCTTGAAATATCTAAAACTATAGTTACATTCACTAACGCTTCTAGAGAGTGTTTGTACTTACAATAAACATTTAAGCACATGTTTACTTGTAGCATTTCGTATTCGTATCTATTAAATATATACCTCATATATATTAAAGTACCGAAAAATATTCTTAATCTGTTTGCGTCGCTAAGATTGATAATATAAACATTTTTAGTTTGTTTATGATAACACACATTGCTATTTCTTTTGATCTTGATTCGGCTTGGATATTTTGCGCATATAATAAACAGGAACCTTTCCGTTTACGTTTATACCGATTTGGGAAAATGATATCACTACTCGATGAACCGCTGCCAAAGGAGTTGGTTTTATTGTTTGAGTCCGGATTTTCTTCTTAAAATTCGTTATTCGTTATACTTTTTTTGTCATCTAAAAATAGTGTAAAATGTAGATGCAGTTCAGAGAAGCAGTTTGGGTTTCAAAAGCGACAATTTTTTGCTTAATTTCATGAGTTAAGACAATTCAATCTCAAAATGCTATTTGGCAGTCTTTGTTCAGTGAGTGCTTGAAAAGGAAGGTCTTTAACCGGCGCTACATATGTGGGGTTTCACAAATCCCAGCTCCCAAATATCGCTCTTAAAATAAATCAAACGCAGACTTATGCGCACGTCCACCTCAATAGCTTCTCAAAAATGTCCCCACCATCGAATTCAGGCGTTACCTCAGTACATTGTAGGCACTGAGTGAAGTTACACGCGCCTGAAAACGCTCTGGGGTGTGTCAAACCCCACCTATGTACTCGCGTTTGTAATTTTGACATTATAAGTAAGTTTTTATTTTTGACTCATTTGAATCTGCATATTCAATTGTTTAATTTTTTAGCTAAAATATGTCATACGAAGCTGAACAGAAAAAGCTTGAAGCTCTATGGGCTGAAATTGATGATGATGCCATCGAATCGGGAAGCGATGACGATATGGTCCAATATCTCTGAAAGCGACCACAACACCGACTCGAAGCAGGATATCGCAATAGAAGATGTAGTTTCTGACGGAGATTCAGACATGGATACATCAAAAACAGAACTTCAGAATGAGACGGAAAATAAACGCACTGACGGACCTCCAAGAAACAAAGAAATGTATCTCAGAAAAGAAGGAACACAATGGAACAAACTTGCTTCAAATAATAAACGGGTTCGAACAAGATCAGAGAACGTCTGAACGATCTGAGAAAGAACAAACGATGCATCCCAGCACAGTTTTTGACAGTCCAGAACAGAGAACAAATGACATCTTTATTTGGCTTTCAGAAAAATATTACACTTTTATCGTATGTGCCGAAAAAAAAAAAATAAAAACGTCCTACTGTTGTCCACCATGCACCATGATGGAGCTATTGATGAAGCAACTGGCGATAAAAATTTACCAGAAATAATAAGCTTCTACAACTTTACTAAAAGTGGAGTAGATGTAGTGGATGATGACTGAGTCTGCATCATATAACGTATCTAGAAACTCACGGAGATGGCCTCTTACGATCGTGTTTGCTCTCTTGAATACAGCTGCCATAAATGCTTTGGTGATATACAGAGAAAACAATCAAGATTTCAAACTTGCCAGAAGATTGTTTATCAAAATGTTGGGCTTTGAATTGATCCAGGACCACATATCTGAAAGAAAAAATAATCTAAGAATACCAAGGAGTATTCGTCAAAACATTGCACATTTTGGCCAAGATGCCCCTGCAGTGCCACCTGCCAAGGTTCCAAACTCATGGGAAGATGTTCAGTATGTCCAAGAAGCCGAGATCGGAAACCTAAATATTTCTTTTGTTCAAACTGTGAATCATTACTGTGCCTGGAGCATGCTGTCATAAGTTGTCAAAATTGCATGAATTCAAATAGCCATTAATTTTTTTTCTGTCACTGTACAACCGGGCAGAGTTTTTCCTTGTATTATCTTACTATTAGATTTTTATTTACTATTGTATTTTTGATCAAATGGTGTTTATGTTTTTTGGTAAGATTGTTCAGTTAAGTTGTGGTTTTTGCTTATGGAGAATTGCCTATTATTAGATTATTTTTAATTTCTTTTGAATAAAGGTGTTCTGCTTATTTCTTTTTTGCTTAAATAGTCCTTAGATGATCACTTCAGACCATGACATTAGAAAACATATAAAGAAACTGCCAGAAAAAATTCTGATTTTCTTAGAAATTGGGGTTTGTCACACCCCACATATGTACTAATGACAGAAAAATTCACGTATGTGACGCCGGGTTAATCAATGTGTACTCCCAGTTCTAACGTATGCAGCAGAAACATTGACCCTTACGAGAAAAGTAATCAATAAAATACATAGAGAGGTCAATGCTGAACATATCCCTCAGAAATAGAGTATCAAATACAATAATTAGGAGAAAACTGGTGTTATTGACGCAGTTCAAAGGATTACAACATTGAAATGGAACTGGGCGGTTCATGTTGCCAAATTAAAAGATGGAAGGTGGACGAAGAAAATTTTGGAATGGAGACCTAGACATGATGCTTATCGTAATCGAGGACGTCCTCCAACAAGGTGATCAGATGACATCAAGCGCATTCAGCACAACTGGATTCAGGGTGCTTAAGATAGAATGCATTGGAATTATTTACGGGAGGCTTATATTAATAATCTCAAGCCCAATTCAATGTTTGACCTCCCCTTCAAGATTTGTCCATTTTGTGTCTTCATGGGTCTATCCAGATCATTTGCAGTTTGTGTGGGACAGAGTGTTTGATTAGTATCCAATCCCAAGGTAATAAACTTTCTTAAAGAAAATACACAGCCAGTGAAACAAGGTACTTTTGGTTAAAATTTTTCCAAGTAAATAAACATTTTTCAAGATGTGCTTTCATGACAAACTAAACAATTATAAATAAATAAAATTATACGTTTTATGGATCAGCTAATTGTAATATTAGTCTTTTAAATAAAGTTGACTTTTTTAATTAATTAATATTTCAAAAAAGTTTGATATTTCCTTTTGACATATGACAGTCAGTATTATTCTTTTCCGTCATTTGGTACATAACCAAAATTTTTAATTCTGTTTTGTTTAAAGGTTTAAACTCAATATAAGCTCCGTTGAAAAATTTAGATATTTTGTATTTCTAATAATTATTTAAATAGTTACAACTAGTTGTAAAAATTGCTTCAATGTCAAGGTTCTTTTTCAAATTTAAATTATTGCAACTGGCGCCCAACGTGTGGCTTGTTTTGTCTTAAATTGTTAATAATTTTTAAAAGTCCACTGAAGCCACTGCAGAAAACATAGAGGTTTAGGTATATTCAGCTAGAACTTTTATATTATAATAATTTATTTAATAATAATTGTTTTTATGTAGTCCTTGCCGTTCGCTATAGTTTTTTCTATAATATATTTATTAATCTTCTTAACACTGTAATTATATGTAATTTTGGTAAAACATGACAAGGAAATGTTTAAAATGTATGCAGTCGCTAACACAAGGTTTTTTATTTTAGGTTTTTGGCATAATTTTTTCTTGTCCCCTGGTTCGGGAGAGATTTTCCTAACCATAGGAAGTAAACTGTAGTAGCATGGCCGCTACTATGAAAAACTCAACATATGCCTGAAATTACAATGAATCTCCACATTCAGCCTACAATCAAGCCAGCATCTGAAGCCAACGACCACACACTACATTCAACAAATATATACGTTTATCTACAATCCATCCAAATTGTATGATGCCTACCAGCCAGTCAACTACATGAAGTCATAAGAATTATTAGGTTTGTTCTAGCAAACAAACAAACTAGTTAGAAACCGTCAGCAAACAGTTGGTCAGCGAGAGAAAATAATACAGTCACCAGTGCTATATCCCCTCTACTCGCACTGGTCCACTATTCGCTGATGGTTTCAAACCATTTGAAACTGATGCTAGAACAAACCTAATATCACAAGTATTATTTTTAAATTTTGTACGGCTTTAGGCAGGATTTGCTTTGATTTTTATTCAGATTAAAATTTAATTTCATGTTTAAAGTATAATAAATAAGATTAATTAATATCCTGTTTTATTAATTTGTTCCAGCCAAACTTAGTTTTCATATTTGCATTTTTAAGATTAGACGTACTATACCTGAGAGACTGAGCTAGACGAAGCCTTTAACAATTGATTCCCAACGTTAGTTGGAGTTTTATGGTTACAATATTTTTAATTAAAATTGTGCTTCTTCTTAAAACCACATTCCTTTATTGACTTCAATATGTTACAGTATAATAACATTTGCTAAACAGGGTAGTCAGACTGTAGAAAAATGACCTCTAAATTTATGCAAAGATAACAAAAATAATGGTAATAGTCACGAAAAAGAATATTCCAAACCTAAACATATTAGTAAATGACAAACTAAATGAACAAGTTACAAGAACAACAAACAATGAGATACATGAGAATGTAGAGTCAGTATCTTACTACTTATTACTATTATAGAATCCTGGACGTTGATAATTAGCGCGATACGAAGCGAGGTCGGGAAAATTTTGAGATGTGGATATATCGCTTCACTCTAAAAATTCCATGGACTGACCATATAACTAATCAAGTTTTGAGCCGTATAAATAGAGATCGTAAACTTGTAGAAATTATGTAATTATACTTGGATCTTTTAACGAATAATGAAAGGAAAAATTAAAGAAAAGCTTGGTCCAGGCAGACGACAAATGACATGGCTGCGTAACATGAAGGAATATACAGGACTAGACTTCCAAACCTTAATAAGAAATGACCAGAGAATCGATACGAGTTTGCAGAAGTCACTGCTAACCTCCAGTAGAGATAGCACCTAAAGAAGGAGAGCCATATCACGGTACAATACAATCTACTATTGAATTATAATCTATTTTTAAACCAAAATTCGTTCATTTATTTTTTAAATAAAATACGCTGCTCATGACGTATATGCCTGTTTTTTAAATAATTTTAAAGCATGGGTCGCAATATAGTGTTAACAACATATTATCACTTGTTAAACCAGTGAATTGCACGCTAACTCTAATTTACTTTATCATCTTTGATATCTCGCGTTTTTAACAGCTGGCAACCCAAATTTGCGACCTGGTCAATAGTTTATTATTTATTTGCATAAATAATAAATTATTGACACTTACATTAAACTTACTGACATAACATACAGTTAACAGTTAGTGTTCTGTAAGTAATTGAATTATAAAATTACAGTAGATGCATTCCAATGTTCCCTGTGCCAATACGTCAAGTTTAAACATCGTTCAACATTTTGGATATTAACTCAATCCTCTTTCTGGTTATTAAATTTATTACATACGGTTTTTTGTTGTAAATAATAAAAATAATACCTGTCTAAAAAACATTTGTGAACGTTATTTTTTACGTTTTACGTTTTATTTAAATTTACTGAATTCCGTTATCTGTGATGGCAACAACGAATTGATTCACGAAATATTGTGTCCAGTCTGAACACAGGTTTACATTGGGAAAAAAAAGTGTACCAGTTTTATATGACGGGAAGTGTACCATATGCTATTATCGAACAAAACTAATGCTACACAATGTTATATATTGGTAATCAGGAAATGCTGGGCTACTCAAAACTATAAAAAAATACAGGGTGTCCCATTTGAAATATTGAAGATGCATTTTATTGGACACCCCCTGTATACAAAATTTGGTCTGTTGCTACATTGTTGGTCGGTGCAGATAAAATAATACAACTTTTATGTGATTCTTTTTTTTTGTATTCCCGAAATTAAGGAAAATAAGTGGGGGTCAAAATATAATGAAAAACCCGGTACGACGTACGTCATGAGCATGCGTATATTATTTAAAAAATAAATGAATAAAATAAAATTTTTGTTGTGAAATTAACTACCATTGATTGAATTAAAACTATTTGCGGCCAATTTTTGACTGGCAATCTGTTATCAATGTATTCTATTCTAAAATGTGAGTTTGATGAACTACGTTATGAACGTAGTGATTTTACAGTGGGATCTTAGACTATAATGTTTAATAAAGACTTTTCTGATAATACTAAAAAAATCGGAAAATGCATGACACGCTAGGAATATTTCCTGAACTAGTAAATTAGTAATCAATTATAATTGTATCAACTGTTGTAGCGTTTACGCTACTGATTAACCCCTTTAGAAAATTTTTTATTACCCGCTACGATCGATTTTAAATCGACATTCCTTCACCCACGCGCTGTTATTGCTTTGAAAGGAAGATCGATTTTGTGCGGAAGCGAGGCGGTCAGTTTTGGTCAGAACTGATACGCAGCCACGTCAACCGGTGAAATTGTTCACCTTCAAAGTGACGGAATTGGAGCAGAAAGATAATTTGGGGAAGAATATAATTCATTAATAATAATATAAATAAGTAATTTGTATAATAAAATCAATATTAATATAAGAGTTCCACATAAAAGGAAGATTCTTTTGGCGTGCTGCAGCTCCATGTAAGTAAATCATTTCATACGTATTATCTCTTTATCATATAATCAATTTATCATTGTATTTAGTATTTCTTTAGAGATTTATTTTTGAGTTCCGAAATAATTTAAATATAAAATTTCCTTGATTTACTTGCAAAGAACAGAAGGTCATTTTTTTTTATATAGTCAAACTTAAATTCCGATCTATTTCATATCTTATCATTAAGTTTTTTTTTGGTTCCCCTTTATCTAACTTTTTTTGGTGGAATATAAAAAGGTTCTACAAATGTGGGGACAGCCTTCTGTATTCTGCGCATGTTTATTTCATGGCGCAAGCTTGCCATGCCTACGAAAGTAACTTCATAAATTTGACATGATGTTGACTTAACCTAATACCTAATGTTTTGATGTTTTGTTTTGGTGCAGTCAATCCATGCTGCTACACCTATTAAATTACATATTTATTAAATTAAATAATCGTTTTAGATTCCGTCACTTTACTTGAGGATATTCTCTTCAGAATATTCCCTCAAGGACTCAAGTAACTAAATTTCTTGAATTAGTTAGCAAACCCCTGGATTTTGCTGTCACCCAGAGACCAGTGACTGGTTGTGGTTTTGTGCCCAGGATTCGTCTTTACAGCCATAAACTGATTTAGCCGTGCCAAGAGGAATTTTCCTATGGACTTATGGGGCTGTAAAGATAAGTTGTTTAATTGGTTAACTTTGTTACTATCTATTTTGTTACTATGTATTATTTGTTACTATATATTTAACTCATCATATGCATATGATAAGGTGATTACCTTTGTGATAATTTAATTTTTAATAAAATATAATTTTGATATTATTGGGAGAGGGAAAATACATTACATGTTTTTATTGGGTTTTTAATTAGGATTTCAGAGTACTGACCAAACTCACTTTTGCTATAATATTTTTATTAATACAATACATTTGATATAAAATAATTTTGATATTGGGAAGGGAAATAAATTTCATGTGGTTTTTTTTTAAAACATCATATAAAGAGTATTGAAGACTCATTTTTTTGGATGTAATATATATTTAATATAATTGTAATAGAGATTGATCAAGTTTGATATCTTTACAATATTGTAATTTGTATCTCATATTAGTAGAACTATTTAAAGTTAAATTACTACCTTTTTGTGTTAAGACTTTGGCTATCATACGGACTATTCTTGTTGTTTACTAATATTTCATATTTTATTTGGCCAGTGGTAGTGACTATTCGTTTGTTGAGGGGCTATTAGGTCCCATTGTATCTGTACACCATCCACTACTACTGTTATTTGGCTTTGCATTATATGTAAATTGTTTATACACATATACCTATATACCTTTTTTATAAATATATTTATTGTTACTATTTTGAGTTTTATTTCAGTTCTACTAACCAGTATATAACATAGCAAAACAAGATTATTATTTAGTATTTTTGTATTTCAGAGTATTATCTCCAGATTCATTTGTTACTTCAAAATCTCAACTATCGTTGAGTTGGCGCCCTTCTTTTCTCTTCTTATTGTTCTCTTTCTATAAATTTATTCCCAGTGCCCTTCTTCAGTTGTATCACGTTTGATATTACCAGGTCGCATTTCTTTCTTGTCTCATTAGCTCATTATCTCTTGTTATTGTTGTTTATATCTTTAAAGCCACAATCCAGTGCATTGAAGCTAGCCCGAACACTCTCTTGAGATTTAGTGTCTCTTTGGCCATTTAAATTTGTTCCTCTGAGCTTAGCCCTATTTTTTAGTATTTTTTTTTTCATCACCTCTTTTTCAGTTCTTCTGAATTTGGAAGTCCTACACTTCAAAAAAAAACCCAATACTCCCGGAGTATTGAGCGTTTCACTGTATATTACAAAATGAAAAAAATCAAAACTGAGTAAATATTCATTAATTACCCGTAACCTACATAAAAATACAAAACACCTTCATTAACTCCTATACATAAACTTCAAAAAAGCCCCATTCGCTTTCTTAACGAGAACTTATATTTTTTATTATATAACTTCGCAGGACTATGTGCTTGTTTTTATATTTGTGAATGCATGTTGTTACCAAGTATTCGTGTAAGGAATTTCCGTTCTGATCGTCGTTTCTTAAACGTTTTTGGTCGATCGCAATGAAAATTTAATGCCGTGTTTTTCGAGCTAAATTGATGTCCTTTCGACGTGTTATAGTAGTTCATCGTATTTTTCTTTCGATGACAAAAATACTGAACTAGTGACTTTTGTGAAATATTCTATTTTCTGTTGTCAAATATTTTCCTTATAGCATCTTATTGTTTGTCTGTTATATAATTGGAAATAAGTTGTAAAATAATAATAGTTGCAAATGAAATTCTTTATTTAGCATTTCAGTCTCCAAATTCTGATTTATTATGTAGAGGTTAAAAAGCCAAACAATGAATTTGTTCTACAATATTGTTCTTTATTCGCAATTAGATAATAGATGCATAATTTTCAATTGTACTACATATTTCATCATTTAGATCTATATAAAAAAATTATAAAGAAAACGACTACTATAAATATTTTTTATCAAAAAACTTTGAACATTTTTTTTTAAATCAATATCATTCCACTTGTAAAATTGTTCTTCAATTCGTTATTAAATTCCACAAATTTATTAAGGTAAAAATAATAGCGCCTCAATTTTTGTATGGTAATTGTTAAAAATACAAATAGTTTAAATAAAAAAGTGTAATATTTCATTGTCACATCCGCAATTAAAAAAAAATGGAGTACTCCAGGGATCCACACTTTATACATTATGTATCTGTAGAGTAGAGAAGGCGAGTCAAGTCCTGCAGCACTTATAGGCCAATATTGACTTACTGTGCATCCTCCCAGGAAGCTGTCATCTTTAGCTTATTGTCAATCCTGCCATTTCCAGGAAAGTTGACAAGTCATCAGCGGACATCTTCCTTATGTTATTGTCCTTATTGACGGTAACTTCAGGCATTCATATAGGACACTTCCTGCAAAGAGGTGTATCTACTAGGACCATTATGTGGAGGTGTTTGCTTATTTGACAATGACCAGTTAAAAACCAACTGCCAAGCGAAGGTTTTTCCTGGTCATTCCCAATACTTCTTTGATACTGATTTTTTAAGATTACTTACCTGGCAAATCTACATTCTTGCCCTTATTCCCATCTTTTCACGGTTTGCATGTGTTAGTGATATTTGGCAATTTCCACGATTGTTATAGTTGACCAACAAAAGGATTCTAAGAGTCAGGCCTACTGCCTTCCTAGCTAGTTAATCAGCAATGCGGATGCCTTTATTCCCCTTGTATCATTTAAAATACCTAAGGTTGTTGTTATTACCATCCGAATCTTAAGTTAGTGACTCGTGATACTCCATTGCTAACTCTGATGTGGGACGTGGTCTATCCAAGGTTAGTAGTGCTTGTCTGTTGTCCGTGCAGATTATTATAGCTTTCACAGCTATAGGTTTGCGGGTTTCATCTTTTGCAGCTATGGAGATACCAGTTAGTTCTGTGGTAACAACGCCATGTTACCTAATCCATCCGGTAACTCAATAATCTTAAATTATTATAACGTATTTTTAAAACTAAATGTAATTAAACATCTGTTAACGGGTTTTTACCCATATATTTAATCTTGGTGGCTACATTCATGTACTCCTAGACACTGATGATGGAACATGGTTTCCGAAAACGTTATGCCTTTTTAACTTAGCCCGTTTGGGCCTTAAATATATACCTATTACAAAGGATTTTTAATTAAAAATTTTTTTAATTAAGGAATTATATTAGAATGCAACTCGGCACCGTTTTTTTTTATTTAATTCTTTTTATTTAAGTCTTTTTTATTTAATTAAAGTACAATCGAAACTGAATTCTAATTTTTAGAAATAATTTTCGAATAATTAGAAGTTCTAAGATCTTTTTACCACACTAGCACATAAGGAGCATACATTGCAGGTGAATGTTTCTTTATAAATAAAATGCTTTCAAATAAATTTATTCATGTGTTGGAATTGCAGTTTTCTCCAAAAGGCGTTTAGTAGGTTAACCTATAATAAGTTACGTTAAAAAATTATTATAGGCATTTTATTGCTTAATACGTTTTACCTAATAATTTATTTTAAAGATCTCTTTCATAGACATTTGTTTGTAAAATGAAAGAGCATATTCCACTAGAATCAGGATTCAAATTATGGGCTCTTCTGCTTCAATTAACCCATTTAGCTCTTACAGTTTTCGACACTAAATTCTTTCCTTTTGGAAAACTGTGAAACATAACAGACATGTCTTTAATTGTTACACTCTTAAAATTATTGTTACAGCCGTATACGGTACATCTATTACCACCTATATTTTTAGACAAGTAGATCGAAATATATAGAAACAATAAACAATAATTAATGTCTTATCTTCTTCTTTAAGTGGCGACTTCCAATCAGAGGTTGGATATCATCATCACTATCTTTACTGTATCTACTGCTGCTCTAAAGAGTTCTATAGAACTGCTTTTAAACCAGTCCCTTAAATTCTTCAACCATGACACTCTCCTTCTTTTATACTCCTTCCTCCTCTTATTTTTCCCTGTATTATCAGCCTTAGTAGTTCATATCGCTGTCCCCTCATTACGTGTCCCAGATATTGTAACATTATTTTTATTGTGTTTATTATTTCGCATTCTTTGCCCATTTCTCGCAGTATTTCCTTGTTAGTTTTCTTCTGTGTCCATTCTATTCTAAGCATCCTCCTGTAACACCACATTTCAAAGGACTGTAACTTATTTATGTGTTCTTGCTTTAATGCCCAGCTTTCGAGTCCATATTGCAGTATATGCATTATCTTATGTTGTTAATAGGTCTTCCGTTCTTCTGTAAATAGTCTTATAATACCGTTAAATTGCTAGTACAACAAAAATTTCAGTAGCACGCACAACTATTCTATAGAAAACAATAATAAATGTCAACCACCAGTCCCCATGCCTACGTCACACTCAACACAGTGCATTTTTTACATTAGAGCATAGGACAAAATCTATCCATTCTTGGACTTGCCCAGTTCGCCTTCAGTGTTGCTGTTCGGTCTATAGCATCATCCATTCCTGATCTTCGTCGTAGCTGGCGGTTTTTTGCACTGTTCTTGTTGTCGTGGTCAAAATTTTCGCTTCGTAAGTCATCATATTGAATAACGGTTTTTCTATTGAGGCATATTGGGAAGGACGATTTGAAAGCAAGGTTCAAGTTTCCAACTGCCTAAATCAGTCTTATACGACGGAGAAGCTCAACGGTTTGTGTGGTGAAATAATCAGTTTTTAATCTGCAGTTATTTTTGATTTTCTTACATTTTTAAGTGTTACCAATACTTTTGCACTAAATTCTTTATATTACGTTTATAAACTACTACTACGTAACAATAAAACACTGAAAACTTTGTTTTCAAACATCCACAAAATTTATTTTAACTCTTATCACTACAACTGTTTCGGCTGATTGCCTTTCTCAAGTGATCTATTTTTGGCATGCGTTTACAATTTATAGTCTCTAATGAAATAGGTTGAGGAGGGGAGAACTGTTTGTCTCAAGTTGCTCGTTCAGAATTATATCTGTGTTTTTTAATTTGTTGATTTCCATAGATTCTAACAAAGATAGCTTAAGGCCTTTATTTTGAATGTGAAGAATTTTAAATTTGTTATTAAAAGAATGATTATGATCTAGAAGGTGAAGTGCGTATGTCGAATCTGTTTTTCTATTATTGAAAGCCCTTTTATGTTCTGCTATTCGTTTATTAAAGTTCCAACCAGTTTGACCGATGTAAGTTTTTGGGGAGTCGCCACATTGAAGCTTGTACACATTAAGTGTTTTTTATTTTGGCTCTTGTTATTTTTAATATATTTGCCTAGGTTAGGCAAATATATTAAAAATATATTTGCTATTTTGTTTTTTATTTTTGTTGTTATTTTGCCTGTATATGTAATCGAGCAGAAGGTACTGGGTTTTTTCTCTGGTGGTGGAAATACTAATTTCAGGGCTTTCTTGTGTAGTTTTTGATTTAACATTCTATTAATTGTTTGTTCGTTGTATCCGTTGTTTACTGATATTTGCTTAATTATATTTAATTCTGTCTCAAAGTTGTATTTTGACATCGGAATTTCTGTTAATCTATGTAACATACTATGATAAGCTGCCAGTTTATGTTGTGTTGGATGGGATGATGAATTGTGTATAGTCGTGTCAATATGTGTAGGTTTATGAAATATCGAGCAGTCATTATTGGTTTTAAGGCAGATCATTTTTAAATCTAAAAAATTTATGGATTGATTTTGTTCTGTTTCTATTGTAAATTCAATATGACTATGAAGTGAATTAATATATGATAAAAATTGGTCGAGTTGTCTGTTAGTTCCTGTGAAACATACCAGTACTTCATCTACGTATCTCCACCAATAAAGAAATTGTTTGAATACGGGATGTTTTGAAATCTTTGTCTCTAGATGGTCCATAAAAATATCTGATAGTAATGGGCTTAGAGGATTGCCCATTATAAGTCCTGCACTGTTATTTGTATATATTTGATCATTAAATTCAATGTAGTCCTGGTTTATGCAAACTTTACAAAAGAAGATGTAAAATTTCAGATGTAATTATTGGATTTGTACTATTTTGGTCTAAAAGGTTTTTAACTAGAATAAAAGTTTATGTAGGAGGAATATTATTCTAGTTTTGTTCTAGTTTGTTCTAGATACAACGAACAAACAATTAGTAAAATGTTAAATCAAAAACTACATAAGAAAGCCCTGAAATTAGTATTTCCACCACCAGAGAAAAACCCAATACCTTCTGCTCGATTACATATACGGGCAAAATAACAAGAGCCACAAACTTCAATGTAACGACTGCCCAAAAACTTACATCGGTCAAACTGGTAAGAACTTTAATAAACGAAAAGCAGAACATAAAATGGCTTTCAATAATAGAAAAACAGATTTGACATACGCACTTCACCTTCTAGATCATAATCATTCTTTTAATGACAAATTTAAAATTCTTCACATTCAAAATAAAGGCCTTAAGCTATCTTTGTTAGAATATATGGAAATCAACAAATTAAAAAACACAGATATAATTCTGAATGACCAACTCGAGACAAACAGTTCTCATGTTTGAAAACAAAGTTTTCAGTGTTTTATTGTTATATAAAATGAATTTCCATCAAGTAACGGTCGAATCCATCAACTACTACTACTATATGTATTACTTCAGTCCTCGCTACTGGGCATCTTTTCAAAATGTTATTTTGCAAAAATTGTACATTGTAATGGTAAATTGTAATTGTAATTGTTATTTTCTGACTTTTAGTAAGATTTGTCCATAAAATTGTACAATTTTCAGTGACAATAAAGCATATTTCCATTTTTATAGGAATAATGATCAACAAGATTTTAAAAATTGTACCTGGTCTTGATTTATTTATTACAAAGAAAATACAATTCCATCTTTACCGTAACAACGCCTGTTTCAGAGGTTGCCAGAAGTAAGGAGGAGATAAATAGTTCCTTGTGTAGCTTTCTATAAAAGTACTCGAACGCCCAATCGCACCTACAACATTCTTTACAAACGAATAAATCATCTGTACGTCTACTACAGTAATTTTAAAAATGTTTTATTTGTTGGTATCATTAAATATTTAATGAATTATTCTGTATTGTATAATTAATAGAAACGCGCATTTAAACAGTAGGTGGTTAATTGAATCTTCTTTAACCATTAGATCGTAAATTCAGCCTGGTAGTTTTTGTACAAAGGTATCTAACTACAAATTATATCCATGAGAATTATAAATTGCTATTACACGTTGAGATACATAAGGGTTTTAATTATTCATAAAATTTTATTGCTGCTGGGTATGGTGGTGTCTTGAGAACAGCAAAGGTAATTTTCTGGTTAAACAACGTACTGATGTGGAATCTACAAAACTATAATAGCTAAATGAATGACTAATTACCATAACATACACCAACTTATATTCTACAAGTCGTTATGCTTCGCATTAAAACATTCTTCTGACAGGGAGGGTGTTCATAATAACTCGAGAAAAACGTGAAAATTAAATAAAACTATATATATATATATATATATATATATATATATATTATATATATATATATATATATATATATATATATATATATATTATATATATATATATATATATATATATGCGATCATCGCCTTCGTTACTCCTCTCTCCAAGATTTCTTGGGTCTTCCTCTCTTTCTGCGGTTTGGTGGTACACATTGCATAATTATTATTGGGAGTCTTGAGTTATCCATCCTCTGGACGTGTCCGTACCATATAAGCTGTTTTCTTTCTATGTCTGTTGTTAGAGAGCCTTTAACCGCCATTCGCTGTCTTATCTCATCATTACGTATTCTATCTCTGCGTGACACTCCTACTGATCTTCTGAAAGCGTCCATTTCTACTGCCTCCAGTTTTCTTCTGTTGTTTTTAGTTAATCGCCAAGTTTCTGCTCCGTACAATAGACTGCTTTTAATAAGAGATTCGTAGATAATGTGTTTTCTTCTTTTTCCTATTTCATGACTCCACAGTACGCTGTTTAGACAACCTATTGTTTTTCTGGATTGCGTTATTATTCTCTTTATTTCTTCATCATCTTTCCCCGTTGTGTCAAAAACGATTCCTAGGTATGTGTAATGGGCGCAATGATGATTTCGTTATTTTCTAATGTGATGTTCGATAGTTCGGTACCTATTGGCAGGTATTTTGTTTTTTTTGCAATCATTTCTAGTCACCACTTTCTATATTCTTCTTGTAATTTCTTTGCCATGTACTCCAGATCATCTTTATCGTTTGCTATAACAACCTGGTCATCAACAAACTGCAATATATACAAGCAAATCTCTCCAAGGTCTACGCCCATGCCTCTACACTTTCCTTTTCGCTCTTTCACTGCTTTTTGCAACATATATTTTAAACAAGGTCAGTGATACACAACACCCTACGGAGACCTTTATTAACCAGGAAGCTTTGCGATAGTCTGTTTCCAGTTTTTATTTGTGATGTTGACCCTTCATATAAATTTCTTAAGGCTTTTATTAAGGTGACACTAATATTCGTCTGTCGTAACACATTCCAGAGTTTGTTTACAAGAACTGTATCATACTACAAGTCAATAAATATGAGGTGGGTTTCTTGATTTGTGCTTATTTTTTTTTCTATTAATTGTTTGAGGCAGAAGATATTATCACTACAGCTTCTTACTGTTCGAAAACCAGATTGTTCTTCTTCCTCTTGATCTTTGTATTCCTTCTCAATGCGGTCTAATTATTTGTCCATACAAACGGCTGAATGTACTAGTGACTGATATACCTCTATAGTTGTCACATTTAAGGTTATCTCCTTTCTTATATAATAAACAAGTCGCAAATATGACACTGAATGAATCTCGAGCTTCCGATTGTTTCGCCTGCCGGAAAAATCCGGTTTTTCGATGGGAAAATATAATTATCATTTTGCCCATCTCATCTGAACGTTTGCTATATTTTGTTAAAATCCTTTATAAAAGGTATATAAAAATGCCTCAAACGGGCTATCACAAACACATTGCACAACGTTTTCGGATTAAACAATCCATCATCAGTGCAAACGGTTGTACATGCTAGTAGCCACCAAAATATATGGGTAAAAAACCCTTTAAATGTTATAAATTTGAAATTGTTTTACATTATTAGTATTTCTAATTTGTGATGTTTAAGTTACCGTTGGATAGGTAACATGGCGGCGTGTGACTCTACATGAGTAAAATGGTCCTGAGACGAAGTGCCTACGAGGACCTGTTGATAACAACTCGTTGAGTTGTTGTTAACTGAGTTGTTATCAACAGGTCCTCGTAGGCACTTCGTCTCAGGACCATTTTACTCATGTAGAGTCATACGCCGCCATGTTACCTATCCAATGGTAACTTCCTCCTCCTCAATCCTTTAGCCCTTGTCAGGGCGTAGTGACACCCTAAATATTATTAGTCTGCTGTCTCCATTGACTGCGATCTTGTGCCATATGGACGGCTTCATGTAGGGATTTTCCCACCAAACTCTTCATTTGGTCCACCCATCGTATTGGAGATCTTCCTCTTGGTCTTCGGCCTTCTACCTTACCTTCTACTACCAATAGTTCCATGGTGCCCGTTCTTCTAGCTATGTGGCCGAAGTAAGTTAGGTATGCTTGGTTTACTTTTTTTAGTAGCCTGTCTTTTATATGAAGCTCTTCCAGAATTGACAGGTTGGTTCTATGTTCTGTCCAGGACACGCGTAGAATTCTTCTATATACCCACATTTCGAAGGCTTCGATCTTACTCCTATCGATTTTTTTGAAAGTCCATGTTTCAGCTGCATATGTAGCAATGGGAAAAATAAGGGCATTGACCAACCTAAGCTTAGTATTCCTTGTTATTGTTCGGTCTTTCCATATTTTAATTAATTTAGCAGTTGCGGTTCGGGCCATTCCTAGTCTACGTTTGATTTCTGAGGAACAATCACCATTGTTGGTTATCAGAGAGCCCAAGTATACAAATCTGTCGACTACTTCGAAAATCCCTATTTGGCGTATATGCGGTAGATTATTATTTGCTCTGTCTACAATCATTATTTTTGTTTTTCTGGTGTTGATTTGAAGTCCGAATTCTTCACTTATTCGGCTTAGCCGTTCGATGATGGTAATCATTTCGACTTCATTCGCTGCTAGTATAAGTTTGTCATCTGCGTATCGCAGGTTACTGATTTTTCTGCCTCCTATAGTGATTCCTCCATCCCATTCATCTAGTACTTTTCTCATTATATATTCAGAATATATGTTGTACAATAATGGTGATAGTATGCAACCTTGTCTAGTTCCTTTCTCTGTTTTGAATGCATTTGAATATATACCATGTACTTTGACTTTGGCTGAGTTTTTATTATACAGATTTCTTATTAGGTTAACTAGGTGGTACTCCCATATTTTCCATTATACTCCAGAGAGGATCCCATTTTACTGAATCAAAAGCCTTTGTGTAATCTACAAAACAGAGCAACATTGGTATGTTATGTTCTCTCGCTTTTTCTATTATCTGTCTGGTGTTGAGTATTTGCTCACGCGTTCCCTTTCCTGGTACAAATCCACATTGTTCTTCGGCTATCTCTGGAAGTAGAAAGTTCTTTAGCCGTTCATTGATTATATGTAGCAGGATTTTGCTTGCATGAGGGATAAGGGCAACGGTTCTGTAATTGCTGCATATGGTTAGTGATCCTTTTTTATGGATAGGGATCAAGGTTGATTCACACCACTCATCAGGCCATTCACCTGTGATCCATATCATGTTGCACATATCCAGCATTACATCTACGCCAATTTCGCCTATTGCTTTTAGAGTCTCCGCTGTTATGCCATCGATTCATCATATGCCATCGCTGTTATAATGGTAACTTAACCATCACAAATTAGAAATACTAATAATGTAAAACAATTTCAAATTTATAACAATTAAAGTTCCAAAATCCACATTGTTCTTCGGCTATCTCTGGAAGTAGAAAGTTCTTTAGCCGTTCATTGATTATATGTAGCAGGATTTTGCTTGCATGAGGGATAAGGGCAACGTTTCTGTAATTGCTGCATATGGTTACTGATCCTTTTTTATGGATAGGGATCAAGGTTGATTCACACCACTCATCAGGCCATTCACCTGTGATCCATATCATGTTGCACATATCCAGCATTACATCTACGCCAATTTCGCCTATTGCTTTTAGAGTCTCCGCTGTTATGTCATCGATTCATCATATGCCATCGCTGTTATAATGGTAACTTACCCATCACAAATTAGAAATACTAATAATGTAAAACAATTTCAAATTTATAACATTTAAAGGGTTTTTACCCATATATTTTGGTGGCTACTAGCATGTACAAACCGTTTGCACTAATGATGGATTGTTAATCCGAAAACGTTTTGCAATGTGTTTGTGAGAGCCCGTTTGAGGCATTTTTATATACCTTTTATAAAGGATTTTAACAAAATTTTTTTGTGATATATGGTATACAGCCAGCTACAGGAACTTAGTTTCCTCGTGGAAGTTTGCTATATATCCATGCCCTTTAGACTCAGGAAACTATAGAAAATTGCCTTATCTTGATTTGTCTTATAGATTATATTTATGTGGAGCGCAGAACCCAACCCAAATGAATTTCGGTTCATATTTCTTTTAAGATCAGGCTAAGCATTATATTTAGTTTGGTCAATCTGGTTGAAATTTAACAGACTTTAATATGTAATTACCTATCACAATTTTTGGTGCTTATGTTACATGTCATATAAAAAACAAAGGTATTAACATTAATAAATTACTGGAAAATAAGGGTTTTTGTAATTATCTCGGCTAATTTTTTATCTATTTTAATTTGGAAACTCCTAAAAAGAAAGAACTTTTATGTAGAACATTTATTTGAACCCCTTTTCTCTAAAATATATAAGAAATGTTTTATGGGCAAAAAATATTTTTTTACTTGTTAAGATTATTTAAAAAAAAGCAAAATAAACTGTACGTGTTCACGGATTTTTTATCAGCTTCTTCTTCTTTTGAGTACCGTGCCCAAGTTTTAGACGTGGGTAACTTCCATGACGATTTGCCGATATCGTTTTCGATCTTGCGCGACATAAAATAATTCATCTTCTGATAAGCCAGTCCATTGACGAAGGTTTCGGAGCCATGAGTATTTCTTCCTACCAATTCCTCTTTTTTCGTCAATCTTTTCGTTGAGTATCAACTGCATTATATTGTATCTGCTTTCTCTCATTATATACCCCAGATATTCGAGTTTTCTCTTTTTTATCATCTTTATTAATTCACCTTCATCTTGATCTACTCTGTTTAAGATTTCTCTATTTGAAATGTGTTGAACCTATGATATTCTGAGCATTCTACGATATAACCACATCTCGAAGGCTTCTAATTTGTTCATCATGTTAACCTTCATAATCCAGGTTTCACATCCGTACAGTAATACAGGATACACATAACATTTTAGGCACTTAATTCTCAGCTGTAAGTTCAGCTAAGAATTGCTCAGAATAGTTTCATAAATGCTCCTCTTGCAATTTCTATAGCGCCGAGGTCTTGTTTACTAAACACAAGTAACTTTGTCTTTGTTGTATTTATGCTTAGTCCGTTATTAGAGCATTCTCTAGTGACTCGATCTATAAGGAATTGAAGATCTTCAATACTTTCAGCTATGATTGCGGTGTCATCTGCATATCTGATGTTGTTAATAGTTCCTCCCCCCGATTCGAACTCCACATTGCCCTTCCACGGCTTCGTTAAAAATTATTTCTGAGTAAATGATAAACAAAGTTGGGGACAACACACAACCCTGTCTAACACCTCTTTGAATACAAATGTCGTATGTTTATTTGCCTTAGAATAGAAGCTTTTGATTCCAATATAGATTTTGTAAAAGTCTCAGATCTTTATCATCTGTTCCAATCATTTTTAAACATTCAAACAGCCTACCATGTTGAACCCTATCAAACGCCTTCTCAAAATCTATAAAACAGACGTCAATTGGTTTCTGTACTTCCGATGATCATTGAAGTAGTGTTAGCATTGAGAACAAAGCTTCCCTTGTTCCCAATCCTTCACTGAAACGAATTGTTTATTTCCCATTGTGTCTTCACATTTCTGCTTGACTTTATTAAGAATTATCCTAAGAAGTAGCTTGAGAGAGTGACTTATAAAACTAATTAATCTAAAGTCTTTACGTGATGATGTATAAGGTTTTTTTTGGAAGTTGGATAAATGTAGACTCCAACCATATTTGTGGCAGTGTTTCAGTTTAGTATATGTGGTTATAAATGTTTGTTAGTTCTGAGACATTGTCGTTGTCTAGAAGTTTGAGCCAGTCTGATGGTATTTGGTCAGGGCCTGGAGAGTTTCCATTTTTGATTTGTTTGATGGCTTTCTCTACTCTGAACAAGGAGCTCGAAGAACTTTACCCAGACGCCAACATCATAAAAGAAATAAAGTCCTGAAGACTCCAATGGGCAGGACACCTCAGAAGACATTCTGACGAACGAACAGTAAGACTGATGTGAGAGGAAGTCCCAACTTGAAGGAGACCACGCGGACGCCCTCGTCTCCGGTGGCGAGATAATGTAGCAGGAGACCTAAGCACTATGGGCGTGGAGAATTGGATGAAGGTTGCTCAAGACAGAAAACAGTGGAGGCTTGTTATCGAGTCGGCTAAAATCCACGAAGGGTTGTAACGCCACGGAGTAAGTAAATAAGTATTCGTATACTTTGTGGTGTTAAGTGGTGGCCTCGTATCCAGAAAAAGCTCTTTTACATTTGGAGTTTCTCATAAAGTGAGGAGTTCTTTTGCTCTGAGTGTAAGTGATTTCTTTAAGGTTTTTGTGTATATTAAACTCGTCATGTTTTCTTTGTAGTTCTTTCATCTCATGACATCTCTGTTCCATCCAGGCCTCTTTTGCTCGCTTAACCTCGTATCTTATTGGTAGATATATTTCTGTATATCGGGTCTCATCTTTATTTTTACAGTTTCAAGGTCTAGTATATTATCGGCCATCCAATCCTTTTTGTTTGCTGGTTCTTTTTCTGATTTCAAAACTTTGTCTGCTATGGTAACCATGGCGGAATTCATATCTATATTTTGTCCGATATTTTCTTGTTCAGATCTTTCTAGCTGTTTTTTTTTTAATTTCATGATTTATCTTATTTCCGAACTCATCTGCTAGTACGACATTTCTTACGAGTCAATTTTTTTTTCTGAGCTGTCGGGGTTTTTGTTATTTTGCAGATTTTTTTATTATTAATGTTTTTGCAGATGTAATACTTTTTCTAAACCTTCTGTTAATGATAATGTGGTTGATTTGATTTCTTACTACCTTTCCTTCTTGATCATCTGGAGATTTCCATGTATGTAGTCGTCTTTTAGGTTGTTGAAACAAGTATTTGTTATAATGCAATTCTCTTCTTGGCAGAACTGTATTAGTCTCTGCCGTCTTTTGTTCTTTTCTCTAAGTCCATACTTTCCGATTATATCTAGTGTTATTTCGGCACCAACTTTTGCGTTGAAGTCTCCCATAATAATCGTAGCTTAATGTTTTTTTTGTGCTCCGGAAAATTTGTTTTATTTGGTTATAGAATTGCTCAATTTCTTCATCTGGTTTGCCAGCTGTTGGTGCATAGACTTGTATTATATTAATATTCATTTATTTATTTCGCAACTATATCATCATGATGCGATCATTGAAAGGAACGAAATTTCAAATACAGTTACGAATTTCTTCTTTGACAATAATTGCGACTCCATTACGTCTGGGTCCTTCTGCCTTTCCTGAGTGGTAGATAAAGTATCTATCAGATATGTTTGACCCTGGCCATTTCGTCTCGCAGACACCTAGCATAGGAGTGTCTAGTCTGGTCATTTCCAGCTGGATATTGTGTAACTTCGCGCCTTCAAACATAGTTGTCACGTTCCACGTAGCTATCTTGTGGACTTCCACGACACGAGGTTTTCATGGGTTTACGATCTGAAAGGCCCCGTGTTCTGGTTGTGATCTTCCTCCCCTGCCAGATCTTAGATTCCGAAGTCCATAATCATTAAAAGTATGTATATTTTCTTCCTCTGTGATGGGAAGCTTTTATCAGCTACACCTCATATATTTTTTAAAACCTTTAAATATTAAATGTTTTAGCTTTTTTCTTCCTTGTATGAGGTATTAATGACACACCAGTTTGTGGTATCCAAATTATGTCTTGGGGCAGCGTGGCATCAATGTAATGCCACATTTCAAATATTTAAAAAACAATGATAAAACCAAAATTTACAAAAAAATATATTTAACAAATACGTATTTCCGTAAAATTAACAGAAATGAAGAAAAAACAGCGTCGGTGGAACGAATTTTAATATTTTAATATAAAACAGCCATCCTCAACGTATCAAATTGTAAATAAAGCACAATCCTTATTTTTATTATCTTTTTACATTACCTCGTAGTGTAGAAGGCTTCTTAAAAAATGTTACTTTAGAGGTTTTCCTCAAGAACATATTTAATTTTAAATATGCCACGACATTCTTTTAAAATCGCCCGTGCATTTTTCATTTTATTGCCTAAGGGTCTCAAAATGAGGAATTTCGGTATTAAAAGTTGTATGTTTATTGCTTCTTTATTCTTAGAGGTTTAAGTTAACGTAAAATGTTAAATTTTTTAAAGTATACCATAATATAAATATAATATATACAATACTCCTTCGAGTATGATTCTAAAGATATTTTTGTGTTATTTTAACATTATTTAACTTCTGGATATGAAGTAATGAAAATAATCACACATTCAGTTGAAAATACGTTTATTTGACGTTTCAATTTCCACTTCAAAAATCGTTCTCAAAAAACAAATTAAGAAATTATTTTGTTATGTTAGTTGGTATAAAAAATTTTTCTAATAATTTAATTATCTATATCGTTAATAATGATAATTCAGACATATTCAGCATTATCCAACAGGCAGAAAAATGACGTAATTGATACAGGGTGAGTCACCACTAACGGAACATGGAAGATTACAGCGAAAGAGTCAAAAATTTAATTTCTTTACATTAATTTAATAATAAAAAAGGCAGCTTCCATAAATGCGACAACTATAGAACCATCTCTATTATCTCAGATGCCAGCAAAATAATGCTACACATAATCCATGAGAGACTGAAAACTTTCCTATAAAGAGAAATACCCCAAGAGCAGACTAGATTTACCAAAGGTAGACGTACTCGGGAACATCTTCTGAACATATGACAAATAATAGAAAAGTCTAGGGAGTTCAAGATAAAATTATTCGGAGATAAAAGGAGCAAAAGAAGCGGGCTGGCTGGACAGATACGTACGAAAATTAAAACACTACAACCCAAATATGACGATTTCCATATGCACAAAAAATGAAAGAAGTACAGAACACCAGAAAACATCGCAATACAGGCATAGTTGTAGACACTGAAGACCAGATGTTTACTACCATTGACGATAAATTACGAAGATGGAATGTATATATGTAAGAATTATTCGAAGATGTAGCACGAAGTCCGACTGAAACAAACAATCCCTACGGCCCAGAAATAAGAAACGAAGAAGTAACTGTGGCCATTAAGCGGATTAAAGATGGGAAATCACCAGGACCTGATGAGGTGCATGGTGAAATTTTAAAGCTATTAGAGGTACACCAAATCATAGATCTTACGAAGCTATTCCACAATATCTACAAGACTGGTTACTTACCAAAAGACTGGCTACTATCAATATTCATTCCAATTTCTAAAAAAGCCAACGCTAGGAAACGTGAAGAACATGGATTAATTAGTTTGACGAGCAATGTACTTAAAGTACTTTCTACTCTCATTCGCTCGCGCATATTCACCAAATTAGAAGAAAAACTGAGTGAAGTTAAATTTGGATTCAGAGCAGGACTCGGAACGAGGGAAGCACTTTTAAGTTTGCAAGTTCAGAGAGCCGGGGATGTCAACTGCGATGTGTATGCATGTTTCATTGATTTAAGAAGGCATTTGATAAACTCGCATCTGGGAAACTAATCGATATCCTAAAAACATCAGGACTCAATGGTAAGGATATGAGACTGATCTCAAACTTATATCTCCAACAAAACGCAACAGTACGATTAGAAAATAAACTGTCCGAGATCTTCACATTCGAAAAACAAGTTAGATAGGGTTGCATATTGTCACCGGCATTATTTCACATATACTCTGAAAACATCTTCAGGTAGGCCTTGGATGAATCAGAAGATGGGATTGCTGTAAATGGCAAACTTATAAACAATATTAGATATGTAGACGATACAGTATTTCTGGCAGATAGTGCGCAATTCTAATAAATCATTGATAACGTTGTAGAAACATGTAACAAATACAGCCTAAAACTAAATTGCAAGAAGACAAAAATAATGATCATTAGTAAGAACAACGCCCAAATTACAATAGGCAATACACCGTTAGAAAGAGTGGAAAAAATATGCTATTTGGGCTGCAATATTAAGGATACTTGGGATCACAGCTTCGAAATAAAAACTCGTATTGAAAAAGCCAGAGGCTCTTTCAACAGCCTTAGGAAGATTATCTGCAACTTATCTCTAAATATCAATATACGCATAAGAATTCTTAGATGTTACGTCTTTAGTGTCCTCTTCTATGGAGTAGAAAGCTGGAGCCTTACAGAAGATGTCATAAAACCTTTAGAGGCATTTCAAATTTGGTGCTACCGACATTTGTTGAGGGTTAAATATATACACCACACTACTAACATAACTATTCTCCAGAGGCTAAGAAAAAACAAAGAAATTATTAACACCGTTAAGAACAGACAATTGTCTTTCTTCGGCCATATCATGCGTAATAATAAATACCGACTTCTACAGTTAATTCTGCAGGTCAAGATTAAGGGTAAGAGAGGCACTGGACGTAGACGTATATCCTGGCTAGCCAATCTTAGGAAGTGAACTGGTCTAACGTCAACTGATCTATTTCGAGCTGCTGTGAATAGAATAACATAGACCAATGTGGTCGCCAACATCTCTAGAAGATAGGCACATTTAGAAGAAGAAAAAGAGAATTCAATATCCCACTATACATGTATTTTACAGATTATCGCAAAGCATTCAATAGGATAAATGGCAACACTTATGGCAGATTCTAAAAGAAGTAGACGCACCACAGCACTTAATTTCGCTTATAACTGAACTATACGAACATACTATTTTAATAGTTAAAGTGCTTGACACACTCTAAAACCATTTCCATCCAGAACAAGGTGTCAGACACGGATGTATACTGTCTCCACAATTATTTAATATATATGGGGAGCTTATTATGAGAAGAGCGCTTGAAGGATGAGAAAAGGCCGAAATCTAAATAAATGGCCGAAAATTTTAGGTTAAACACTTCTATTGTCAGTATACCTACGCAAGCAAGTCACTAAACAAAACAAGTCTACTAAACACAAGTCTATTTTGAACTTTGAAATGCCAACCCTAACAAACTGTCAACAACAGATGACGTAGTTTGTAAGGTACGAGCCAAGAAGGTAAGAGACACGTTGGCGACCCTATTGGCAAACAACAAACATAGTTTACACCGGTAGCTACTTGTCTGTAAAGGCCAAGCAGAAGATTTATTGTTGTAAATGCGAGCTTTTTAGTTTTTTATGGAACTGCAGAAGTTCATTCTGCGTTCTGATACGAGCCTTGTGCACTGTTGTTCCAGTTGTTTGACGATCAGGTCTGCTCGAACCTGAAATTGTGATTTGAACCCATTGACCTGAACCCATTGAAATTATGCAATGGTATGCTCTCGAGGTCTCTTTTTACCGTAGAGTTTTACCAGTATCCTCGTTTTGACTTTGTAAGGATTTGCTGTGGTCTACGTCTTGAGCCATTTATGTCACTTTTTGATCTTCTGTTAAGCTGCAGATGTCCGAGGAGAATATTAGCGAGACGCAGTTCGGGTTCCGAAATAGAATGGGTACTGAGAAGGACTATTTGCCATCAACATATTGATTCAGTGATGTCGGGATGTAAACGTTGATCTACACTTGTGCTTTTTTGACAACGAAAAAGCTTTTGATAGAGTAAGACATGAAAATCTAATATCAGTACTTATGAACTAGCGCATTGACAGTAAAATCATAAATTTAGTGCAAATGTTATATTGGAACCAAAGTGCCATAGTTCAAATCGATGGGCAACACTCAGAAGAAATGAAGATCTGTAGAGGAGTTAGACAGGGATGTGTTTTATCGCCACTTTTGTTTAACTTATATTCTGAAGAAATTTTCCAAAACACTCTCAATAATATCGAAGCAGGAGTCACCGCTAACAGAAAATTAATTAACAATTTACGTATGCAGACGACACTGTGATCATAGCAACGAGTATAGAGGATCTATAATATCTTATCGAAAGCTTAAGTATGAATAGTGCTGAGATGGAAAATTATTATAAACGCTAAAAAAAACCAAGTACATGCTAATTAAAAAAGACCACAAAATATACATCACCTATTGACAATTAATGGTAACGTGATAGAACAAGTAGAAAAATATCAGTACTTGGGAACTTTGATCAATGAAACCGACGATCATACTAAAGAAATAAACAGGCGAATAGAAATTCATCATCATCATTATCCAGCCTCAAGAGTCCACTGCTGAACATAGGCCTCTTCCTCATGTTTCCAACCCCGTCTATCTTGCGCCGCTCTTATCCAGTTTTATTGATTCTTCTTAAATCCTCAGTCCATCTTGTAGGTGGTCGACCGACGCTTCTCTTGTCTTCCCTTGGCCTCCATTCCAATAACCTCTTTGTCCATCGCCCATCTGTCATTCTGGCTATGTGTCCTGCCCATCTCCATTTTAGTCTGGCTATCTTCTCGATGATGTCAGTCACTCCGGTTCTTCTCCTGATGTCTTCGTTGGTTATTCTGTCTCGCAGAGTTATTCCTAACATGGACCGCTAGATTCTTCTCTGCGTGACTCTCAGTTTGGTAGCTGCTGCTTTTGTTAAGGTAAGTGTTTCTGCTCCGTACGTCAAGACTGGGAGGACGCACTGATCAAATACCTTTCTCGTTAGGCATGTGGGCAGCTCACTTTTAAAAGTTTCTCTCAGTTTTCCAAATGCTGCCCACCCAAGGCCGACTCTTCTCTTCAGTTCATGAGTCTGGTTATCTCTGCCAATCATAATTTCATGTCCCAGGTATTTATATCTATCTACGAGTTCTATTTCTTTCCCACCAATACTGATGTTCTGGTTGGGTACCAAATTGGTCATGATTTTTGTTTTCGAGATATTTATATTTAAACCTACATTTTCTGCAGCCACAACGAGTTCCTGTACCATCTCCCTTGCCATACCTAGATCTTCAGCTATTATAAGTATATCATCGGCGAAAACGTAAGTTGTTTAGATATTCTCCATCTATTTTTATTCCCTTTGTCATCCAATCCAAATTCTTAAAAGCATGTTCTAGCACCGTATTAAAAAGTTTAGGTGACATTGGTCTCCTTCTCTAACCCCCCGTTCTATTTTTATGCGATTACTGTTAGTATGTAATTTGACAGTGGTTGTTGCCAGGCATATTTGAATAGAGATAGCGAATAGAGATTGCCAGATCAGTATTTATACGAATGAAGCCAGTCCTAACGTGCAAAATCTAAATTTGGAAATCAGACTACGTACCATTCGCTGTTATATATTTTCAGTATTATTATATAGAGCTGAGACTTGGATATTAAAAAAATGTTAGAATTACAAATAAAATAGTACTGGAGAGGGTTAGTAAAGAAACAGAACTAATCACCACTATACAAACCAGAAAACTGGAATACCTAGGCCAGGTGATGAGGGGACCAAATATGAAATTTTGAGACTGATAATACAGGGAAAAATTCAAGGAAGAAGATCTGTTGGCCGAAGGCAGAACTCATGGTTAAAGAATCTACGTGATTGGTATCAATGCAGATCGATTGATTTGTTTAGAACAGCAAGTTCTAAAATAAAAATAGCCATTATGATTGCCAACCTCCGTAGGGAGACGGCACTTCGAAGAAGAAGAAGTGTGTATGTGTGTAGGTGTGTGTGCATGTTTGCGTATGTATGCATTTGGTTCTGTGTGTGGATCATGTTTAATCAACAAATCTGCAGTAATGACAAAATTTAAGCCATGTTCTCAGTTGATCCACAGGTGTTTATTTGGGCATACTTTCTTCATACCTGTCATACTTATCGATAGGACGTTTAGTATCAACTATTCCTGTACACTTTCTACAATTTTATAACTTTATTTTATTCTCTAATTATAGTAACATCCAAGTTTATATTAAAAAAGTTTCTGAAAATGTTCAGGTCGTTTTAAACTTCTAATAAATTTCTAACAAACAATGTTAATAGTGCCATAAAATGTTTGATGGATGTTTGATGGATTTTTAGGTATTTATAGTGCATTTAACGGTTAATCAAACGGAAATGATTAATTGTAAAATTATATAGAGGTCATAAACGCAAACTCTTTACTGCATCTCTTGTTCAGGTGTTGCATTGAGAGGAACATACAGAACCAAATATTTTTAGACTGTAGGCTGCTTTTATAGATGGGGTAATTTATTTTCCTGTAACAAGTACGAATAAAAAATTTCACTTCGTTTAAGAATAGAAGGAAGGAGGTTTTGATATATAAGGTTTTGAAATATACTCTATAACATTACTATAAAATACTGCATTGAGCAATTTGGACAGTCCATAGCCAATCGAATTAAATATTATTGTGTAGTATATTAGTTTAATTAGTTATTTGACTTATTTGTTATTAACTGTGAGATTAATATCGCTGTAGGATAAAATCGTGCTTATGACTTTTATAATATATTAACAAACTATCAAAAGTATCTTTCCGATCGGCAGTCCTAGAATAACTCCTAACAGCATCCCCAGAAAGTGCGTGCAAAAAATTATCAACCAGCGTTACTAATAACCTAAACAACATTTTTATGCTCCCAAAACTGGACAAACTCTGATTAGTTTCAACTTAAAATGGCTGATTTTTGTCTGCTAAACTTTTTCGATAATATTTTAAGAGGTTCTTTAAGGAAAGAAAAAGTGAAACTGGAACAAACCATGAAGTGGAGATATCCAGGAGTGGCTAGTATACCTGTTGAATACAAAGCACGTGGTGGTCGTGTGTATTAAGGTATAAAAAAATGCTTATTAAAGCTTAAAACTTTTATTTTAAAGAAGATCTTTTCGGAATAAACTCTTTCCATCATCAGTTTGATAAAAAGTTGTAAAAAAAAAACATTGTATGGCCACGTGAAAATATAGTAGAGAACTCCGTATTAAGAAACTATCCTCAAGGTGTTTATGAAGGTACATGCAATAGACTGTTGATTTGTAGATTAATAAAAACTGAAAATGGGGGCATCTTACATGACCCCTGTAGTTGGTGAGGTTTTATTGACTTACATTACCTCTGGTTTGTGCTGGAGTCTAGGGCTAACTCAGTTAGGCACTACAACTCTAGTTTTGTTTTATTTGTATTTATTGCTAGCCCTACTGTAGGTTTCTTCTGCTGCATTCACTATTCTGCTCATTATGTTTATATCATCTGCGTATGCTGCTTATTGAGTAGATTTGTTTGTAAGTATGTTATTTCCGCTCACCGTCAACCGTCTAATTACATATTGAAGAACAAGATTAAAGAGCGTTGGAACCAGTCCGTCGCCTTGTTTCAGGCTTTGCGTTATCGTAAACGCATCAGTGATCTGTCCTTGAATACATACCTGTGCTTCTGTTTCTGTCATTGTCATTTGCTCTAGTCGTATTAATTTTGATAGTATGCCAAATTCCTCCAATATATTAGGTAGAATTGTTCTATCTATTGAATCATAGGCTTGTTTAAAATCTACAAAGAGATTGTAAACGTCCATGTCATATTCCCATGCTTTGGCTAGTATTTGTTTAACTGTAAATGGTCAATGGTAGATCTATTTTGCCTAAGCCCTGCTTGATATTCCGTGATTTTTTCCGTGAGAGGTTGAAGTCTTCGATTAATGATATTTGTGAGAACTTTGTATCCCGAACAAAGTAAAGAGATGCCTCTATAATTATGACACAACAGTTTGTCTCCTTTTTTATGAATAGGGCAGATTATACTTTTCTTCCATTATTGGGGGACTTCTTCTTCTATTCGTATCTCTCGTATTCGCTGGTACATCTGTTGTGTCAGATTCGTTCCTCCTCGCTTGAGTAGTTCTGTTGGTATTTTATCTATTCCCGGTGCTTTATTATTAATATTGATCCACGCACGCAAAATTTCCGTTTATTCAGTAAAGAGCACTTATCTCCTCATTTTTCGGTCAAAACCTACTAAACATGTTGCTTAGCCTGGAAAAAAACTTCTTCGTCAAGCTAACTACCAAACAACACTCTCAAATACAGTATTGACAGTAAAATTGACTGCATAAGTTCGAAAAAAACCTATGATTATTTATGAGTTGGTAATTTCTCCTATCTTTATACTTTTCTACGTTTAACCTTCGTAAAATTTCTAAATGTTGGTTGTCACACACACACATAGGTTCATCCCAACCCCTAGGAACATGAGTGTACCACTGCTAGACAGTGGGACCCCCTTGTCCGAAGATCAGACCGGTCTCGTTCCAAAAGAACAAGTCATTTTGGCTCGGTACCTATCTGACCCCCAGGTTTTTCCACCACCCCTTCTCTACGTCTGACATACGTAGAGGAGGCTATGAACTATTACGTCGGGCGATTTTGGGAAAAGAAAACACCCTCCGTTTTCCTTGACTTGTGGTTAGGCCACCTGACTGTACAGGTAGCTTAATGTAGCTTTTCTCCCTATTAACTTTACTGAGTTTAATTATTGCATGACTTGGGCTCTGTGTCCCTGAAGATGTGTGTCCGTCGTTGGTTGTTTTACAAGACCCTACCACATAAAAAAATTTTCTTCAAAAAAAATCACGTACCTATTGCTGCAAATTTATTAGCCCCGTTGTATATTCAAGATTTCGTAATCTTTAGATCATGAGTTGAATGATCGCATTATTTTTAATAGGTTTCCAATAAAACACCAAAAGTAGTATCCAATATGGTAACACATTTTTTATTGCATATATTATTTTAAAATTTATTTGGTAAATAAAAGATTACTTGACGAAACTCTGAAAGTAAACCTCCCGTTAACATTTTAGGCAACTGATAGTATAATTTGCAATAATTAACATAATCGATAATGGCATATATTACTTCTATTATTAATTATTCATAATTATATATACGTCTAAAGGAGGCATTTGCATAATCAATCTTTTAATTTTCGATTATACTGTCAACATGGATAACATCAGTATCAGTGTTAAATGAAAGTAAATCTCTATTCAAGGTGTTTTGAATGAGACATGGATTCTGATAAATCTCGACCAAATTGCAAAAATATGTTACTAGAGTAACGTTTTGCATCAAGGAAGTATGTGAAAAGAAACATTTATCAATAATTTGCATGTTACGTTAATTATTGCTTTAATAATATGTAAAAACATTATTAATGGACACCACTGATTTTAAATATGCTATTAAATTAAAACAAATAAATGCAACTCCACCTCTTAAGCGCCACAAAGGTAATTACCATACTTATTGCTACATATATTTCTTCAAAGAACGGTGCAGTTAATACAAATGAAAACAACAATTTCCCATTGTTTTTGCACTTATGCATTTTGTATAATATTCTTTTAATGTTCTTCTTAAGTGCATATTTTGTTGGATTTATATCTAATGATGAGTCCCTCTGAGTAACCTATTATCTACTAGCATCAGCGCGAGCACATAGTGAAAACTCATCTATTATTATTCGGGGTGTATAATCTCTTTTTAGCGATTTCATATAAAAACACTTAAAAGCTTTCTTAATTGTATTGTAAATTAAAGAACCAAGATGCTGCCACCTCTAGTAGATCAGAGCGACGCGCCCAAGAAAGACATAAGATGTCGACTCCTCTTCGTCACATAGGCGTACCTTCATTTATCTATCAGTCCAAGTCCAAGTAGTTGTGGGGTGCTGCCTGACTTTATAGTGGCTGGTGAGCAACATAATTTTCAAGAAGCATCTCTAACTGTTTAGTAGGGGTAGTTAAGCAGTGGGACTTTTAAGACACCACTATATGGAGCCAAACCTGTCTCCTATCTTCTCCGTTGGAAGTACTGCAGTATACTTCGCCACCCAGAAGCGCCTAGAAATTATCCCAGCCAGTGCTGAAGGGTACTTCAATCAAAAGTTTGTTTCGCTCGTTCCCTTCCTCTATATAATCGAGTGTGTCCCAGTACCCATATAAAGTTGACCTTGATCAATGCGGTGGCTGCTAGGGCCTTTTGTTTTACTAGCTAGTTTTACAAAACTAGCTTGAAGCTAACTTTGGGTACTTCCAGAGCCCTTAGAGCTTCCTTACTGTTAGAGAGATAGAGACAGTCCTGCCAAGGAAATATTACTCCTCGTTGGTTTGTTCTCATATTCGTATACTCTAGCGCTTGCTCGCTTGTCCATCCTGGATCTATCTGTAAACCAGACTAGCCTACTTTGATCAAGTAGTACTCGTACATATTCTACCCACTCATCATGATTAGAAAACTAACCCGAGGGGGTTTGAACTCAAAGTCACGTGCAATGCTGTCATGTATCATGGAAAGTTACTCTAAGTGTCATAGTAGCTGCTGGTCAGAGCAGTTAAGTCGGTAGACGACCATCATGGATTCGTAACCATGATGACCATAAGGTAATGTTTTACCATATGGTAAAGGCAATACGAGGGCCTTAAGAACTCTTTTTAAGCCTTTAAGCTTTTTAAATAGGTGTTTTTCACTCCATCTCACGTAAGGTCCATACCCATCATAAACTTTTACCTATACTGTATAAAAAAATTGTTTACAAATTGTCCTCATCCAATTCTTGAACTAGATAACTTTAAAAAATAACAACCTGAATAGTGAATATCATGTTAGAACTATTTAATAAAATTTATTATACTGGTCAAATTCCATTCGATTGAGGTCTACGTTTGTGACACTTTCCAATAAAGCCAGTTTCAAGATATGTATTATTTATTCCAGAATACGAAAAAAAAATTAGCACAAAGTGTATCTAAAACACACTTCGGATTTAGATACGGTTTTGGAACGCCAGAGTCCATCTTTGCAATGCCAATCTTAATTCAGAAATGCCTGGCATTAGCAATAGCACGGGAAACATTAGCAAAAGTATGTTTACGCGTGTTTTATTGACCATGTGAAAGCGTATAACAAACTTACAGAACTATTAAACTAAGACTTGGCATTAAGTATATTCAGATCTCTTCACTATGAAATTAGTACAAAAAAGTGTACTTGTAAGCGTTTTGCATAGTATAACTATCTCCCAATACCAAATTAAGTGATCATCATCCATCTAATCCATCCCAATACCAAATTAAGTGACCATCATTTTTGATCCAAACGCTTTAATACAATTTTTATTAACTTTAAATATTTTCACAGAACTTCTATTATGAGTATAGATATATATAATCGTTACATTAAATATCAAATAAATAAGAGATTGCTACTATTATGAAATTTTTGCCACCAGTCATGGAAGTCTTTTTACTTATAGAATGTACTTCCTTATTGCTGATATGATTTATTTTGTTTAGATTATCCTTGCTTCTTATGCACGTATACGTAATTTACTAACTCTAAATTATTCAGAACTTTCAAGGAAGTTATAAATTTTCTTTTTAGTGGCAATGCTGTTACACGTCATATTATATAGAAAATTTCATCCAGTTAAGCGTTAAATATTAGATAACAACTCTTGTATAAAGAAATTCTCGAGTAATAGTAAAACGTAAAACGTTACGAAACGTAAAAGTTGTGCAAAAGAATTTCTTAATCAAGTCACACTATAGATGAAGAAGTAGGCGGAAAATAAATGGAATAAAGAAAGGGGTCTTGCGATGAAGAAGAAATATATGTATAACAAATCTAAATGAACGTTTTGAAATGTCAATTAACTCATATAAAATTGGACAAGTTAAGTCAGCAAACTAAATAGTATCCTCTGCAATAACCATATCACTCGGAACACAAAATAAAAGCAATGGAAATTAATTGCTCTGCGATAGACATGAGTCCCGAAAAACTTAGCTTAGTGTTCCGATAAATTCTGACCCAAAACCGTAAACATATTTATTACTAATATTTTCATTTATTCACGAATTTTCTAGGTATTACCTACCTGGTAATACCTAGGTATATACCTAGCTAATAAAACAACAATCGAGCTTTCTGGAGACGAGCCGATGTAAAAATAGCAGTTTTTTAGACCACGCCGCTCTGTCTACGTCGAGAATGCCATCGAACCTTCGACGATGTCCCATTTTAACACATGGTTTCATATAAATAACGGGGATTTTCATTGAGGAAATCAGTCAGCAAAGAAGCTCGCGATCGCGTTTTAATGTAACGCACGTATAGATAAATTATGTAATTATTAGTCGCAAATAAATTGTTGTACAGTGGTTTAATAAATTGATATAAATTATCGTGTTTTCTTCTTCTTCTTCTTCTTTTTCGTCTAGCCATTCACGTCCACATCTGAACATGAAGCCTCTTCAAGTCCTCCTTTCCATTGTTTTTTATTGTACGCTACTTGTAGCCAATTTTTCCCGGCAGTCCTTTTCAGATCATCTGTCCATCTCATAGGAGGTCTGCCTCTGGGTCTTTTGTGTTGGTATGGTCTCGAGGTTAAAATTGATCTATGCCATTTGTTTAGATCGCTCCTAGCTACATGTCCAGCGTATTCCATTTCAACTTTAATGATTTTTGCACCACATCGGTGACTTTGGTTTTCTGTCTTATCCATGTGTTTGTTTTCTTGTCCTTAAGTGATATACCTAGCATTGCTCTTTCCATCGCGAGTATGTTGAGTGACTCTAAGTATATTCATATTCTTTTTTGTGATTGTCCATGTTTGTGCCGCATAAGTTAATATCGGAATCGTGTTTTATTAAATTAAAATAAGAACAATAAATTAGAATTAATACAAAAATTAATTAGGTTTAGCAACTCGACAGCACTATGATAAAATATAGTTTCGAAATTGTAGCCTCTAAATTTCAAGAAATGATGATGGCCATTCTTGGAGTTATTCTTGATCTTTTAGTTACGTAAAAAAATGTTATGTGAGAGTGAGGGGTAACACTACTTGAATTAAGGAATTTTTACAATTATATGTATTACCATTCTCTCCCTAGAGCTAAAAATATCTAAAGAAATATGTGGGATCTTATATTATACAAGTGAATAATTTAAATATCGGATTGTATGTACCTATTAACAAAAATAGATGTATTAACTTTACAAGAAACAAAACAATTAGACACAGAAATGGTAGAAATAGATGATATAGTATTTTTTAAAAGTGGGGGGAGTAACAGATTGCTAGGAACAGGCTTTATTATACCGAAAAGATGGAAAATCAGAGTGATGAATTTCAAGCCAATATCAGATAGAATGTGCACAGGTTAAAAGGGAATCAACGAAACATAAGCATAATAAATGTACATGCATCAATAAAAGACGCCACCGAAGAAGGCAAATATGCATACTATCAGCAACTAGAGAGAGAATATAACAGGCTACCAGCATTTGATATCAAAATAGTAATGGGAAATTGAAATGCTAAAGTGGAAAAAGAGGATATATATGAAAATATGACAGGAAAATATAGTAATCAAATGATAACGGTCAAAGAATTATAGGTTTTGCAACAGAAAGACAAATGGTAATAAAAAGCACACACCAACGACACCAACGCAGAATAGATATACGTAGAGGAACGTGGATTTCCCCGAATAAATGGACAATAAATCAAATAGACTGCATATTAATAGAGAAGAAGCACGCCCATAATATAACCAATATAAAAAGCATGAGAGGAGCGGAATGTGACTCAGATCACTTTTTGGTAAGAGCAGGTTATAAAATGAATGCGAATATAAAGAAAGACGATCAAAGGGACAAAGAAATCAAAAAACAATTCAACACAGCTATATTAAAAGATAATACGACACAGAAGAAGTACGAACAACGAATAACCAGCAGACTAAACGAAGAACCAGAAACACTAGACCTGGAAGAAAAGTGAGAAAGCATAAAAGAAGCAGTTTTAAACACCAGTAAAGAAACATTAATTAAAGCTAATAGAAAACAAAAAGCAAAAGAATGGTATGATGAGGAATGTCAAAAAATAGCAGAAGAAATTAAAAAGATAAGAATAAAATCTTAAGAAATAATAGTGACATTAGCACACAAGAATATCGAGAATTGAGGAGAATTATGAAGAAAACATACAGAAATAAAAAAAAGAAAATATAACGAAGAAAAACTCAGTGATAGATAAAAAATTTCAAAAAAAAAGGAAATAAGATCCTTTTACCAGGAAACAAGAAAAATGGAAAGGAGATATCAAACACAACCCATATACTTATGAAAAATGAGAAGGAATAATAATAAATGAACCTGAGGAAATAATGAGAAATTGGCAAACCTATTTTACACAACTTCTAAACGAAGAGGAACAATTAAGGGAACAAACCAGGAAATTAAAGATGATCAGATAGTAATAGAAACACCTACGAGGGAAGAAATAGAAAATGAAATAAGAGGACTAAAAAACAATAAAAGCCCAGGAATAACAGAAATATCGGCGGAAATGATAAAGGCAAGAAGAAAAGACTACACAAGGAGATACATAGCCTGATAAAAAGTATATGGGAAACAGAAAGAATGCCAGCCAGGAGAATGGGCCAGGGCAAGGATGTACCGTATACATCAAAAAGGTGACAAAATGTGATGTGAAAATTATAAGGGATCGCATTGTTAGAAGTCGTGTTCAAAATATTGACAAACATCATAAGAAAAAAGCTGAATCAATACACGGAAAAGATATTTGGCGAATATCAGGCAGAATTTAGAAGTAAAAGGTCGACGATAGACCAAATATTTGCGTTTAAAGAAATCCAGACCACGTGCTATGACCATAAAATAGCAGTATACGCCCTGTTCGTCGACTTTAAAACAGGCCTACGATACAACATAAAGCGGCAACAGATGTACGCACTAATGAAAGAGATGTGCCTACCAAGTAAAATCGTCAGGAAGGTAAAGATGACTATGGACAACTCCACAAACGAAATAGCATAGAAGGGACATAAATCAAATAATTCTGAAACAAATGAAGAATTAAGACAAGGAGACCCACTATCAACGACTCTTTTTAATGTAATACTGGAAGGAATACTTAGAAAAAGTAAAATAAACACACAGGAAACGATTTTTAAAAATGCACATCAATATATAGTATTCGTAGATGATCTAACACTATTAACAACAAGTAAGACAGAGCTAAAAAAATTAATGAGCAATATAATAAAGGAAGTAAACATTTTTGGTCTTCTCATAAATAAGGAAAAGACAAAATACATGATAATGGAAGAAACAAATAAAGAAAAAGAAAACAATTTCACAATGAAGGTAGAAGGAGAATGGGAATTCACATCGAAAAAATGGGAAAGGCGAGAATGCCAAAAATGGTTCTATTACGTAAATCAATACAAAAAAGAAGAATAGGAAGACCAAGAAGGAGATGGAAGGATAGCGTATACGAAGACTTTTAAAAAAAGTAATATTGTAAACTGGAAAGAAAAAGCTTTGGACAGAAAACAATGGAGGAAGTGGTGAAGAAATGTATGGAAAGACTATAAGGAATATTAAGTGTAGTATTAAGTGTTTTATATAAACAAATGTAATATTGTATATATTATAGTAGTATAGGATATAGCATTATATATAATATGTAACAGTAATTGTAAGGAAAAATTAAATCTTTCAGCCTTAGGCCTTCAAGGCCTGTTGAGCTTAATAAATTAATAAATTAACAAAAAGGAAAAATATGCATATGTTGTAATAAACCTTGGAATTTCGATATACCAGATCCACAAGATCTCTTCTGATCCAGAGATGAGAGTACTGCAGGAAATACGTTGAGTTGTAAAAAGAGAAGTAAAGACATTAGAAGAAAATGTAACGAACAGTGTATAAACGAATGGAACAAATTAGAAAAAAGAATAGAATAACCACATAAGCAGAATGGAGGAGACCCGTGTCGTTTAAATAGCAAGAGATAAGTCACCAATCAGCAGAAGAAGTATCGGATGACCACGCAAAAGATGGATTTTTATGTAGGATATAAGTTAAATCTTATTAGAATTTCATTAAAACAAATCACTTTAACTGTATTGAAGTAAAAGGCACATGAAAAATATTTTGTAAGCGATAAATTTAAAACTAGCGTCCTTAATGTAACGATGTTGTGTTGAGACTCTCGGAGTGTTGACTGTCTTCTGTCCCCAACTATCTGCAGCCCCTCTCGAGGGGTGTAAAAATGAAGGTCGGTATAACTTAACTAAAAGTGTATTATACAGGGTTGGTCGAAAATTTTAACAACAACCTGTCATAGAGGTATTAATCCGCCAATGAACAATCAGAATTGCTTATAAAGAGGAAGAAGCAGAAGAAGAATATTTAATCTGTCCATTGTTCAATGCTGTCCATTTTTTAAATATTTTATCGTTGGTTACTACCATTATCGTCGTAACTTTCCTACTATTACCATACAAGAATTATTAGACTTCCTAAAACTAATTTACTAATTTCTCAAGACACTTCAAACGTCGCACTTCCAACAAATTTAATTGCAAATTCGAGTCCCGTTATATTACTGCATAACTTTTTTATCAAACCGCCTCAATCTACGATTGAGTACCTACATAATAAAGAAATTGACGCATTCGTTATTGTGCATTGGGAAGTAATTGGAAATATTCAAATTAATGGCTCTTCAGCTTTTATTTTAATTTGAAAACCTGTTTGATGTAAAAATATTGAATTCATTTAGGTACCAAAGAGTTAATTTATCAAATTAAGCGAATATATTAAGTATATAATATACATCGAAAAGGTTTATTACAATTAAATCTAAAACTAAGATTATTATTATTTAAAAAATGAATATCCAACCAACCTGGTTTACGGGTTGGACCGCGTCAAATTTCACTATACCGAGCTTGAACATGAAAATTTAAGATCTTATAAAGGGGTGTTAGACAGGGCTGTGTCTTGTCGCCATCACTATTTAATGCATACTCAGAAGAAATATACAAAAAAGCATTAGAAGATGAAGTAGCATGCATAAAAATTATTGGCCTACCCATACGGGAAATTAGATATGCTGATGATACAATACTATAGTGTATTTTTATGTATGAGAGAGTAATAAAACAATAAATTATGTATGCAAATCCCTAAACTGTTGATACGGGTGACTCAATGACAAACAGATATTTGTCAACAAGTTTACAGAAGTGTATAGGAAAACAATTTTAAATTGAGTATGACCACCAGGTATAAATGTTGGAGCAGAATAGAATACAATAGTTGTGAGGGTTACTAATCCCTAAATAAGGTTGCCAGTGTCGGAGTGATGGAGGTTAACAGGTACTAATGAATTTGCAAGAAATGTAAGATGTTTATTTTATTGGTTATATATAACCAATAAAAGTTTAATAAGTACCTACCTATTTGCAAAATAAAGTTTAATCCTTTAGATAAAATAAAACGTTTTATTTTATCTGAAATGAGTGCATTCCACGAAGTAAGGGTTTCAACAATCAAACATTTAATTCTTTAATTCCAGGAATCTACGACAGTAATTGACTAGATAATTACCTTCTAAACTTATTCCACAGAAAATGTGATAGTGGGTTTTTCCATTTTGTAGGAAGGTCCAAGTGGCGTATTCAAAATTCTTAACAGTTCACTAAAAGTAGGTACTTCAGTTGCAAGGTGCAGTTTATTGTGTATACTAGTGTTATGGCAAATTTGGAAGTGCCGTGTAAACGCCGAAAAATTGGTCCTTTAACAGTTAATGAAAAAACATTAATATTTAATTGTTTTAAATCATTTACAGACAAACGTTTATGTGAAAGTGTTGATGAGACCGTTGAGTTAGTTAGCAATACACTTGGTGTTGGGAAATCTACGATTTACAGAGTTATTAAAGAAGAGAAATGTGGTAGTTTTCAAATGCCACGTAATGCTCCAGAGAAACCAAAATTTCAAATAGAATATCATTTTAAAGAAGGACTTCGACGGAAAGTGCATAAATTCTTCTTTAGACAAGAATTTCCAACATTGAATACAGTTCTTGTCTCAGTTCGAGATGATAAGGATAACCCAGAAATGAGTCGAAGTACGTTATGGAAACTTCTAAAAGAAATAGGCTTCCGCTGGAAAAAGAATCCCAGAAAGTCTATTTTATTAGAAAGAAGCGATATTGTCATATGGAGAAGACATTTTCTAAGAACCATAAAGGAAATGAGAAACCAAAAAAGAAAAATATTTTATCTTGATGAAACATGGATCAACGAGGGTCATACACCAAATAAATTTTGGTAGGATGAAACTGTTACAAGTCAAAGGCACGCTTTTGTAAATAACTTATCTACAGGTTTAAACCCACCATCAGGAAAGGGACGCAGGCTGATAATAGTACACATTGGCAGTTCAGACGGTTTTGTTGAAGGTGGTTTATTAACTTTTGAATCAACTCGTACCGGTGACTACCATGAAGACATGAACGCTGATGTCTTTCAAGAATGGTTCGAACAAATGATAGATCTTCTTCTAAGAACTGTGTAATAGTAATGGATAATGCAAGTTATCACTCCAGACTTATAGAAGGACTGCCCACAACCAAGTGGTTAAAAAAAGACTTGCAGAATTGGCTGAGTTCAAAAAATATTACGTACCATCCCGGATCTATAAGACAGGAACTTTATTCGTTGTGTGCCCTTCATAAAGAAAAATTTAAAAAATACGAAATTGATGAAATTGCCAAGAATCGTGGAATGACAGTACTTAGATCCCCACCATATCATTGTGAATTAAACCCGATTGAACTGGTATGGGCACAGATCAAGAGTGAAGTTTCAAGAAAAAATACCACTTTTAAAATTCATGATGTTAAACAGTTGTTTTTGGAGGCCGTAAATAATGTAAAACCTGAAAACTGGGAAAAGGCAGTAAATCACACTATTAAAGAAGAGGAAAAAATGTGGAAGCTGGACAATATTACTGATAAAATGATCGAGCCAGTTATTATAAATCTTGGTTCTGAAAGTTCATCTTCTGAATCTGATTTGGATTTGTAACAAGTAGCTGTAAGTTTTATATTAATATTTTTATTCATCTATTTAACATACCTTAGACGGTTTTAAAAACTCTTTTTCTCTTTTGTAATTTTTAAAAATTAAAAAAAATGTGAATTTTTTAAAACCCTTTTTAATGTAGGCCAGTCAGTTCTAATATAGTGTGTGATAAAAGAGGTCACTTTTGTTTACATACACATAACACTTTATAACACTGAAATAATTTATTTATTTTTTACAATTATTCAAAGTAATTTTTCAATTAATCTTGAGCACGCCCATGGAGTGGTCGAAGGTACCAGTTAAAATTATGCTAATTACTCTCTCGTTCATAAAAATAAACTATAATAGCAGAAAATATTACAGATCTACAAAAATTTTTAGATAAGGTTGTTGCAGCGAGTGAAGAATTTGATCTGTCACTAAACATACAGAAAACAAAATGTATGCTTATATCAAAGAAAAATATTAGATACATCAATCTACACGTAAACAATAAGACGATAAACCGAGTTTAAAATTATACCTATTTAGGGTACCAAAGAAATTAGAGTTAGAATAGAATAGACTAAAAGTGCATTCAATAATATGCAACAAATATTATGTTGTAGAGACCTCAACAACAGAAAAAGAATATCCTGGCTTGCTAACCTGAGAGCATGGTATAGAAAGACCTCAACACAGCTATTTCGTATAGGAACCAACAAAATCATCATAGCCAGAATGATCGCCAACGTTCGGAACGGACAGGCACCCTAAGAAGAAGAAGAAGAAGAGACCTCAGCCTAAATCTTAGAAAACGAGTACTGTTATGTATTTCCTGTTCTTTTGTATGTTGTGGAGACATGGACTTTAAATAAAGAATGTGTCACTAAATTGGAAGCATTTGAAATGTGGACATATCGAAGAATACTGAGAATCTCAGTCAGGTCAGCAGATGTGCAGGTAAACCAAGCTCTCAAATTATTCAACCAGGACATGCGTCTTCTTCCGCGACTTCTTCTACCCTGTATTCTTCTTTGCATTATTAATTGCAACAAGTTATAACGCTCGCCCCTCATAATATGTCGCAGTTATTGCAGTTTTCTAACTTAAACTGTATTTAAGACCTCTTTATCTTTTTCCATTCTTCTTAACAACTCGACATTCGTGACTCTATCTATAAATTGGGCCGAAAGGGCATTAAAAATAGATGGAGTACACATATCTTAACCATTTGCGTTTCCCAGACGACATAGTACTAATAAGCACAGATATCCATGAACTGAAATCAATGCTACAAGATTTAAATCACAAATCGAATCAAATAGGATAAAAAATGAATCTCGACAAAACAAACATATTAAGCAACAACCTAGAAAACATCACGATAGATAATATCAATATAGAAAAGGTAGAATAATATGTATAGCTAGGACATGCAATTAAAAACGAAAAGGAAAATCAAATTTTAGAAATTAAAAGAAGGATACAATTGTCATGGGCTGCTTTTGGTAAGTTGAGCTTCATTTTAAAAGACAGGAAAATCCCAATACACTTAAAACCAAAAACCTGTGACAATTGTATACTACCAGTTGCAACTTATGGATTGGAAACTATGCCAATAACGAGAAAAGCGGCAGAGCAATTAAGAGTAACTCAACGGGCCATGGAGAGAGCTATGTTAAATACAAGTCTCAGAGACAAAATTTCTAACACCGAAATACGTCGAAGAACTAAAGTAACCGACATCATGGGAAAAATAGCGACATTGAGATGGCAATGGGTAGCACATGTAGCAAGACAAGACACCAACAGATAGTCTCATAAAGTGACATTCTGGAGAACTTGAAAAACAAAAAGAAGCGTAGAAGACCCAACAAGGGATGGATAGACGATATAACAGCTGTAGCTGGAAAGCAGTGGATGGGAATTGCAAAAGATAGGGAAGCGTGGAAACAATTGGAGGATGCCTATGTTCAACAATGGATAAATAAAGGCTGAAGATGAAGATACGCTATGTATGTGACATGACGTCTTTCAATAACTGGATGATAATAAAGGTATAATATAGAGTTTATTAACATAGTATTTACATTAGCTAAATACAAAATTACCATATTATTATTATTATATTAATCATGTTTCACTAATTGACATATTTAAATTCTTTGACACAGCTCATGTTGATTGAGACTGGCTGAATGGCAATTGTCCAAGAAAAGAGAAAAAAAGAGAATATCAGAAAATTAACCGGGATACGAAAACGAGTAAAACTGTGCAGAATAGCTTAAGACTTAGAGCCTTGCCATGCTAATCGTCAGCTTCAAGGAAAGCTGTAAAGCTACATTAAAAAGAAGAAAGGGTGCTTGTGTTAAAAATAGAAAATTCATCGAAAATCACTACAATATTATATATTAACACGTTCACGCCGCTACCAGATACATGAGTCTGGTATGAACTTTACGTTTAACCGACACTGAAATTTGAAGACCTTGCGCTAGCGCCGACAACGATAAAATGGCTATTTATGTACTAAATATTATGATATAGGTACCTACGAAATCGTCGTGATGTGCTTTATATTTTAGTTATATTTTAAGTTTTAGCATTTTAAGATTTTAAGATGCCAGCACCTGGTAACGTGCCACAAAGAAATTTTTTAGGCTATGGGATTTACCGGAACTCCGTATCTGGTTATTAGTGTTATAGTAAACATTGTACAAGTGTGTTGTTTTTTATTAAAATCCGTAAAAATGTCGTCTAGAGGCGAAGAACAAGCAGCAAAATGCTTGGATACAAACTGAAAGTGAATCTGATAGCGATCCATTTGTAAACTTGTTTGATGGAGATCCTGAATACACTCCTCGTGAAGATAGCAGCAGTTCTGATGGGGACGAATCCATATATTTGAACGAAGAAGTATTCAGTGATATAGAAACTGGATAATTATGAAACGGAAAAAGAAATTGGTAAGAAGAAAAATGAAATCTTATAAATTGATTCTCATTATCTTTATTTTTAGGTGATGGTGAGGAAGATGTATGGACTGACATTCAGGAAATAGATAAATTAGATTTTGATGAATATCTTACAGATTCTAAAATAATTCAATGTGAAAATATGAGCCCATTGGATATGTTTTGTCTATTTGTGACAGATGAAATTTTGGAATTAATTGTTCACGAAACCAATAGATATGCAGAACAAGAAATTGAGTACACAGTATCAAGCAAAAATCTAGCAGTAAGTGGTTTCCGACTAATAAAGAAGAAATTAAAAAAATCTTTAGTATCGTGATCTCCATGGGATTCGGGAAGGTCCCTAATATTCGATTATATTGGTCCAAAAATGACCTTTATAATAATAAGTTTATCTCCTCAGTTATGACTAGAGATACATTTTTATTAATTGACTCCATGACTCCAGGAAGGAATGTAATCTTAAACGAAAGTATGGTACCATGGCATGGTCGTTTCAGTATGCAGCAATATATAAAAAACAAACGCCATAAATATGGCGTTAAATTATATAAACTATGTACCGTCATGTCAGTGGATATACCTATAAAGTAATGGTTTACTGTGGAAAAGAAAACAATATGATAAACAAAAGCCATTCTCAGAAAGTTGTGCTGACCTTAATAAATAGCTTGTTAGATGCCCGACGAACTTTATATGCTGATAACTTTTTTTCGGGCATTCCTCTTGCAAAAGATCTATTGGATCGCCAAACTTTTTATTGTGGGACTCTTAGAAGCAATCGTAAAGGTATTCTAAAGGGAATAGTTACAAAGAAACTAAAGAAAAATGAAATAATTGGCATCAAAAATAAGGACAAAATAAAGGTAATCCGTAAGCAAGACAAGAGATCGGTATTAATGTTATCCACTAAACCTGAGCATACCCTAAACTTCTGTAATAAGGACAAGAAAAAGAGATCAAAACCAAGGGAGCAAGTTATCCAAGACTACAATAAAGCTAAAACTTACAGTGACCAAATGGCAGCTTATTATTCTTCCTTACGAAAAGGTCTTAAGTGGTATCGTAAGGTCGACTTCGAACTAATCTTTGGTGCTGCAATAATCAACAGCTGGATTATCTATAATAAAAAAAAAACATCGAAAAAAAGATACCAATACGAACATTTTGTGAACAGTTGGCATTACAACTTTCAAATCAAAATGAGTGTATTTCTGAAACCAACTTATCAAAACGGAAACATTGTCTGCAATGAGAAGAAGGTCCTGGTAGAAAACGTAGACGAAATTGTGTTGATTTTTACAAGAAGTTGAGAAGACTATGAAAAGTAAGGAAGCTGACAAGAAGGTGACCAAAGTAAACACTTTTTGTGAAAATTGCGAAAATAAACCGGCTTTGTGCCTAACTTGTTTTAATCATAGACATATCTAATTATTAATTATTACTATTTTAATTATTATATATTTTTGTACACTTTAGTATTACTTCAAATAGAAATTGATCATTTTATTTATTTTTTAAAAGTCAAATATTCAAAATTGCCGCATCAGTATCAATATATTTTCTATATACCGTAAGTACTTTACCGGACATCGGAATCTGGTGCTGTGGCTGCCAAAAATGGATTAAAATGTTTACTATAACATGGCAGTGTTAGATTTAAGGTATTTTAAATACAAAGTCACAGAAACCGTTTATAGATATGTTTACCAAACCTATAGGTCTGGTATCGTCCAAACAGTATACAGTGTTACCAGATATGGGGATCTGGTAACGTCAGTGTTACTGACAAATTTAATGCCGTCGTGAACGTATTAATACACAGTTAATGTTATGTTTAGCAATTTTAATTATAACACTGAAAAGTAATGTTGATAAAATTCAACTTAACAAAGCTCTGTAAGTGAGTTTATTAAAAACTAACGTGAAAGTATAAAAAACATTTTTTACAGTGTTGAATGCTTCTACTGTTTTATTTTTATAGTAATACATATACGATTACGGCAAGTTCATTCCGTATTTTATTACAATCCGAATAGATATCTTTCGATAATAACGAATCCAATTCTTTTTAAATTACAAATGGATTCAATACCAGATAAAATAGCTATCCGCTTTCAGACAATTTAAGAAGCAAACGATGATACTCTCAAGCCCCGACATCTCAGCATTCTCTATTTTGCATACATAATTACGTCTGCTTCACTCCAAATCAAACAGAATTCATTAACTCAAAAATAGATCCGAGAGAGAACTCTCATTATGTAAAATTGTTCCTACCTTTGCATTCGTTGGCGTCTCTTGTAGTAGCTCTGCCCCAGGGTCGATCAAAATGAAAAGGCTTACATCGTTCACAGTCTCTACCCGCCGTGTTATGTTTACATTCACAAGCCAATTGTCCATCACGACCCGCAATACATCGACTTGCATGCCCATTACACTTACATCTACCACCAACTGCAAAATCTGACACCGCGTATTGATGAGTCACTTGATGATAACCGGTTACGATTATATTAGTTCCTAAATCCGGAGTCACAGCTGATTTGGGGTTGTTTGTTTCTTCGTTATCCACTGCTTGCATCTCGTTGACTAACTGCACAGAGGGTTCTTTAATTTCCTGGTGTTCCTCTAGATGTTTTATGCAGCATGCGTTCATCAACTAAGATATCCAATGTGTCCGAAGAATCTTCAATTGGCATGTGAAGACGATTAAAAACTACTTTAATATCAGTAGCAGTTACCCAATCTTGTAAAACTGGACTGTTGTCAAAATCTGTTGCGCTGGGTCTACCTTCTAAAGTACTAAACGCAATTCTAGAAGTTTGACCGAAATTTCCCATATCACCACCTGTATAACGATGAGCATCCGTGCATCTAGCTTCCTGTTCGTTAGTTTTTGTAATCGTAGCTCTATTGGGTCTACCATATACTCTTCTGCACTGCGAAGAATAAAACTGAAAAGGTTGCCAGGTCTTACCATAGTCCATACTTTTATATATAGCAATTGAGTCTGGTTTCGGAGTATTCGGACAAAACTGAAGACTGACATAAGTTAATTCGTACTTCTTCCCAAGACTCAAAGTTAATGTAACATTATCTGGAGGTGCGTTGATGGAAGTAACAGGTGGTATAGGCTCTGATCTCCAGCAAGTAACATTCTGTGGATTGTTGAGGTCCGTAAGATACGTCGCCGGGAATCTTGTTTTTGCTTGCCGATCGTCGCACAAATGACATTGAGGGTTAGCACCGGGCTCTGGAGCTTCACAATAATGCACTGGGATATGAAGTCCGCAAGTCGAAGAAGCTTTCACTGGAACTCCGAAAGCGGCATTAACAAAATCTGGAATGCATCGACGAGGCCGGTCTTCATCGTAACACGGGTCAACGGGAGTCTGCTGACCTTCGAACATCTTTAAGAAATTCTCGTTAACGGACGACACCGACGAAGCGTGCAAAAACATCATGAAGAGTATCATTACTCTTAGCGTTAGCCCCATGTTTCGATTTAATCGAGTATCATCATCCGCCACCAAGAATTTAACACGACTAATAAAACGCCGAGATAGATACGTAATTCGGAGCGAGAGAGAGACCGAGAGGCTGCACAGTCGCTTTCAACGGTCGTGGTATAACTGGCGATCCGGTGTCTGTTAAAAGTCTGTAGCACCTTCCCCCGGAATGATGGGGCGCATACCGAACTCCTAAGTGCCAGAAGAGCTGCTGGTAATTGATGATAAAGTTGATTATGGCGAATTAATACGTCGACGAAGATTATCGTAAAGAGCAATCGATCAGGAGAACTGTCCTCGATTAGGATCGATATGTCTTATGAATATTTATATGCAATTGTATCAGTTGAAGTGCTATTTTTATTCCTATATTTCTGTTTAAAGTAATAATGATTCTATTTTTATTATTACATAAATACGTCTGTTGATTTATAATACACTACAATAAACTATTTTTTTTTATTTATTGTAGAACATTCCTAAATAAATTAGTATTCTAATAAATATTTTTTATTTTCATTCAAATACAAAAAAAATTAATATTTATTTGTAATATAAATTCTAGAAATAATAATATGTTAATAACAATTATTAGTATTAAAATATCACAAATTTTATTATACAGAGTGAAATTTACGTATGGGACACCTCAATTATCTCGTAAAAGGTTTTAACAATTTATCTAAATTTTGGTTTGCGACGGTTTTGTAATATGACAGGACTTTTGGTAGTTTTACATGGTTGTCAGATTTTTCATTTCTCCGGAAGTGTAATAAACGTTGTTGTTTCAAATATATTTTGGATATTTTATTCTTTTTAAAATCCTGAAAATTAAACATGTAATACTCATATTTCCTATACCTACATTTCGGAGTTATAGCTAAATTTATATTATATCCGCCAAAGTTAAAATAATACAATAATATTTCTTCTTCTTTTGGTGCCTATTATTTATTAATTATTTTATTAACTGATACTTTAAATATTAGATTAGTTGTTTACTTGTAGTCCAATTCTTTTAGGTTTTTTAACCACGATATTCTTCTTCTACCAATTCCTCGCTTTCCGAGTACTTTGCCTAGAAAGATTATTTTCAGTAATTTGTATTTAGTGCCGTTCCTTATTATGTGTCCGAGATATTCTAATTTTCTCCTTTTAATCGTATACATAACTTCTCTTTCTTTCTCCATTATTCGTAGTACAGTCTCGTTGGTTATCTTGTCTGTACATGATATCCTTAGGATTCTTCTGTATAGCCACATCTCGAAGGCTTCAAGCTTTTTCTCCATCGTTTCAGTGAGTGTCAAGGATTCAACTCCGTAGTATAACATCGAGAAGATATAACATCGTAGGAGCCTTACTTTTATCTCCTGATTAAGATTGTGTCTTTTAAAGAGTTTGGCTATATTGTTGAATGCACTCTTAGCCTTCTTTATTCTGCATTTTACTTCTTATCAGTGATCCCATTGTTCGTTTACTATTATTCCAAGATAGGTAAACTGTTTTACTCGGTCCACTGGTGTATTTCTGATAAGCAGTTGGACGTCTTTAATTTTATTTTTGCTGATGACCTTAAATTTAGTTTTTGATATGTTTACTTGTAGTCCAATTCTTTTACTTACTTCATTCATTAGTTGCTGTAAACTGTTGCCTGTCTGCAAAAATAACGGTGTCATCTGCATAGAGGATGTTGTTTAGGCGTTCTCCATTTAAAAGTATTCCATGTTCGCAAATTTCAAAGGCTTCACTAAATATTTCCTTTGAATATAGGTTGAATCTTCTTCTTCTTCTTACGGTGCCTATCCGTTCCGGATGTTGGCGATCAACATGGCTATCCTAACTTTGCTTGTGTAATACTAGCGGAGTTAAGACTGCTGTAACCCCTGTAACATCCTTGGTTTAAACTTTAAAGGATGTTTATCTCTGCGAGCGGAGGCAAGGCTTTCTGGCTCAACTAATCTGAATGGACGTGGTTTCTCCCTCGTGGATTTACAAGAGGGTAGGAAAAACAGGATAGGGGCTGAAGGATACTCCTATGCAAGCCCTGTAAGGAGTCAGAGGTTATTGGCTTACTTTAGAAGTCGGAGAAATTCATAATCGGAAATTGTGTACTCTTCTAGTCTCTGCCTGTAACGACCGGAAGGAACAATAAAACCAAATTTGGAGTCTACAAATGTATTAAATATACTGTATACTACAAGTTAACAAGCTGTCAGTTATAACCAATAAAGATTCGTTCAGGCGCGAAGGGAGGCCAAAAGAGACCTTAGCAAGAAATTAAAGGGTCGACAATCTACGTTTTTATATATTCCTTGGGTTAGTATATAGATTTAGTTACCTTTGCGTGCTATGTCAATAGCAGTGACCTGCTATTCTGATTAGTCCGGTTGTCGATGTATTAAACCAGTTTCTCATAGGTTGAATAATATAGGTGAAAGTGTACATTATTGTCTAACGCCTAGCAAAATCTGGATCGCTTCCGTCGATTCATCTCCAAGTTTTGTTTTTATTGTGATTGATTGGTTCCAGTATTTGTATTATATTTCGGTCTTTATCATTTATTTTGCTTTTGTTAGAACATTCATCATTTTTCGGTGTTGAACTGTGTCAACTGTTTTTAATAGTCCGCAAAGCAGGTGTATATATCGAAAGTCATATCTACATACCTCTAGACTAAACAGTGCATCTCTCGTACCTACCATTTCCTTGAATCCAAACTGTGTGTCTTGTATTCTCTCTTCGCATAGTTTGTATTTTCTGCGATGTATAATTTTAAGAAAAAGTTTTAGTGTATCGCTCATTAGACTTATTAGCCTATAATCTCTGCACTTTTTAGCTCCCTGTTTCTTTGTTAACGTAATACATTCTGAAACTAGCCAATCTTTTGGAATATTTCCTGTGTCATAGATATTATTGAAGATTTTACATAGTATTCTTACATATTCTTCATCAAGAAGTTTAAAAAATTCAGACTGTACTCCGTCTCGTCCTGGAGCTCTCCCTTCTTTTGGTGATATTATGGCTGCTCTTATTTCTACCACTAGTATCGATGGTCCTGTTTCCATAGGTATTGGGGACTAGTTCTCTCTCTCGTCAAAAAATAAATTTCGTATGTAATTTTTCCAGGTATTATCAATACTCTCTTTGTGCACGATTACCTCTTCGTTGTCATTAACAAGTTTACTTTTTCTTTTGTTTTTACATTTACATGTAATTTTTCTTACCTTTTTATGTACGTTGAATTCGTCGTAAGTTCTTTGTAGAATTTCGATTTCTTGGCATTTTTTCTCCAGTTCTTTCTGTTTGGTTTCTCTGATCTTTCTCTGTATATATCGTTGTAATGTTTTATATATAAAATTCTATCTGCTCTTCGGTACTTTCCGTTGTATTATCGATTTCTTTGAATTTTCTATTTATTGTTTGGCTAACTATTTCTTTTACTTCACTACATTCCAGTTTTCTCATGTCACGTTTTTTTACAGTTACAAATATTTAATGGTTGTCCAAAAATGGCACAGTCCACAGAACATCTTGTTTTTATTACCGACTGTCCTGGCTTATCCATTTTAAAAAATCTTTAGTTTATAAATAATAATAACAGCAAAGTAGTGCACCGCACCAACCAAGCGAAAATTACACTCACGAACTGTGTGGCACAGATGCTAGACGCTTACCCATAAGGGAATCGGGCAGTCTTGAGCCCTTGTTTCAAGGAATTTTAACGATTATTACTCAAATGATTTTAGCCAAGTATCAACGACATTGCACCATTGCATCTCGGAGTGTCTCGGACCAATGATATTAGAATATCAGGATGTATACGATACGCGTGGTTGCCGATTTTGTTTCATTGGTACTATGCGTTGCAAGATAATTCGGATGGAATTCCCCAGATTAAGAGACTAGGCCGATATCAAGCACAAAATAGTCTGGGTAATTCCATTCCAATTGTCTTGCAACGGATAGTATTATGAATTTTTGAAGAGCAGATATTAGTAGAAATAGACGTTTTGCGGTAATTTTCAATGGGGTTGGGGACACTTAATAAACAAATCAAATTTTAAATATCGTTTAAATGTGTAATTTAAAAAAAAATATGCTAAAAAATTACACTAGCAACTTTTTCACACTATTATTATAGATACAACATTTCCAACTTTTATTTTTTCGATGCGCCCTAATGTCCTGTCTGACTGTCTTTCACAACATCTTTTTGAGTGTTTCTCTCTTCCTTCTTCCTGGAACCTGAATTTCAGCGACTTTTCGAATTGGGTGATTCTCATTATGATGTGAAACATGCCCTTACCATCTCAATCTATGCTCTCTCATTTTTGCACTGATAGCTGTCACGACTAAATTTCCCCTAATATATTCATTTTTGGTTCTATTCTTTCTTGTTACTCTACTCTTCTTCTTTTTCTTCTTTCTTTTTAATTGCCCAGCATTCAGTGTCATACATCATAGCTGGTCTTATTACCGTTTTGTAAAATTTACCTTTTAATTTGATAGGAATTTTTCTGTTACAAAATACATCACTCGCCTCTTTCTACTTTATCCAGCCAGCTCTTACTCTACTACAGGCACCTCCATCTATCTCCCCGTTGCTCTGCAGTCCTCCCTCCTCAATCCTTTAGCCCTTGTCAGGGCGTAGTGACACCCTAAATATTATTAGTCTGCTGTCTCCATTGACTGCGATCTTGTGCCATATGGACGGCTTCATGTAGGGATTTTCCCACCAAACTCTTCATTTGGTCCACCCATCGTATTGGAGATCTTCCACTACCAATAGTTCCATGGTGCCCGTTCTTCTAGCTATGTGGCCGAAGTAAGTTAGGTATGCTTGGTTTACTTTTTTTAGTAGCCTGTCTTTTATATGAAGCTCTTCCAGAATTGACAGGTTGGTTCTATGTTCTGTCCAGGACACGCGTAGAATTCTTCTATATACCCACATTTCGAAGGCTTCGATCTTACTCCTATCGATTTTTTTGAGAGTCCATGTTTCAGCTGCATATATAGCAATGGGAAAAATAAGGGCATTGACCAACCTAAGCTTAGTATTCCTTGTTATTGTTCGGTCTTTCCATATTTTAATTAATTTAGCAATTGCGGTTTGGCCATTCCTAGTCTACGTTTGATTTCTGAGGAACAATCACCATTGTTGGTTATCAGAGAGCCCAAGTATACAAATTTGTCGACTACTTCGAAAATCCCTATTTGGCGTATATGCGGTAGATTATTATTTGCTCTGTCTACAATCATTATTTTTGTTTTTCTGGTGTTGATTTGAAGTCCGAATTCTTCACTTATTCAGCTTAGCCGTTCGATGATGGTAATCATTTCGACTTCATTCGCTGCTAATATAAGTGTGTCATCTGCGTATCGCAGGTTACTGATTTTTCTGCCTCCTATAGTGATTCCTCCATCCCATTCATCTAGTACTTTTCTCATTATATATTCAGAATATATGTTGTACAATAATGGTGATAGTATGCAACCTTGTCTAGTTCCTTTCTCTGTTTTGAATGCATTTGAATATATTCCATGTATTTTAACTTTGGCTGAGTTTTTATTATACAGATTTCTTATTAGGTTAACTAGGTGGTTAGGTACTCCCATATTTTCCATTATACTCCAGAGAGGATCCCATTTTACTGAATCAAAAGCCTTTGTGTAATCTACAAAACAGAGCAACATTGGTATGTTATGTTCTCTCGCTTTTTCTACTATCTGTCTGGTGTTGAGTATTTGCTCACGCGTTCCCTTTCCTGGTACAAATCCATATTGTTCTTCGATTATCTCTGGAAGTAGAAAGTTCTTTAACCGTTCATTGATTATATGTAGCAGGATTTTGCTTGCATGAGGGATAAGGGCAACGGTTCTGTAATTGCTGCATATGGTTAGTGATCCTTTTTTATGGATAGGGATCAAGGTTGATTCACACCACTCATCAGGCCATTCACCTGTGATCCATATCATGTTGCACATATCCAGCATTAAATCTACGCCAATTTCGCCTATTGCTTTTAGAGTCTCCGCTGTTATGCCATCGATTCCTGGAGTTTTTTGTTTCTTAGTTTGTTAAGAGCCTTCTCTACTTCTGCTCGTAAAATGATTGGTTCAGCCTCTCTGATTGCATGTTTTTTGTGTTCTGAGACTGATGCGTCATCTCTTGAAGTGTCTTTGTATAAGGTAACTACTGGCATCAGTCATCACTGGCATCATCACTGGCATCATCATTTATCATCTTTATAATGTTTTTTATAGTCAAGTGTACCCCTTTTTAAATTGTTCTATTCTTAAAGCCAAAAAAGGGCCAGCAACTCTACTTCCAGGTTTCCAAACTGGTTGTCTCAAGATTGGATCCATAAAATAAAAAAAAAGTCTGCATCATTTGTGTTTAAAGGTAGCCCAAAGAGTGTTAAATTTCAGCTTTTAAGAGCTGATATTAAAAACCAACGCAAATCTAAGCATAACTTATACAAACGTTCACTTGAAAACCATCTACTTGTTGACCCAAACAAATCTTCTACCTTTTTTAAGTCAAAATATAAGAAAAGTGGAATTCCCATAGAAATGACATTAAACAACTTCAAGTTTAATACACCTGTTGATATTGCGAGTGCCTTTTTTTTTCAAATGTGTTTTTACTTGATTTTAAAGTTACTTAATGCTTTTATTATTGAGCGAAAAACACGTTTGTGGTAAATTGCGTTATACTAGTGCCCTTTTTAGTATCTGTTTTTACTTTTAGTAAATATTTACCCATTGATCCTTATTCAACAACTAGCAAAAAGTTAATTCGCAAAGTTTAAAATCTTCTTGTACAATAAATGCATTTAGTAATCTGGCAACTTTATAATTGACAATTACCGCCAAACAGTTACAAATACATCTTCCACATAATAATGAACACTTAAGATACAGGTGTGCCTGTATAAGGCAGGGTTATTAAAATTTAGCATCGTACAATTATTCAGGAATACCTAAATTGTGGCCGAGACATTAACGTTCGATTACGTGTCCTGTATTACGGTAAAAATTATTCACTTTCCCTTGTTTATACAGCATAAAGAATTTTAAGTGGCTGTCTCAAGATAACGTACGTTTATTTTTGTTTTACCTCGTTTTATATGTTTTCGTTTCAAATTGGGGAAGGCATCAATCTTTCCGTATGTTTCTGTAAATCTGTATCTCGACCACTTGAAATATCATCATGCTTAGGAAGTAGTTCATGTACGTGAAGAAAATAATGGTGTTGCATTCGTTTGAGAATGTCTAGCCGATCCGTTGCCTTGGACAGGAACACGCGCTTAATGTTTTATTATGCAAGATATAAGTTAAACATATGTTTCAAGTAAATTGTAGAAATGTAAGTTTAAAAGTTAACTTATAAAATTGTCTTCTTATTCGATCTAATATTCTCTTAACATTTATTTCTCATCGGATCACCTTTTACTAAAACGTCTCTTTCGTAATCTATTGGTCTCTTTCTTTATAACAATAAAAAGTATAAATAATTATCATTAAAGTCAGTGCATATCAAGACCGTAGTGACTATCGATACACAAGTCTTATGAGTTATGCTCTAATGTACCTACCTGAATAACATTTGCATTGTTCTTCTCTTTTTCTTAAAATGCCATCTCCGCGGCGGAGGTTGGCAATCATTATAGCTATTCTGATTTTCCGCTCTGAATTGTTCGATAAATGTTCATCCGTACCATACCCTCAAGTTACGCAATTATGAGATTCTTTTCTTTCCTACACTTCTCTTGTCCTTAATTTTCCCTTGTATAATTAATTAAAGTATGTTGTATCTTTCATTACGCATAATATGCCCCAGGTATTGCAGCTTTCGTGTTTTGATGGTTTCCAATATTTCCATGTTCGGTTCATGATATCTTCAGGATTCTTCTATACAGCCATAGTTCAAATGCTTGCAACTTTTTAGTAGTTTACTCGTCTTCCGGGTTTGGACCGTGTCATTTGTGAGTGACCCAAAAGGGGGTTCATCTCGACGTTTCGCTACAATTGTATGTAGCTTCTTCAGGAGAACAAAGAAAAAGAAAAAGAAAAAGAAGACAGGAAGATGGGTAGTTAGCAACGGTAACTCAGTTACTCAACGCAACCAGAGGCGAATACTAACTACCAAGATGGGCATTTGGTCACAGTAACTCAACTACTCAACGCAGCCAGAGGTGAAAACCAAATGCCAGGACAGGGATTCACGTCCAACAGCTCAGAACACTAACGCGTCGAGAGGCGGGGAGAGAATCATTGTAGCAAACCTCAATAAGTTGTGTTATCAAACCCATTCGAAATTCTAGATACGTTCCTAGTCCTCAGCTTTTCTGGTACAGCACAAAAACATTCCACTCAGCATGCTGGAGAAGGTGAAAGAATATTTTTTGTAATACCTCTTTCCACACTTCCTGGTTACAGGATAATCAGCAAGAGTCAGTTAGTTCAGGGATGTATAAAAGATGTCTGTAGTCAATCAGTGACCTTTCAGTGACAGTAGATGATTCATTAGCGTCATAACAATACGTGTTGACACTGGAAGATCTTTATATTGTTCGTCAAACTTTGTATCTTTTCCCGTATAAATTATGCCAAATAAATCCCGAGGATTAACACAGCTTGTAGTTCTTTATACCAAATTTTGCCCTTTTGTTCGCAATATATTGAATCCATCCAAGTCTGCCTTTGCAGAGAAGAAGTAAGCTCTCGTCAATTGTTACATTCCTTTTCAAATCATATAAAGAAGATTTGTATTTAGCATTTAGGTATTTACAAACTTCTTAGATCTTATACTATTTCGGACTTGTGAGTAACTTTGACGAAAGATTCATTATTAGAGAATTGCAGGTATTGTTTTATTTTGAGGAATCTTATATATTTCATAATCTTACAAAAAAATGCCGTTTTAATTATTGGTTTTTTGGCCCAATAAAGCCAGTGCACTGGTTTCTTTACCAGGCTCTGCATAATATAATTGCAAAAAATACTCGCATTTGCATTTGCGAAAGCCTGACCACCTTTTCTGATTAGCAAAACGATTTGTTTCTTGAACAATTTTGTCCACTAGTCCATCATTGGACCTGGCCGGTCTACATCAATTCTAACCCATTGCCGGACTGCTTAAAGTAAACCGGCTCTAACGACTAGACTATTACAGCAGAAATAATTATTATAACTACATTGAAAAATATACCTTTTTTATATGTACATATATCAAAAAGTATCTTTTTGTCTCTATTTTAGACTAAAAAATTTTCATCCTATCTTCGTATAATTTTTACTTTCTTTTATAAGTGAAATTTCAGAATTTTTTTTTTATATACTAGAATTCTCGTTCTAATTTATATCTATAACTTTATCCTAACGGCGTTTTATGTGTGTGTTATGAAGCCTAACAATATTCTTTACTTCACACCGGTCCTGCCGTATTTACTTACAATACCAAACTGTTCACTCCTGGTTTTCAAAGAGGATTGGATTGTTAAAAGAGGAAGTACCTTTTAGCTTAGTTAAATACCGAATATCGTGCATTCATATTGAAGAAGGAAATTGACCTGAATGAATTATTGTCACTTCTTTATTACGAGATTACCATTTTTCAATGTCACCGTAAATAACGAGGCCTAATTTGTTAGGATAACTAGGCTGGTATGTTCTTTTTATTTTTACTAATTAATACGTACGGCTAGATGATAGTCCGGGTAAAGACAAACATAATACATCTTCTATAAAAATTATATAAATTTGATATAGAATCAGTACTATTACAGGAATTAATATTAAACTCAACAGTTTTCCGGGTTGAAACTGTGTCGATTATCATTGTGCCAAGCTTTCGACATCTTCTTTGATGTCTTCTTCAGAACTTCTTAATTCTTGGTCTCCCGAGCTCGCAGGCACTGCTACACTGATTACTAACTAATTTCTAAATCTATACACAATACTGTAATTATAATCAAGGGTGGTTAAATCAATGAAACCATAGGTTTGATGATGTCATAATCGTATATACACACAATATTATAATGATTGTTAGCTACACTAAATCGTAATATATATATATATATATATATATATATATATAATATATATATATATATATATATATATATATAGTTTGAGTTTAGTTCTTGAACCTTAATATATATTTTTTAGTGGATTCTCTTGGGCTTAGGTTCATAAAAAAAATTTAGTTTGATACTAAGACATTTTTATATATATTTTTTCCGACGTTTCGGCAGGAAATCCATGCCTTTTCAAGAATATATGTATTGACAAGCATGTAAAGATTTGGTGTTAACAATTAGACGTCACAATTAAAATAATTTTAAAACATAGGACATACCCACTAAGTCACTAAACGTAAAATCTTTTACTTTTAGTGACTTAGTGGGTATGTCCTATGTTTTAAAATTATTTTAATTGTGACGTCTAATTGTTAACACCAAATCTTTACATGCTTGTCAATATATATTCTTGAAAAAGGCATGGATTTCCTGCCGAAACGTTCAAAAAATATATATATAAAAAATGTCTTAGTATCAAACTAAATTTTTTTTATGAACCTAAGCCCAAGAGAATCCACTAAAATATATATATATATATATATATATATATATATATATATATATATAGTCCCAAGATTCCTAAGAGGAACATAGGGCTTCCACAAAGTGTCTCCAGCGAACTCTATTTCTGGCTAGTGCTTTGATTTCAAGCCAGGATTTTCCCATTTTTCTCCCTTCGTCCAGTACTGTCCTTCTCCAAGTTCCCTTAGGTCTGCCTACTTTCCGTCGGCCTTGGGGATTCCAATCCAGCGCTGTCCTGGCAATGTCGTTTGGCGGTCTACGGAGTGTGTGGCCCAGCCAGCTCCATTTTCTTCGCCTTATTTGCTTTATGACATTTTCTTGGTTGCTTTGGTTCCATAAATTTTCATTGGAGATTCGGTTAGGCCAAAATATACGAAGGATTTTTCGTAACGCTCTATTGATGAAAACTTGTAATTGGTGTACTATGGGTGCTGATATCTTCCACGTTTCGCAGCCATACAGTAATACAGCTTTTACATTTGTGTTGAAGATTTTTAATTTCGTTTTTAGTTGGATAAATCCTGGATTTCCATATGTTGTTAAGCATGTTGTAGGCGTTGCGAGCCTTATTTATTCTTTCATGTACATCACGCTCTGTACCCCCATTACAGTCAATAAATCGCAATATGTAACCAGATATTTGCAAAACATCCTCTTTGTATAATAGAAACTGGAAAGTCAGGCAGCACTATTATAAATTATTTCACGGATTAAAGTTTTGTGTAAATTTATTTATTTAATAAATTACGGATTAATTATTAAAATGTCTGAATGCTTCATATATTGCTACAGCTTCAATATTGAAAAAGTAGGATTTAGTCGACAAAGTTTTTCTGTATTCACAAGGAAACTAAGTTCCTGTAGCTGACTGTATTACTATTTATCACAAAAAATTTATTTAAAAATCCTTTATAAATGGTATATAATTAAAACCACCTATTGCGCTACATCATCGCATGTTTTCGGAATTAATATGCCATCATCAGTGTATTTGTGTGTACATATTTTGGCCACTAAATACTTGGGTAAAAACCCGTTAAATGTTTTTAATTTGAATTTAAGTTACATTATTTGATCTTATATGCTATGATGTTTAAGTGACAATTGGATTTGATAACATTGCAACGTAAGACTCCACTGGAGGTTGCTGATAATGAGACAAAGTGTCTACGAGGACTTTTTGATAGCAACTAGGCATCAGTTGACCCAGAAAACTAAATATATGCCGGCTATATCAAGAATGCAACAAAATAACATAAAAGCGCAAGACAAAAGAATAGGATGAGTTCTGCTACTCAGGATCACTGGTTGACTGCAAAAACAGACTGAAATGTTATGAAAATCTGCAGTATAGATATTAAATAATAGAGGACTTAAAACTTATCCTTGTGGTGGTCCCTTTTTATTATAACTAGGACCTAAAAGTTTATTATTGTTTGTTCTCAGATAAATTTTTCTACAGGAATAAGAGTTGAGTATAGTATCTAACAATTGTGGTGGTATATGAAAATTTTTGATTAATTTTTCCAATAAAATATCGAGATAAACACTATCATTTGCTCCTTCTATATCTAATACTATTGTCGGTAAATAAATATTACTTGAAAATGAGTTCTGAATGTCCTTTATGGTACTAAAACCTTTTCTGTAGTTATCTAGCCACCATTTCAATCTGTGTTTGAGTTTACTTGAGTTGAGTTTACTTATTGTTTCCTGGAAATTTTTAGAGTCGGTTAAAATATGTTTTACTGTACTGTTGGTTTGACACTGTTTGTGGTATGGGGGGTTGTCTCTTACGATTCGGCAAATATGTGTATTACGGGTGTGACCAAGTCGGAGTCGAGTAAAGATGACTTATTTTTTCCTAGGTAACAAAAAGTCTTATTTTTGTAAAGCAATGTCTTTAATTTGACTTAGTTTTTCGGAACACTGTGACCATTTCTTGTGTCACGCACAACTAACTATGCTTTTTAAGTACAATTTCAGATCACTTGGCACTATTTTATTTAATTGCACTTGACCATCACTTGTCACTGCTTCTTGAGCTAGGCGGTCCACAACCTCGTTACCGTTTACTCCAATATGAGATGAAACCCAGATTAATACCACGTGTTTGTTTTCCTTATCATCTCTCTTTCGCTTTTAGCTATGATATCAACATCATCTGCAAATGCCAATTGCCTATTTGTACACTTTTCTTACTGTTGTTCCTCTGGTGTTGACTTTTCACTCCCTAATTATCTTCTCTAAACTAGAATGGCTAGTTCAATATAGCCATTATTACGATTTTCCGTATATTATAATAAATAACAGTATATTATAACATAATTTAATCGAGTTAGCATATTCCTTGAACCAACTCTGCATAAATCTTCTTTATACTGATTTCATAAATGCACAGAAAAATATCCAACATCTGGTTGTATTATTGTCAGGTAAATCCAAGTCTACCAAGTCGGTTTCTATTTTTAATTGTTGACTAAAGACTCACATTTGCCCACATTTCTCGTCTCGTTTGCAAAATTTAATATTTTAGACAGGATACAGAAAATTAATGGATTTTATGTTTTTTTTTTGAGAAATCATGATTTAGAGTTTCTTGAATTTTGCTGTTAATTATGTTACTTAATTGTGTTTACTTCAGGAGAAGTATGTTTTTAAAGCAATGTGATATTGATGAATAGGTCAAGTGTTAATGGACTCTTTATGCTTTGGATTTATTTAAAATATTTAAAAATGCAAATCATCACTTTTTAGAACACTGCTTAAAAAAATTGGTCTTTCTGATATATTCTCAATCATCAATCAATTACATAATCAGTTTATAACGTTCTACGCCGTCTTCTGAGTTCAGTCTCCATTTATCTCGGTCGTTCCAAAGAGTTTATTCAACTCGCCTCTCCCGATTCTTCCTCAAGTCTTTATCGATTCATTCTCTCCAAATTAATCTCGGTCTACCTTACTTTCTTCTTCCAAACGGTGTCCAGATATTTTGTGTTCATCTATTCTTTGGACGTGTCCGTACCATCTTATATCAAGAGGCGAATAGAGATAGCGAGACAATCGTTTGTCAAAATGAAAAAGTTCTTATGCAGCCGGGACATAAATATAAACAGAAGAACGAAAATGTTAAGGTGTTATGTTTTCTCCGTTCTGCTGTACGGCATGGAAGCCTGGACACTGAAAAAGATAAACATCAAAAACATTGAACGTTCGAGATGTGGTGTTACAGGAGAATGTGGAAAATACCATGGACAGAAAGAGTAACAAATCAAGATGTTCTGCTGAAGATGGGGAAGTAATGCGAAGTCATAAAAACCATACAAACGAAAAAAACTGGAGTATCTGGGCAACATAATGAGAGGAGAAAAGTACTCTCTGCTTAGATTCATAATCCAAGGAAAAATCTCGGTAAAGAGAAATGTGGGACGTAGGAGGATTTCCTGGTTGCGAAATTTAAGGAAGTGGTATGGGTGCAGTTCAATACAGTTGTTCAGAGCTACAGCCAACAAAGTAGAGATTGCTGTGATGGTAGCCAACCTCCGATAGGAGTCGGTACTGCAAGAAGATACCATCTTAGTTGATTTATTCTGATATTCTCCGTTATATTGTGCTTAACACCCATAATTTCTCTTATTCTTTCGTTTCTAGCTCTGTCTAAACTTGATTTTCCAGCTGCTCTCCACCAGAAGTCTATTTCTGCTGGTTTTAAAGTTTTTTCCTTTCAGTGGTCATACCTCACTTCCATATGTAACAATGCTGTTATAGATTTTATGCTTGTTTTCTTTGGAGATTGTTTTGTCCCACAGTACACTGTTTAATTCCCTAATGACTTGTCTTCCCTGCTTATTTCTGTTCAATTTCTTCGTCTAATTTGCCATCGTTGCAGTACACATGTATTCAGTTTTCTTGATATTTACTTCTAGCCCCCATAGTTCTTACTCTTCGATAAGTTTACGGGTCATATATTCCTCCTGTCGGTCAAATAGCCAAGCGGGCTGGGCGGCTGGATTCTCATTCGCTTCACTGCGAGTGGGTCAACGGATGTGAGTTCGATCCCCAGCTTGGTGTACAGAAAACAAAAACGCTGATGCAGAAGTTTAAAATTCTAAATAAATCTGCGCCTTAGACTAGAATATGCTGGTGTCTGATCGGCCTATGGTGGAGCAGTACGACAAGAGATAAGGGCTTGCTAAAAAATAGGGTCCACCCTATCCGAAGTCGGAATTATGGAGGCAGGAGCACAGGGAGCCGTGCTGCCGCCTTATCTGTATACCATATATACTTCAGATACCCCAGTGGTCATCGAACTATGCTCAGTCTGCACGCCGACGACACTGCTATAGCTGCTAGCAGTAGCAACCCTGATCTGCCCACTAGATACTTGCAAGTGGACCTAAACCGTCTGCAATCTTGGTGTTACGTGGAAAATTGCCGTCAACCTAGACAAAACATAGGCTGCCATGTACAAAAGACGTGTAGGACTCCCAAACAGGGAGATAACTATCTTCAATACTCCGGTCGAATGAACAAACAATGCCAAATATCTCGGAGTAACGCTAGATAGGCGTCTTACCTTTACCGACCACGTAAATCAAGCAGTACACAAGGCAAAAATCCTTAAAAGTCAACTCTCCTCGTTAATAGGGAGGAAAAGTAAGCTGAGATTCAAAACTAAGATTAGAATGGCCAACGCCAATATTCTGTCATCCCTCACCTATACCTCAGCGTCATAGGGGCATGCATGTAAAACGAACAGATAGAAAATTCAAACAGTCCAGAACTTCATGATTAGGGAGCCTCTTAAAATTCTTAGGTGTGTACCTCTAAGATACGTATATAAGGATGTGTGTTTTTAAGGACTATACATAGACGGCCTAAACAACAGCTGGCTGGATACAGGGGTAACCCTAATTGAACGTAAATTAAGGATGTCTACATAAAAAGCTCCAAACGACAGTTTAACAGATTTGGTCCAAAAACGCAAAATAAAAAAAATCAAAAAACCAAAAAAGAGCCTAGCTCACAAAAAAAAAATAACACGTACCACCTAACCTATTCTTTATTTTATTTTATTTTTAATTATTTTAGTTATTTGAACTTCACTAACCAGTTAAAACTATAAAAAACAAAAACCCAAAAACATATACACGGAATGTGAAAGCATTATACACTTGGGAATGAACATTCCACAATTAACTCATTCCTTCTATTATTATTTCACCTAAAACATCTACTAACAATCAATCTGTTAATTAGTAAAATCATTATAAATCAGTTGAACACAGATCCACATATCTTAATGCCGTCAGGCCAAGGCCCCTCAGGCACACCCCTTAGGCAAAAAGACCCTTCAGAAAACAGCCCTTCAGGACAACTCTCCCTAAGAAATCGCGAAACCTGAGCACCTAGCCCGTGTACGCTCAATGACCAGATCCATCGTTCAATCAGTCGGCAAGGAGACCAAACCTTATTTTGCCAAATTGGTGACTGGTTGACCGGGCACACCACTTCAGAACATGGGACCGTCAGCTACGCTGCCGAACCCCTGATCGGATACACATTTTTCCGGGACACAGAGTTCAAAGGCAACTCACAAATAAATTCAGTAAAGTAAATAGGGAGAACAGCTAGATTAAGCTACACCTAGAGTGACGTGTAGCTTAATCTAGCTAACCTAACCTAACCTAACCTAATAACAAGTCATGAAAACGGAGGATGTTTTCTTTTCCCAAATCACCCGACGTAATAGTTCATAGCCTTTTCTGCGTATGTCAAACGTAGGGGAGGGGTGGAGGAAAACCTGGGGGTCAGATAGGTACCGAGCCAAAACGATATACTCTTTTGGAACGAGACCGGTTTGATCTTCGGACATGGAGGTAAAGATAGTCCAAACACTTTTGACCATGGAGCTGCGCGAAGTCGGAGTCAAATTCATGTAAAGGCAGAAAGGTTCTATGTTGGGATTGTGTATTCTGTGGTTCTATTGTAAGTGGACAGTGTATAGTACAATGCGTTTCGCATGGAAGTGGGGACTAAATTTTGTCTACTGCGCCGTGGTCAGGAGTGCTTGCACTATCTCTACCATTGACTAGCAGTGGTACACTCATGTTCCTAGGGGTTGGGATGAACTCATGTGTGTGTGTCCCCTTTTGGACCTGTATGCTTCATTTGTAATTGTCGTTTGAACTACATTGTTTTCAATTACATTTTACCTAAAAAATTTGACGTTCCGATATCCACTCCGGAAATCATTCTTAAAAATCATTATTAAATAATTTAGTTGAAAAACGGTGCTGGTGTGTATAACCGCTGAGCATGTTGATAAGATTTTGTCATACATTCTATTCATTTCCAAACGTTTTTTCCACCTCATTCAATCGGTGAAAGTTATATTTTCTTCTCTTAAATTATAAAAATGCTGTTTTTTCTGTTTTATATTAACCCAAATGTAATGTTAAAATTCGTCTCTCCTTCCTTTTAACATCGATTGATACAAATTTAATATTACTAGAGGATATAAATGAATACAAACAAACTGTTGTATGCTCAAGCATATTTTTATTATTATTGCATAATTTATATACTAAATTGAATATTTCCATACTAAATGTGACACCTTGACTGACGGAATATACAATTCAGCGGAAGACTCAATTTACGTGTATGAAAATTTTCTGACACAAACACGTAAATTGTCCAAAGCCACTGGGCCCTCGTCAGTCCACTCTTTTATGGGCCCATTAACTCAAGTAGCAAAATTGATTGATGATACGAAAATTATAGGCTTCGCGAAGAAAGTTTATTTAAAAAATCCGTAATGGTAGGTGGCAGTCATCAATGAGGAAAAAATCAACACAAGCATCGTAAAGAATATACGGCGTCTTCTTAGAGGACACAGGGAAGACAGTAAACGATAAGTGCTTTATAAATTATTAAGATCAAGTAAATTGGTAATAGAGAAGTAAAATGATTAAGATACAGAAATTTTATGTTTTTAAATGCTAGAGGTTTATCAGATATTATAGAGGGTATGGCAGTTTTAATATGCAATAGGTGAGATAAGTTGTGTACATATATAGTGCTACAAGCAAGAAGTGGCTTATTGCACGTTAACCATATTTTATATCTATCTATATAAAAGGCTAGGACGACAAGTCACACTGTTTGTCCGGTAAGGTTACTACGCCACCTAGGAAAGAAATCTGAACTACTAACATCTGATCTTTCAATCATATTTTGTTCTTGAATCGATACGGTTAATTTATTGCTAATTCATTCTACAAATCGATGATCAAATATCCTACTCGGAAATTTTAATACTTCATTAGTAATTATTTTTTTCGGAAAATTGCTAAAAATATAGGTTACTGTAATTGTTAGGTAAGGTTATCATATATTTACATATACACATAAAAGGGTAGAGTCGATGATCATTCATATATATGACATCAGAGATGGCATCACGATTTTTGAGATATTACTAGTTGTTTCCCGTATTCTTTTATCATCATCATCATCCAGCCGAATTTTCACATCCATTGTTGGATATAGGCCTCCTCCAAACGTCTCCAGTTCTCTCTATCTCTAGCTGCTGCAATCCAGTTTGTTTCTATTCTCTTTAGGTCGTCGGTCCATCGGGTGAGTGGTCTGCCTCGACTTCGCTTGTCGGCTCTTGGTCTCCACTCCAATAATCTCTTCGTCCATCTTCCGTCTTCCATTCTAGCAACATGTCCAGCCCACCTCCACTTTTGTTTATTGATTCGCAGTATAATATCGTCTACGCCAGTTCGTCGGCGTATCTCCTCATTTCTTACGCGATCTTTCAAGGTCAGGCCCAGCATTGATCTCTCCATTCGCCTTTGTGTTACCCTCAGTTTTTCGGCAGTAGCTTTCGTTAAAGTTAAGGTCTTTGCTCCGTAGGTCAAGACTGGTAAGATGCATTGGTTAAATGCCTTCCTTTTAAGGTGAATTGGGATATTTGTTTTAAAAATGTCTCTCATCCGTCCATATGCCGCCCATCCCAACGTGATTCGTCTATTTAGCTCGCAGGTATGGTTGTCTCTGGTTATTCTAATTTCATGACCCAAGTATGTGTATTTATCGATTAATTCTACCTTGTTGTTATTGATCTGTATCTCTTCGCTGGGAACCATATTGGTCATAATTTTGGTTTTCTCAAAATTTATCTCCAGCCCAGTTTCTTGTAGTATGTCATTCAGTTCTTGGAGCATGTCTTTGATCTCTCTCAGATTATCTGACAGAAGCACGATATCGTCCGCAAAACGTAGATGGTTTAATCTTTCTCCATCGATGGATATTCCTTTCTGTTGCCATGTTAGTCTTTTAAATGCATACTCAAGAACGGTAATGAACAGCTTTGGTGACATGGTATCACCTTGCCTGACTCCCCTATTTATCTTTATTTTATTAGTTGCAGAATATAGACTTATGGTTGTTGTGGCATTTTCATATATATTTTTAATTATATTACAATATCTGTGGTCGATCCTGCAATCTTGTAGTGCTCTTAAGATGGACGGTAGTTTCCACGTTATTTTATTAGTTGCAGAATATAGACTTATGGTTGTTGTGGCATTTTCATATATATTTTTAATTATATTACAATATCTGTGGTCGATCCTGCAATCTTGTAGTGCTCTTAAGATGGACGGTAGTTCCACTGTATCAAACGCCTTTTTAAAGTCTACAAATATCAATGCCAAGGGACAATTATATTCGTTAGTTTTTTCTATTAGAGTTTTTAGGCACTGCAGGTGATCGTTTGTGCCATAATTAGGGCGGAAACCAGCTTGTTCCCGAGGTTGGTAAAAATCCAGCTTTGTCTCTAATCTATTCGTTATTATTCGGGTGTATAATTTATAAAGATGGTTAAGGAGACTGATTGGTCTATATCTTTCCAGGTTTGCTATATCTCCCTTCTTGTGTAAGAGTACAGTTATTGAATTATTTCACTTTGTTGGGATATTTTGATTCCATAGGCATAGATTAAAGAGCTTTTGAATTTTGGCTATCAGTACTGAGCCTCCTAACTTTATCGCTTCCGTGATGACACCGTCCTCCCCTGGAGCTTTGTTATTCTTCATCTTTTTAGGGCCTTGTTAATTTCGTCCAAGGAGATTTCTGGAATATCTTCGGAACCCTGATTTTGGACCTTCCTCTGTTGATATTCGACTATATCTAGAGTCGATTGGTTGCTATGATTGTATCTATGTCTCATAGAATGATTCCACAATTTGTAACATATGTTCTCTGTTTGATGTGATGTTGCCATTTCTATCCTTGAGTTTGACTATTTGTTTATTTCCATTTGTGAGTTTGCGTCTCATTATTTTCATACTCTTATTTTCCTCAATGGTTTTGATGATTTTCTCATCTTTGTATTTTCTTAAGTCTTTTCTGATTTCTCTTGATACTTCCTTGTTCATTCTATTTATATCGTCGTTACTAGAGTTTTCGTCGCTTCTCAGTATTCTTCTTTGTTCCATTTTTTTCTGTGTTTCCAGACTAATTTTTTCTTCCTTCATTCTTTTATACTTCATCTAATTTACATACCCATGCACGTCATTATCTACGTCAGAGATCGAAGTTGACATAGTTGCCAAAGTATAAAAAATCCGGACTCCATTTTAAATCAAATCTATCTATCTATCTAATTAGCCTTCTTCGGTCCATCTTTGGACATAGGCCTCCCCAATCCTTTTCCATTCTTCTCTGTTTGTCGCTACGGTCATCCATCTAGAGCCCACGTGCTTCTTGATATCATCTGCCCATCTCATTTGGGGCCTTCCTCTGCTTCGTTTATATTCCCACGGTCTCCAACTTATAAGAATTTTGTTCCATCGGTCTTCTTTTTGTCTTATATTGTGTCCGGCAAATCTCCATTTCAATTTTGCAACTTCTTGTCTAACATCCCTCACTTTTGTTTTCTCTCTTATCCACTCGTTTCTCTTCTTATCCATTAGTCTTATGTGTAACATTTGTCTTTCCATTGCTCTTTGGGTTTTTATGATTTTGTCCATGTTTGCTTTTGTAAATGTCCACGTTTGGGAGCCATACGTAAGAACAGGGAGTACGCATTGATTATATACTTTGGTCTTAGGATGCTGTGGATATCTTTTGTTTTTAAGAATGTAGCTTAGTTTGCCAAATGCCGCCTATGCCAGTCTAACTCGTCTCTTGATCTCTGCTGTTTGGTTCTCTTTATTAAGTTTTATAGTTTGACCAAGATATATATAATCCTTAACTTGTTCTATTTCATCTTGTCCGATTCTCATTGTGATGTCTTCATCTGTATTTGTTATAGTTTTGGTCTTGCTGTAATTCATATTAAGGCCTATCTTTCCAGCTTGTACGTCCAGTTCTTTCATCATTTCAAATAATTCTTCTTTTTTGTCGGTTATAAATACGATGTCATCAGCGTACCTTAGATGGTTCAAGCGTTGTCCACAAATTTTTATACCTTTTTTTTTCCCATTCTAATCTTTTAAAAGTATCTTCAAGAGCCTGATTAAAAAGTTTCGGTGATATTCTATCACCCTGTCTCACGCCTCTACTTATTTGTAATGATTTTGTTCCTTCATATACTTTAATTGTTGTTTTGGCTTCCTTATATATATATTGGTTATTAGTTCCGTATATCTGTGGTCAATTCGGCTGTTAATCAAAGAACTTTTCACTGCCCAATGTTCGACACTGTCGAAAGCCTTTTCGAAATCTATGAACGCCATATATAGAGGAATGTGGTATTCATTTGCTCGTTCTATAAGTATTTTCATACTTAGTAAATGGTCACTTGTGCTGAATCTCTTTCTAAAACCAGCTTGTTCTTTCCACTGGTATCCATCGAATTTCGAATTCTTACGTGACATTTTTCAAATAAAACACACTAATTTTGTTCTAAATAGAACAGATTTTATTAAATAGGTAAAAATATAAAACAAGTGGTATTCACTTTAAAATTGAAAATAATAAAGTACAAAAAATGTCAACACCGCAACTGACAAATAAGTGTTTTTCGACTTCGTTCGATTACAGTTAGAGTGTGTTCCGAACAAATGTTATTCATAAAAACGCTTTATAATGCATTTATACAATTTAAATGAAGCATATTATTGTGTATTTAATATAATAAAATATGTCTAGTGGCTGTAATGCCAGTGTACTCGGTAAAGTGATTCTAAAAGAACACACCTACCGTCTAAACATTTCGTGTTGATATTATCGTCGTCGACGTCACGGGCTATGACGCCGATGACATGCATCGGTATGTTAATTAGATGAAGTGTACTTATCTGAGTCATAATCATCATTTGCTAGATTTCCGAGACTCTTCGAATTCGTGATCCTAAACTGTATTTCCTAAGCGGAGATCTGCGTTAACCTACAAACTTTTCTACTTTAGAAGAAAGACTTTTATAAGAATATTGATTTTAAAAATAGAGAAAATATATTTAAAAACCCAAATAAGCTCTGCTGCCTGCTCTTTATTCAATTGTTTATATCTTCAACTGGGCCCCTCTCTTTGTTTGTACCTATCTTATTTCTTGCGTATTCATTATTATTATCCAGATTTAGCCATACAATTCACACTCCCTCTAAGGGTACCTAGATACCTGCGGTATCGAAAGGATTGAGCTCTGGTTTGACTCTTTCCATGTTATCGAATCCTAGGTGACTTAGTACGTCGGTGTAGCTCCCAAAAATTTTGGCACGCATCTGGACGTCGAAAGTAGCACAGCTTTCTATATGATCTTATGTAGATGTTCATTTAATTTAGACCCAGCTTTTTTATGTTTTCTAGGAGTTTTTTCGAAATGAATCCAGTTATAGAAAGAATAATAGATATCGTCTGGGTACTTCCCATTCTCCATTGTCTCCTTTTTTATATTTCCAGATCTCTGTACATTTTCTGCACTTTTACGATTTTTTTGTTGTACTTAACACACAGATTATTGTTGTTAGATATCGCCATATTGACTGGTGGTGTTTGTCTCGTTAGTTTTTAACTAGCAAGGGAGCTGGTCTTTTATGTGCTACAGTTTGGTCTTTGAGCACAGTGCGATCCCAGGCAAGTAATAAACCTTCTGTGTCAGGGAACATCTTTTTTGATGTCAACCAATAGTTCGACGCTATATTATCGACATAGTCTTGACTGACTTCATTCGGATGACGCCAGTGCAGAGGTTTACCCATCCAGATGCGCAATTTTTTGTTCTTAGTAGGATGGTTTATGCGCATTTCTTGTTCCCTCAGTTTGATCGGTGTTGTGTCATCTATTGCACAACTCGCGCGATGAAGAGTAGATATCTCCGCCTGTTTTACCTGAAAATAAGTATTTTATTTGGCAAGAAGTTCAGCCTGGAGTTTGTTCCCTCTTTGATTTGTAAGGATGGCTTCTTCAATCAATTAATCAATAATGCCTTTTTATTTCTTATTAAAAAAATACAATACAATATTTTCTTTTAGCAACATTTGTTCTCCTTGGCACATGCCATCAGAAGGGTTGGCTAACAAATATTATTCTCTAATATACAAAAAATTACACTGAGGCTCATTCTATCTAACAAGGTCATTAAAATTAATAAGAAATAAATTAAATAAATATTCATATAAATGTTATAGTAATAAACTAAATGTGTGTATCTTACTGTGGCTGACAATATGTCGACAATACAGCGTCGAACTATTGGTTAACATCAGGAAAGATGTTTCCCGAGACTGAGGATTTCCTACTTGCCATTCAGGATCAGGTTATTCCAACTAAAAATTACCTAAAATATATTGTTAAAGATCCTCAAGTCCAAAATGACAAATGCCAATATGGATGCCAAGCCCAAGAAACCATCCAACATCTTACCGGGGGCTGCCAGGCATTTGTCGGAACTGATTATAAAGAACGCCATGACTCAGTAGGAAAGATTACCCACCAAGAACTAGCTGACAAACTGGGACTTCTCCAAACCTCATCTCCAAACATCTTCCTTATTATCAATATGTCCCTGACATAATGCTTGAAAATGACAACTAAAAGCTATACTGGGACCGCACAGTGCTCACAGACCAACCAGTAGTACATAATAGACCGGATCTCATACTAGTTAATAAACTAACCAGTCAAACGACACTTATTGATGTGGAGATACCTAACACCAATAATTCGAGTAGTAAATATAACAAAAAGATCGCCAAGTATAGAGATCTAGAAATAAAAATCAGGAGACAATGCAGAATGGAAAATACCCAGAGAGTACCTATTGTTCTATCTACTACTGGTGTTATTCCCAAAAACCTCCTAGCGAACATTAAACAGTTAGGACTAAATGAACATCTTTATAAGGCCATGCAGAAAGCTGTACTCATCGCGACGTCCAGATGTGTACGAAAATTTTTGGGAGATACTCCTGCAAACCAAGTCACCTAGGGCTCGATAACATGGAAAGAGTCCCACCAGAGCTCAATCCTTTTGATTCCGTAGGTATCTGAGATGTGTGAATTTCCCCTTAGAGGGAGTGTAAACCGTATGGCTAAAAAACAAGATAGTTAAAATAGACAAGACAGATAAAATAAGAATAGGTATACGCAAACAAATTTATTAATGCTAATTTTAATATTTTCATCCTATGGAAGTAACACCATGCTAATATATTTACATGTTTACTCCTTCTTCCGCAGTTCTTTGTAGTGTCCACAAAAATTTGATTCGAGTGCCCTATTCTCAACCTGACGCTGTATCTCCTTCTTCTTTTTTTTTCTATCACATTCTCAATCATACTGGGTCAGCTATCTATCCATTCCCATTTATTACCAATTTTTTCTCCCACAATCATTCCAATCTTTCCACCAGGCACACCTTGCTCTTATCATTTCTTTTAAAAGAAATTTTGGCAACCTATTATTCGAATAAAGGTGTCAGGTAGCACTCTTCTACAATCCCAGTAGAAGACAGGCTGCTACAGGGATTAGTGACCCTGCCTTATGCTAGCTTCTGGTTCTCCCTCCTTCCCTGCCTGAGGGAACCAGGTCCTCATACCCTTTTCCTATCCCCCCTTTTAAAACTCCTACCTTCATCCTACCCTCTACCAACTCGCACTGGCCAGCGCGGTAGAGTATGGCTAAAATCCAAGCATGTTTGACACGACAAAAACACGGCCCTCAGTCCCCGGCAGTGAGTTGATCCTTGGTCAAGGTAGCGATCAAGAAAGACAGCAAACAGAGGGTGCGAAGAATCCCCGGGTCAGATCAGGCTACCACGGACGACGACAAATGTATATCGCCACGTACAATGTAAGAACACTGTCATCTGAAGAAAAATTACTGGAATTAGAAGAAGAGTTAAAACACATAAAATGGGACGTTATAGGTCTCTGTGAAGTAAGACGTGAAGAAGAAAACTGTATAACTCTTAAATCAGGGCATCAACTTTTCTATATGGGAAACAAAGAAAAAATAGGAGGAGTTGGACTTCTTATACATAAGAGACACACTAAAAATATCCAACAACTTAAAGGTATCAACCCAAGAATAATACTCTGCATACTGAAGCTTAATAAAAAAACCAGCCTTAAAATAATTCAAGCCTATGCACCTACATCTACACACTCGGACGAGGAAGTGGAAACCTTTTATGAAGACCTAGAAAATGGTGTAAAACTAGCGCCTACTACACACAACCTAGTAATGGGTGACTTTAATGCTAAGTTGGGATGTAAACTAGACGGGACCGAAGTAGCAATAGGTCCCTATGGATTCGGACAAAGAAATGAAAGAGGCGAAATGTTTTTGGGTTTCTTAGTACGAAATGGCCTTTTTGCAATGAATAGCTTTTTCAAAAAAAGTCCCCAAAGAAAGTGGACCTGGGCAAGTCCAGATGGAGTCACCAAAAATGAAATTGATTTTGTCTTAACCAACAACAAAGACATGATCCATGATGTAACAGTTCTTAATAGCTGTTCAGTGGGAAGTGATCATAGAATGGTAAGAGCGAAGATCGTGCTAAATCTCCAAAAACAAAGATACAAAATGATAACAAAAACACACCCAATACAATGGAATCCAATCGAAAACACCACGTCCTTCGAAGAAATATTCGAAGGAAATTCTGAGATGTCTAGAGACAACAAATATAGAAGTTATGGATATCGAGACCTTAAATGATAACTTAATAAAAGCTATTAAGAACGCAGAGAAAAAGTGCAATACAAATTCTAGGAGAGATAAGGAGGAAAAGCTCAGTCAAGAAACAAAAAGACTTATGGAGGCACGAAGAGAACTTAAGAACAAAAACGATATGAATGCACGCGTACTACAACAACTTAATAAAGATATTAATAAAGCAGTGAGAAAGGACGTACGACAATATAACACAAAAAAGATTACAACGGTTGTCGAGAAAAATAAAAGTTTAAAGGTGCTGAAGAAATGTCAAGCTCTAGGTAAGGAGAACTTTGTTAAGCTCGCAGATCGAAATGGAAAAGTGGTAACAGATAAAGATAAGATAATTAAGGTAGTTGAAGAATTTTACACAGAATTATATAGAGAAAGGGGGAAGAAAGACGACACCAAGTTGAGAAAAGTCCAGAATGTGGGTTCAGAGGATATCCCAGAAATAACAACCGAAGAAGTTTTAAAATCATTAAATAGAATGAAAAACAATAAAGCAGCTGGTGATGATCAAATCGTTATTGAGGCAGTTAAAGCAGGAGGAAAGACAGTATTTAAAGCATTGACGCAATTATATAACTTATGCCTTTCAAACGAGGTTACACCATCTCAGTGGAATAAAGCTGTTATAGTAGTCATGCACAAAAAGCGAGATATAACAGAGCTAAAGAACTATAGACCTATTAGCTTGTTATCTCACGTTTATAAGTTGTTTATGAAGATAATAACTAATAGGTTGACATCAAAACTAGACTTCTATCAACCTTGCGAGCAAGCAGGATTTAGAGCTGGATACGGAACAAATGATCATTTGCAAACCATTAAGTCGTTGATTGAAAAAACCATTGAATATAATAGACCCCTGATACTTATCTTTGTCGACTTTGAAAAAGCATTTGATACGGTCAATCAAAGTGAAATGCTCCAAGCTCTAACACAATGTAGAATAGATCACCGTTACATATCTCTCATCAGATACATCTATCAACATGCTACAGCCTGTGTAAGACTTAATGAAGATACTGGGACTTTTCGTATTAAAAGAGGCGTTCGGCAAGGAGACAACATGTCTCCTAAATTATTTACAACTTTGCTAGAATACGCTTGTAAAACAATAGATTGGAACGAAAAGGGCATCAATGTAAATGGAAAATTTTTAAATAACCTTAAATTTGCAGATGATATCGTTCTTATTGCAGACAGCTTTGATCAGGCACAGATAATGCTCCAAGAACTCCATACTGCCACAAAAAGAGTTGGTCTTAAAATAAATTTTTCAAAAACACAATTTATGACAAATTTAGTCCACAACAAAAACATCTCAGTAGAAGACAAAGATATTGAGCCAGTTGACTCCTATAAATACTTAGGCCATGAGATCAGAATAAGTCGAGACAACCAAACAATCGAGCTGAAAAGAAGAATAAACCTCGCTTGGGCTGCATTTGGAAGGATGAAGGATATTTTTAGGTCTAAGATTCCAATGTGTCTGAAAAGAAAAGTATTTAATCAATGTATTTTGCCAGTGATGACCTACGGCGCAGAAACCCTAACGCTCACAAGAACAACAGTGAGTAAACTACAAGTTGCGGAAAGAGCAATGGAGAGAATTATGTTAGGGATTTCTCTACGTGATAGAATACCCAATGCTACTATACGCAAAAGATCAGGAGTAGCAGACATTATTAAAAGGATAACAACATTAAAGTGGAACTGGGCAGGTCATGTAGCAAGATCAAATGATGACCGGTGGACAAAAAGAATTTTGGAATGGAGACCCCGAATACAAGCATACAGAAATAGAGGTCGACCCCCAACGAGATGGACAGATGCCATAAAAAGAGTGAGTACAAATTGGATTCAGATGGCGCAAAATCGGACTAAGTGGAAGAGCATGCGAGAGGCCTATGTTCAGCAGTGGACGTTAGAGGCTAGTTGATGATGATGATTATTCGAATATCTCAGTATTTTTTTAACAACTGCCGATTTTGTATTCGCGAACATCCTTTTTAACACATTCAGCACTATAGTAGATAATCACAAGTGACTCAACTTGTAAAAATGGCACGCCGATCAACTGTATCAAAAGCAGCACAAAAGCCCACAAAAAATGTATAAACATTTTTTACTCCCCGTGCATGTTGCATTTTTGCTATACTCGTAAGATTAAAAATATTGTCTATGGTTGAATAGCTGATTCTATGTCCTGCCTGGAACTCATTTAAAATGTTATTATTTGTACCCACGAGGTAAGTCTGGTTAAAATCAATGCCGCATGAGTTTAGTTATTACATTTAATAAGCTAATACCTCGATAACTTTCTACTCTTTCCATGTTTCCTTTCTTATAAGGAGGAAAAATTATTGATCATAAAAACCCTGAGAAAAGTCTGGTTTAACGGAAAAACTATTAGCAAACCCAAGTACAAGCACTTTTCCGTTTTCTGGAAGAAACTTGTAGAACTCACCAGCAATTCTCTCTTAATGGCCTCTTAATCTTTCGTCTAAATTCAAAGTGAATATGGTGTTTAGGTTCCCAAAATTATGTTTCAAATATGGAAGGACATAATTAGGTCACCTCGAAGACACCGCTGCTCGAATGTCGTAAGATGAGCCATGAATAGTCTATCTTAATAATTAGGTCTTACACAGCCGTATGCCAGTCTTGTGGCTTTACGCTGAACATTTTTAAATAGGATTTTATCGCGACTGAAATCTGGATTCTACACTGGCTCGGCAAACTCAAGAATAGGTCTAACGTATATTGAGAAAAGTTTACTAACAGAGGTTACAGATATTCACGTAAAGCATTTACGGATCAAAAACAGTTTAGAGTTTGCACGTTTACATACCGACACTACGTGATCACATCAATTTAAGTCACTATTAATTATCACTCCGAGATGAGAGGTTACGAAATTTAAGGGATGTCAATTAATTAAGTACGGCAGTGATGGATTATTTTTGCCGATATGTAAAATAACGCATTTTTCAATGTGAAACGGAAGTAACCATTCTGAGGACCATTTGAATATTGCATCAAGATCGGATTGAAGTTCATGTTGCTTAATAGTTGGATTCAGATATAATTTCGTGTCATCAGCGTAAATGGAAACCTTACAGGATACAATAAGCAGAAAATCACTAGTGTAGACACAAAAAGTAGTGGTCCAAGTACTGATCCTTGTGGGATTCTACTCTTGACTGGTTTATCTAGTGAGTGGTCTTCTCCAACACGAATCCTGAAGTATCTGTCGGATAGAACATCTTGAATCCAAATGTTTAACCTTACCCGGATAACACAGTCATCCAATTTTGCTAGTAATCGACGTTTTTTAACACGGTCGAGAGTTTTGGAGAAGTCTACGTAGACTAGGATTCCGATTGTTTAAAGATAATGACCAATCATTTACACAATAAAGTAAGTTTGTGATCGTTAAACTACATTTGGTAAAGCCATGCTATTGGCGAGGGATGACATTTTCTTGAAGAAGAAACTCAGACACAGCTTCCGAATTAATCGATTCCATGACCTTGCCGACAATAGGAACCAGGCTGATTGGACGATTATTATTGCAATCAAGTTTATTTTCTTTCTTGAATATAGGAGTATCCGAAACCAATTTCCAGGACGAGGTGAGAGAACCTTGATTAAAAGAAGCATTCATTATAAGAGATATAGGGAGGGCTATAGATTCTGCAGATTGTTTGAGAAAAAAGGAGGTGAGTCCGTCTAATCCAGATGATGAATTATTGCGTAGTTTCCATTGATGATGTTTGATTGCATCTGGTGTGAAAGATTTAAAAGATTTTTATTTTTACTTTATTTTATGTTGATCTTGATTTAGATCCTTGTCATATAATGTGAGTAAGAATATTCTTTTTCTCCGGGACAAACTGTATAGATATATATTATCACCAGACAAATAGCTCCTAAATTCTATTGTCGTCTAGAATGAGACGGAGAGTTCATATTCTCCGTTCATTTTAACTATTAAATAAATAATTTTTAGTTAAGTAGAAGTCATAGTCCTGAAAATAATCGTAATAATTCCATAAAAACGATCGTAAACGATGTTTTTGTATAAAATCGTGACTGGGGAGCGTTCAGGATCCGCTTATGTCGACTATATTTCAGATTCTCCGAGTCCAATAACGTAACAAATACCTCAGGATGAATTTAGAAGGGAAAATGAAATAAACTTGTACAGTGTTATCAGCAGGAGCGGAATTGGGTATGAATATAGTTAATTTTAACTCATAAATATGGCCAGTGATTATACGCAAAAAAAGGAGAGCAATCAAACAGAAGTACAAAAATTCAAAATATACATTTAAAAGTTTATTTAAAATCCTTTATAAAAGGTATATAATTTAAAATCCCTTTGGGATTACATCACAGAAAGGTTTTCGGACTAAAAAGTCCATCATCAAGGTTTTGTTACTCGGTGCACATGAGTTTTACCCTTTAAGATGGTACAAAATTTAATATTGCTTACATTTTATTGAGAACTATGTTATGATGTTTGAATATTTCTCAGATAACATACATGGCAACGTAAGACTCCCACTAGGGGTTACTGCTGCCCCCCAGACAATGTCTGATTCAGACCACCCTTATTTTGTTTTGATCAGGGTGTATTATCGACAAAGATCAAAGTGCGTTTAAAAGGTGAAGAGTACAGCTTTTGTATACTCCTGCTTTTTGTTTTATAACGTTCTCCGTCGTTTTCCTACTTCCAATCGCCACTTGTCCGGTTGTTCCATAGGTCTTATTCTATAGCCCTCTCTCTCAGTACTTTATTCTTTTTACTTCGCTCCAACTTTTTCTCCGTCTACCTCGTTTTCTCTTTCCCTCTGGTTGCCATTTTAATATTTCTCTTGGTATTCGTTGTTTATCCGTTCTTTGTATGTGTCCGAACCAGATAAGTTGTTTTGTTGTTAGGTCATCTGTGATTGTTCGTTTAATTCCCATTATTTCTCTAATGAGTTCGTTGGTAATCATTTCTCTTCTAGATCTTCCTGCGGCTCTTCTCCAAAAATCATTTCCTTCGCTTTCATTGTTGCCAGTGTTCTTTCTTTCAGTGGCCATACATCACAGCTGTATAAAGTGATACTTTTTACTATAGCCTCATATATCCTCTTTTTATTTTATTTGCTGATGGATTGGTCCCATAAAATGCTGTTTTACATTGTGATGGCTTTTCTCCATGATTTATTTCTCTCTCTTATGGCTTTCACTAATGTTCCATCTTGTGAAATAGTGATACCCAGATATTTGTAGTCACATCAGTGCTTTATCGTGGTGTTATCGTCTAATATGAGATCTTTTTGTTCTACTCCAATGCACAGGTATTCGGTTTGCTTTTTATTTACTTCTAGACCCCATATATCACACTCTTCAATTAATTTTCGTGCCGTATAGTTTAAATCATTCAATTTACATGCATTTTGTATAAAACATAATACATATGTACTTATATAGTCTATCGACACTGGAATCGTCTTTAGGAAATCTTCTGACCTGTCATTATAGGATCTTCTGGGACACTGTTCTGTGATGTGACAGATGGTTTGTGGTTGTCCGCAGTCACAGAATGGGGATGATCGTTTACCCCATTTGTGTATCATGTAACTGCATCTGCCGTGTTGGGTTCTGATTCTGTTCAGTTGTTGCGTGGTAAGTCAAAACCTGGTGGTTTTTATGTGATGCACGGTAAGCTGCTATTTTTTTGTTCCATCCATTCTCAAGTCCAAGTGCACGTTAAGTTGAACTTATTTTCCACAGTAGTCTGTACTGTTTTTATTGGCGGTCGTTTGGAGCGTAGGTGGTTGCCGTTGGCAGCATCTATATCTTGAGGCAGGATCTCGTTACTAAGGTCTTTCTGTACTCACTAGTGAAGGAGTGTATGCGTCGTAGTTTGGGTGGTGGAATGTGGTGTCAGTACTGGGAGCCATTGCGTAGGGGTGGATTTAATAACTCCTGAAATCATTCTCATTATATTGTTCAATTACAGACAATAGATTTATTAGTAGTATCCATGCTTGTCTACTCGATGTTTGAAAATTAAGACTTTTTAAAGTTTCGGTCCATTTTTGTTGTCTCGCTGCATCTAGGCTATGGAGCAGTTCATCGGCTAATTCTTGATTGCAGCTTTCAAGGAAATTTTGGTTCAGTTGTTTGCTGTTATGGGACCAACCAGGAATATATTCTTTTCGATAGCCTCTTGGTTTATGCTTTTTAGCTGTGCTTATTACGACTCCAATGAATCTGATGGTAGGGGTATCCAGCCTAAAGTCTTGTCCAGTTCCGCAGAAAACCTACCGCACATAGCTTTCTTTAGATTCCACGTGGGCGAGGGATCGATGAGATTATAGAAATTTGGGTTGCTGCCTTCATGATCACTGGGCGGTGTTGGCTGTGTGGAAAGTCGTTCATTACTTTTCAAATACTTTTATTTCAATTTCTATTTATATACTTAACTGTCTTCTTCTTAGCGCTATATTAAACGTTTTGTATGTTAATGCGACATAATTTTTCCGACCCATTTTTATTCTTATCGTTGTCTTGCTGCTTTATTATTTTCATAAATACAGGACGATGTTCTTCAGTAGTTGTTTGGAGATTCCTGACATAGGGCTTCTTTATTTGGCTAATCTGTGTGCTCTTGGTCTTGCTTATTTTTTTAAGTTAAAAGATACACAGAGACACTTTTTATGTGTCCACATGTTTGTTTTCTTCTTCTTCTTAGAGTGCCGTCTCCCTACGGAGGTTGGCAATCATAATGGCTATTTTTATTTTAGAACTTGCTGCTCTAAGGTGCGCTGCTCTGTTTGTTTTAAGGTGTCATATCTAAATTCTTCTAGGTGTTGTTAAAGCCTTTTGTATGAGTCATTCTTTAATCAACATAATCTGAGTTTCTTTTTAGTTATTGTAGTGTGCCATTACGATATTATTGTTTCTCAACGAATTTAAAAAAAAAATCCATATTTTTCATTTTCCGTTATGTATTTAAGTCTATATATTCCCTTTTATCCATACACATAAAGAAACCATATTTAATTCCGTAGAATTTTCAAAACGACGATTTTGTAAGCTCCGCACCTGATAAACATCGTAGGTGTTTAGGCGAAGAACTTTATTACGTTTTCATAAACCGATAATTTATTTATTCCGACTCAACCAGAATATTAGCTGAAAGCAGAAAAGGTTTGCTCGTTCATTACGGCGTAAGGTGTTTTGGAAGTTATAAAATCGGTTTATGCGGCGTAACATGCGGATATAAGGAACAAGTTTTGATCAAAATATATACAAAGTGGAAAAATATTTATATACGTCAAATAGATTTTTGATTGTGTATTCAACTGAAACTAAAATAGAAGCGTTTTAATACAATTATTTCGTCTATTTAGATCTCTGTATCTCAACCTAACAAGTTCTTTAGTCAATAGTGATTTTGTTAATTATTATCAGAATACTAATACTTCTGGCAAAGTACATAAGTTTTCTAGGGAGTCTGCTTCTGACCTAATGGGGATATTGATACGAGTATTTTGGGGATTTGGGGATTTTGTACATCAGTTTTGCACATCATCAACCTATCTGTCAAGGATGGCAAGTTTCCAAGTGACCTTAAAACGGGAGTAGTTAGTCCAATTTTCAAAAAAGGAGATCTATGTTTGGTTGATAATTACAGGCCAATCGCCGTAACAAGTGTACTCTCTAAGATTATCGAAAAGTGTATTCACAGTAAAATGTTAAATTTTCTGAATAAATATGATATCTTAAATAAATGCCAGCATGGGTTTCTTCCTAATAAATCTACAGAGAGTGCTTCTATTTCATTATCTAATTATATTCACGCTGCTTTGGATCGAAAAATGTATGAGGGTGCACTCTTTTTTGACTTAACTAAGGCTTTTGACTCTATTGACATTGAAATTATACTGCATAAATTAGAAGCCCTTGGTTTTCGGGGTCATTTTTTGAACTGATTAAGGTCATACTTACAACATCGTAAATTCCTAGTAACAGTCGATAATAAGAAGTCATCTGTTTTTAATCTTGATCAAGGTGTACCGCAAGGTTCCGTATTGGGACCCTTAATATTTCTTTTATATGTCAATGATTTGATAATTTTTTTAACTGCAGACCATACAGTTATTTATGCAGATGATTCAACAAGTGTAGTTGACGAGTCAACTGAAGTCGAACTCATATCAAAAATGAACTTAGTAGCACAGGAATTTACAATACAATTAACACAACTACTGTCAGTTTTCGTTTATAATGTAAATCGTGAACAAATGTCAATATCACAGCATTCTACATTTAAATATTTAAATTTATTAAAATCTACATATTTTGCACTGTTTTATGTATTTAGACCTTCCAGACTACATACAATCATAAGTGTTACATATTTTTGAACTCATATTGAATAGTTGAACTCGTATGAAATTCACACTGAATGCGTGAAAACCATACCAGATCACAAAAATTAAATGTATGATCAGGTATAGTAAATGTGTAAATGTTCGGCGTTATTTAGATGAGATATTTTCCGTACTTATCGTACGGATTATTGGTAGACCAAGTAGAATTGAATGGCCTCCACGTTCACCTGATTTCAATCCTAAGGATTATTTTTATTAGGGATACTTGAAAAATTCAGTTTACAAACTTAACCAGCCAAGTTTTGCAGAGCAAAGACAACGAATTATCGATTAATCTCAAATAATTTCTAGACAATCATGGAGAAATGTGGTAGACGCATTCTACCATGGATTAGGGTACTGTCAACTCACAAATTGAGCACATTTTGAACACTTAGTATCGTAACTATTGTTAAAAATGGTCTAATCTATCAATTGTTACGTTTTAATGTAGTTGAAAATAATTAGTATTAAAAAATTTATAGAAACAATTAGGCGTTGGCAGACTTCTGTTTTATGTATTTAAGACCTTCCAGACTATAAAAAATCATAAGTGTTACATATAGTTGAACTCGTATTGAATAGAAGATTCTAATAATGACTGAATATACAGGGTGATGCATTTGAAAAACCAACATTACTAATAATATCAGAGAAACGGCAAATCTGGCAACATTGCAAATACCAAATATGGAATCTCCGTATCCCAAAATAGGTGTACCTCAAATTTTGTACAATTATAACTGGCAATTTACGAGATGATTGGCCGTTTCCAGACTTTCGGGCCACTCTGTATATACGTATTCCGACATTTCTTTATCATTTTTTTTTAGAAACGATAGTGTGACTCTCACAGGACACTTTTATTCTCTATCTCTAGGTTTATTGTTTTATTTTTTGACTTCCTTATTTATTTGTTTACTATTATTTGCAATAACTTCGTTGTCTTCCATCTACTTCATGTTTTCTGCTTCTACTTTCTTCAAGAACTGGGTAAGAAATAGAAGAGTAGAATGTAACGATCATATAAGCCGAATGGCAACAAATAGAGTAGTAAAGATGACAAGAGACGGTTCGTAGATAGGAAGACGATCTGTAGAAAGACCACAAAAACATTGGAACTACAACTTACTAGAGCCACACTATTAACCCAAAAAGTTCTTTTATTCGTTTAATTTTGTTCAATTATCAGAATGCTAATACTTCTGGTAAGTAGGTAAGTTTCCTAGGGAGCCTGCTTCTGACTTTCGAGATGTAATATCAACAATGTCATCAACAATATCAATATGAACCTTTGCTAGAAACTCAAGCCGTTTACATTTTTCATGAAGTCGCATAATAAATATTCTGACATTTCTTCATTATTTTTTAGAAACGACATTGTGACCACAAATCACCTACCTCATTGTAACTGTCAAACTCACAGGACACTTTTATACTCTTTCTCTAGGTATTCTAGTCTGTTGTTTAATTCTTTGGCTTGCTGATTTATTATTTGTTAACTATCCCTTTTAATTACTTAGTTATCTTTCTACGGCTTCGTGTTCTCTGCTCTTAATTGTCTTAACTCTTCAACTTATATCCTTCTCTGTCTTTCTATATTATTCATTATTTATTAAATATTAAAATTATGTATTAAAATTTTCATACCACCTTGCTTGGCTCTTTGACGAGGTTTTCTTAACTTTTAATTCTAAAAGCCCCTTCCTCTTCTTAGTTATCTCTTTTCCATCTATTCTTGCCTTCATCCGATAATTCGACCTACTACATTTTTAGAACCATTCACTCTCTACGCAGGCAGGAGCGTAAAGAGGTCTTTCACTTCAACCGTTCGGAAGAAAACTCTTATTCACCTTATCAGTGTATTCAAATAGGTTTTAACAATTAACCAGTATTTTCGTAATTTATTGCTTTTTTAAATCTAATTAATACATTAAAAACACAAAACACTCTGATTACAATTCATAAACTATCGCAATCGTACTTATAAACTTCGTGTATTGATAATTATTAACTTCGTTTAGTTTGAATTAGATGACATGGACACCAAAAACATTTGATAACTTGCTTATGGCACAGCACATGCCATATTGAAGATTCTGTAGGAGCGATTTGAGACATGGTAATTTTTCGTCGTGGTGATGTAAACTTGCCACCAAGATCGTGCTGTTTGACCCCGTTAGAATCTTTCTTGTAGGGTTTTCCTAAGTCGCAGGTCCAATCGAATAAACCACATCTCTCTCTTTTTTCAAATCAAAATAACCCATACCATGAATAAAATTCACCCAGCGAAGCCGCGGTGGGCATTTGAACGATGGTATATTCCAATATAACATCGAGAGGCTGTTCAAAGGTTTAAAGTTAACAACAGGAAGCATTTTAACTAAAGACCTTATACAGTATTGTGCGAATTAATGGAATCATAGGCTGTTTTAATGAAAACACAGTTTATTTAGTAAAAAATTATATTTTGACAAAACTATAAAGGTAAACTTACATCATTCAGTAGGAAATATGTCCCCCTTTGGCAGCAATTACTGCTTTTACCCGTTTTTTCATAGATTCTATGAGTTTCTGGCAGTTGTCAGATATCCTTTCATCTCGATACCAAACCTGAATGGCCGCTTCTATCATTTTTGTTTTCGTGGTACAGTCGATTTTTCGCAGTCTAGCTTTGCAAATGGCCCATAAATTTTCAATGGGGTTGAGGTCGGGCGAATTACCGGGCCAATCTAAAACATTAATCTTCTTATTTTTGAAAAATGCCATCATTTCCTTTGATTTGTGACAGGGAGCAGAGTCCTGTTGAATAATCGCTCCTCCTTGGGGTTGACATTTTTGGAGTTGTTTGTCCAAATACTTTTCCAACATGGATTTGTATTTTTGGCTGTTCATCATGCCTTCAATTGGCACATGTATGAAACATTCATACATGGGGGTTGGAAAGATCCAACCCCCATGTATGAAAAACATCCCCAAAACATTTTCTTGTGAATATTTAAAAAATGAAAAAAAAATTCACAGTGATTCCATTAATTCGCACAATACTGTAGTTAGAAATTAGGGTTTTAAGGTATCTTTGGTTTTTAACGATATATTTTGAATACAAACTCATAACTATTGCTGATGAACCGAACTTTTGGTAACTTTGGAACTGGCCAGAAATCTAACCATATCTACGTTTGCTGAATAAGATTTATAGATCTGTATGAACTGTTTACCTTATTAAATCAATTGAACTGAATCAAATTAATAATCAGTAAAACAGTGAAAAACATACTTTCATAAACCACGGTAGTTTTAAAATTTAAACCCAATCAATGAGACATCCTGTATAAGAATTTCTGTTACTCCATTATATTTCAACAAAGGGGAGGTAAGATCAAATAAATCAGCCTCTAGATGCACTTATATAAAATAGGCGTACACTTCCTACATTAAAGTTAGCATTCGTAAATAATAGGTTCAGAAGTTTTGGTTTTATATGCTTAGCAAAGTTAGTAGTGTTTAGCTTTGTTTCACAAAAGCTGGATAATTTAATTATTTATAGATCGACTAAATACTTGCGTACAAGACTTATTTTAACACATTTTATAGTTAATTTTTTTATACATAATATGCGCTAACTTTTTATGAATATTTTAACAAAGAGAGTAATGCCTAATTCGTTTTCTAACGTTGTTAACTTTATTACTTTTATTTATCAGAATTTAAAATTTTTAAATAATTTATTTTGATATTTTTGAAAATCAAAATATTGTATCTTGTTTCCTATCTGGATAAAAACAAAAGACGAATCTTCCTCAGCAAATCAATGGTGTTCGGTCTTCGACGCTGTTACCTGTGAACACAAATAAAATGCTAGCTGTATCCGGTTGAGTAGGAGAAAGGGAGATCTTTAGTCAATACCCAACAATCGGGTAGCGGTAAATCAATACTAAGCAAGAACGGAAAAGACGATGGTCTCTGATCAATGGAGTAGAACGATTTTCCATTTCCAGCGTGCATCGATGGTAGTGGTGATATGTCGGGCACACAGAGCTAGATGTTAGAAAGCTGATTCATCAAGCAAGATGACGGCGTTCGGCAACGTTATCATTAAAATATGGACAATGAGAGAACATCAAAATTAAACAAGTACAGCAAAGATGAGTTCTATCTCCTTTACAGTTTAACTGCTAGGCATCTATACTAATAACTGGAAACCGATAGAGGAAAGTTATACAACAGGCTTATTTAACCCATCAACGCCTTGTGTGACCACTTGGTTACGCAAACAAGCCATCAATTAATTATTGTTCTTCTTCTTCATGTACCATGTCCTTTCAGAACGTTGGTTACCATCATAGCTATTTTAATTTTATTCACTGCCACCCTAAATAGCATGCTTGTATCTACACCATACTAATCTCGCAAGTTCTTCAACCATGAGGTTCTTCTTCGTCCTGGACTGCGTTTGCGTAGTCCAGGACGAACTTAATTATTGTAGCTCAACTAAATGCTAGAAATCTATCTGCAGTTCAAGTTTTCGTTACTAGATGTCAGTGTATTCAATATTCAATCTAATTAATTTTTCATTTATTAAGAGAGACAAGAGAAAAAATAATAATCTTAGGCGATTGGAATTCAAGAGTAGGTAAAGACTTTAACAGGGGATTAGGATGCATTGGACAATATGGAGAAGACACATTAAATAGAAATGGAATTAAAATGCTGGAATTCTGCCAAACCAATGACCTGATAATAGGAAACACATTCAGTGAACAAACCATTAACGACAAATATACATTTGTGGCTGAAGAGAGAAATGCGAAAAGCTTAATAGACTATATAGTCTATACGAGAAACCTAGAACAAAATATAAAAACCATCTTAACGGAAAAGGAACCGGAACTATCTACACAACATAGAATGGTCACTGCAAAACTGGAGGATGAAAAAATAGAGGAAGTGGAAAGAAAAGAGTATAAGAAAGTAAATGTAAACAAACTAAAGATAGAAAGTATGCGAGAATTGTACACGGAGGAAACTAACAAACGACTGAGACAAATAGAGGGCCAAAAAGAAACATGGACAATGGAAGAAAGATGGAATACTTACAGTGAAGTATTAAAGAAAACAGCAACTGAAGTGTGTGGAATAAAAAAATATAATAAACAATTGAAAAGGACAAGATGATGGAATAAAGAACTGAAGACAGAAATAAAAAAGAAGAAAATAGCATGGAAAAAATACATTGAAACGGGATTAGAAGAAGATAAAGAAAAATACTATAGGCAGAGACGATTGGTAAAAAAGACAGTCACACAAGCAAAAGCAAAAATATGGAAAGAATTTGGAGAAGAACTTCAGGAAGAATATATAACAAATAATAGAAACTTTTGGACAACAATACGACACATAAGGCAAGGAGGACGAAAGGAAATAAACGCAGTAAGAGATACTTCAAACCAAATACAAATAAGCCCAGAACAAGTAGCTAGGGTATGGAAAGAATATTATGAGAAAACATTTGATACCGAAGTAATAAATGAAGACAATATAAACAATGAAGGCGAAGAAAACACAGAGCTAGAGCAAATAAGTAGAGAAGAAGTAATAGAAGGATTATCAAATATAAAAATAGGCAAGGCAGGTGGAGACGATGAAATTGAACCGGAAATGGTAAAATACATGGGAGAAGAAGGAATAAACTGGCTATGGAAAATATATAAAGAGGCGTGGGAAAAACAAAAATCACTCGAGGAATTGAAAATAATGGCAGGAAACAGAAAAGAATGGAAGAGGTGGGTAAATAGAAATTAAAATAGCTAGCCCAAATCCGACACCCTGATAGGGTAAAAGGAAGGGGAGAAAGAAAGAAAGAAAGAAAGAAATTTTTCATTTACAGAAGTTTTACGTCCCATTAAGCCCTGGATATGGTTTATAACGATGAGAATGATCTAACCGACATATATATGTATACCAACTCGAGTTTGTCTGTGTCGTTTTAACTGACAAGTACCACGTGTTAAAAACCAAGAAGGGAGACATGTAGCTCCTTAAGTATTAAATTTTATCCAATGTCATCGACCTAGAGTCACAACATAATTTAAATTTAGAATGATGTAAACCCATATATGGATGTCACAGCCACAACTTTATTGTTAGTTTCAACTACAAAAGGCACTGAGAATGATCTGATTAGATCGAAAACGTTATGCTACTATATAAATTTTGACGACACCTTTTAAAAGTTTTAACTATATGTTTTTTATACCAAAATACAATTGTGAAGTGTTTTAACTTCTGTATGTTTTTTTAAGCGATGGTATACAGCCAACTACAGGGATTTTCCCATTAAATTTTATCTTAACTAACTATCCAAAGAATGATATGCATTGTTTAACTCAGTGTAGTAAAATACCTTTTTACATAATTAGGCATTTATTCGCATAAAACTTGACATTAGAATGACAACACATTTATTTGAATACTGCCAACTGTCACAACATTAAGAACACTACATTATACTACATTCACCTGGTCCCATTTTTGAACAAAACATTGCAAGTCTCTAGGTTTATTTTTAATTCTAGCTGATTTACAGCTAGATTGAATGTCTAAATTTTTCAATCTAGGTTCATGATTATGATCAAGTGCTTGATTCGATTTTCGAACAGATAACTTTCCTGTCTCATCTTGTATTGATTCACTAGTGGAATTCTCTAGCGTATTATTTGGACTTTAATTTTCATTGTTATCGTGTTTTAATAATTTCAGGTCACCTCTAGGAGCTAAATACTTCGTTGCAACTGTACTTTTATTTCCATTTAAATATTGTATTAAGGCGTAATCTGAATGGGCTTCTAAAAGATTAACTTTTTGAACTAAAAGATCAAACTTACTTCTTTGTAAAAATTTTTTTAGTAATACTTTGTCTAAATCTTTAAGCCATGAAGAAATAGAAGTTCCTCTAGTTGATTTTCGTTTATAAGTAAACAAACGTTCATGGGGTGTGCGATTGGTTGCTGTACACAGTAAACTTCGTACAGCGTGCAGAGCATCTATTCTGGTAAAAACAGTTTCGACTTGACTATTTCCTTCAGGGTTATATAGTATTGTTTTACTTGAAGATATTCCTTAAGAGTGTAAATAAATTCAAATGTATCTGTCTCAACAATGAGAATTTCTTTTTCATCAGCTGTCCATATAAATGCATTAGTCATATCAGTTCTTAACTGTTCAAAAACAAATACCAAGCCTGAACCTAATAGAAATTTCTTGCAGTCTATAAGACCTCTAATTTTTGCTGAAAATTTATTAACCCATTTTGAGTAACGTGAAACCATTCCAAGTGCCCTCTGAAGACTTTTAGAATCATTAGGAACTGATAAATTTAGTAAAATCCTCACTCTGTCTGAATCAGGTTTCATTGTAGAATTTTCTACTGTATATCCCAAAATATTTATAACTTTTTGATTATAGTAACATTTATTTTAATCTTTGATTAACCCATATTTTTTAACGGCATTTAAAAAATTCTGTAAATTTAAATCATTTCTATCTTGATCCACACGACCAACTGTTACGTCATCTATGATACTGATAGAATTAATGGCTTTCTGAAAACATGATACTCCATTGGTTATACCCAAAAGGAACACGACGGAATTGGTAAAGGCATCCATTTGCCCCGAAAACTGTAAATGGTATGTCAGATTTCTGAATTGCTATTTGATGATACGCGAATTTTAAATCAATTGAGCTAAAAATTTTATATTTTGATATCTTAGAATCTTAGATACTACTGAATCGATATTAAGTAGAGGATAAGCATCAAGTAATGTAAATCTAATAGGTAAAGAAATAATAATAAGACTTACTCACAATCAATTTAATTTAGTAACTTCCAACACTGAGATGTAGGGCTTGCAGTTTCTTCCATTCCCCAAGTTTAAGTTTTAAATTCAATGTTTGTCCCGTCATTTAGTGTATCTGTTCCTGTTAATGTGTGTTTAATTTGTCCCTGATTGTCTTAATTTGTAATAATTTTATATACTTTTTATATGCTTGACTTTACAATAATTGATTAATTTTGCCAATAGACTTGATAATTACAAGTCAAAATAATTGCACAACCACACAATCGGTACAGCTACTCTTATTCATTGTCATAAAACTGTCTCCTTCATAACATAAATACTCAATAAATAACACACATTCCAAAAATATATCTCTGATATAGGTGTAAATAATTTAAATAATACAATAGTAAAGAACATCACTTTCATTTGACAAACAACCATAATATACCTAACTCTAATTCATTGGATCAAATCTGTTCTCCTCAAGAACTTCCCGTTTATTGTCAAAACAACTGCAATAGCACATTAAAGTCCTCCAATCAACAATACAGGATTTTTGCAACCATGACCTACCATCCATCAATTAATAGAGTACCGGCATCATTAGTTTAACTTTGTATCTAGACCTGAAGATGCTTTGCAAATTGTAGAAAGCGAAACCGGTCGTCTGATTGTTAAATTAAATTGATTGTGAGTAAGTCTTATTATTATTTCTTTACCTATTTGATATGGACTCACACAAGCAACACATTCATGATTTTAATGTAAATCTATTTATTGTTTGAGAGTATTCAACTACCATACGGCGACTATGATTTTCGTTTTTAGTTGCCAAAACTTGGGTCCTCCAAGGTGATTTATCCTCTTCAATAATTTAAATTTCAGTCTGACTAACATTCATTTAATTTCAGTCAACTTAATTATTATTTGCAGCAGATAAAGTTCTTCTTCTTTCAGTACAATAACCTGTTACTTTATGACAGTTGGCGATAAAACATATTTACACCAGTCACCCAATTCTACAATATTTTCATAACCCTTCGCCTCTCAAGGAATCTTCTTGAAAAACATCTAAGTATTCTACCACATCGGAAATAAAGGTGGCCAAACCGAGGATAAGCTCAGTAAATGCTAAGCTATCATCAATTACTGATCTTGAAAGAAACCAAATGAACAAATATGTAAAACGTCCCATTATACACTTAATTTCTAACAAACTTGCATTCAGCTGATATCAAAATTGAAAGAAACTCAACTATACATAGGTGTATTTGAAGCTCCACGGATCCTCAGAAATTTAAATGATTTATATGATTTCTGACATACGACCGCCACGGTTGGCTCTGACGTAGTCCAATCTAGAGGTCCAATTTTCGATGACGTTTTCCAACATTTGTTGACGTATATTGCCAATAATGCGGCGAATGTTGTTCTCCAAGTGGCCAATCGTTTTAGGCTTATCGGCGTAGACTAGGAAATTCACATATCTCCACAGAAAATAGTCAGATGGTGTTAAATCGCACGATCTTGGAGGTCAATTCACTGGCCTCACACGAGAATCTATACGGCTACCAAACGTTTCTTTCAATAAATCAATAGTGACAGGAGCTGTGTGACATGTTGCGCCGTCTTGTTGAAACCACAGCTCCTACACATCATGGCTGTTTAATTAAGAAATGAAAAAGTTAGTAGTCATGCCATTATAATGGTCACCATTGACTGTAACGTTCTGCCCAGCATCGTTTTTTAAGAAGTACGGACCAATGATTCCCCCAGCCCCCAAAGCACACCAAACAGTCAGTTTTTGTGAATCTAATGGTGTCTCCATTACAGATTACAGATTACAGGTACACGACACTAATCAAAAACATCTACGAGAACGCTATATCAAGTATACGACTACACGAATACACAGAAAAATTCAGCTTAGGTCGAGGAATTAGACAAGGAGACAATATTTCACCAAAATTGTTCACGGCAGCTCTAGAGTCAATATTTAAGAGCACTCAATGGCAAGATATGGGCATCAATATAAATGGAGAAAGATTAAATCACCTAAGGTTTGCAGATGATATTGTATTAATCGCAGATAACTTACATGATACAGTTTCTATGATGCATTCGCTTAAAGGTCTGTCTGAAAGAGCAGGATTAAAGATAAACTTTGAGAAAACTAAACTTATAACAAATCTCGTAATGAGTGGAAATATAACTATTGACAATAATACCATACAACAAACAGACACTTACAAATATCTGGGACACGAAATCAAAATAAGCAGAGATAATCAAACACATGAAATACAGAGGCAAATAGGCCTAACATGGGCAGCATTTGGCAGATTAAGCCATATTCTAAAAAGTTCAATTCCCATGTGTCTCAAGCGAAAGGTTTATAACCAATGTATTTTGCCTGTACAAACTTATGGAGCAGAGACTTTAACATTTACGCAAAAATCTGCGAATAAACTCAGAGTTACACAACGAGCCATGGAACGTGCAATGCTGAACGTGAGCCTTCGAGACCACATAACAAACCAACAAATCCGGCAAAGATCAGGACTTTTAGACGTCATCGAAAGAACCACGACGCTTAAGTGGAACTGGGCAGGGCACTCAGCCAGAACACAAGATGGACGGTGGACAAGACGTATTATAGAATGGAGGCCCAGAAACTATAAAAGAAGCCGAGGACGACCACCGACTAGATGGATCGATGATATAAAACGTGTAGCGGGAAACTGGCTACAAGCGCCCCAGTGTAGAGAACACTGGAAAGAACTGAGGGAGGCCTATGTCCAGGAGTGGACGCGATGGACGTAGTACGCAATACGTATTTTAAACAGAACGATGATTTTCAAAATAGATTTGCACACTGTGAGAGTGTTGTTCAGACGTCAGTCTATTAATGCTGAAATATCAAATCAAACTAAACCACAAATCACCTACCTCGGTCTGTGAACTAAACATAAATCACTTGGCAGCCGTCAAAATGGCCACAAGTTAAAAAGGTGTTGCCAACTTACATTTCTATCTTCTTTTTCTTCTTCTTTTGGCATCATAACCCTGGATGGGTCTTTGCCTGTCTATTAATGTTGGGTCCTTTCCACTTTAACCTAACTGATTTTCCATGTTATACTTTCTTCTAGGCTATGTCCTTCCAATCAGATCTCTCTTGGGTCCTTCTCCTCCATTGTCTCATATTCATGGTTTTCGGGTTGTCTTCCACGTTACCCAACCATCTCATCCTGGGCTTTTCTTTTTTCCGCCTTCCTAGCGGCTTTCACTGTAACATCTTCTTTGTCGTTTTCATGTCTTCTTGTCACTTAACATGTCCCAGCCATGACAGTCTTTGACTTTTCACAAATCTTACAATGTCATACACTTCACTAAGTTCATTAACCTCGTCGTTTCTCCTGATTCTCCATGTGCCGTCTTCCTCTTGCACCGGGCCATATACTTTTCTCCGTATCTTTCTCTCGAATGTCTCTCGAGTTGGGCTTCCTCTTTTGTCGTCATTACCCAAGTTTCACAACCATAGGTTACTCCGAGTCTAATCAAAGTTCTGTGGAATGACATTTTGTTTCTTTTGTCTAATTTACTTACTTAAATTGCATTTCTATACCTCTAAAAAAATACCCTTTATATGATGGCGAGGGAGCTCCCACTTCTATGCCAATACTGCAGCTATTTTATCAGATCACTGCTAACTATATTTTTTTAAGCTGTCAAACTATAAAGATCAACGATGACTACACTGATTAAAGGATAACCTAAATAAAGCTTTAAATTGATCAGTCAACGTACGCCACACCCTCAGCTTTTTCCAAACTGTAAACATGTTTCATAAAATTAAAATTTTTATGTATTTTAAATCCCATATTGTACTGTTAAATTTTTTATGTAATCTTTTATATAATAATTATTATACATAGGTCAATGATCTTTGTAATCGAGACACATTAATTCAATAAAAAATCCTAAAAAGCCAATAAAATAATATTACTCTCTTTAATAAAGGAATAAACATAAATATTGCCTGTTTTCATGACAGAATTAGAATTCCTTAGAAATTTATAGACTACAAATCTCAAGTTCTTAAAACTAATAAAATATTATAGATATTTAACTGATATTTAAAAAATAGCACTATCTTCAAAAAAATGTCTAATTCTACGTAATTAATTTTATAAAGTGAGGAGTATAGAATAAAACAAAAATATGCTTCATTGTCACTGCAAATTGTACAATTTTATGGACAAAGCTTACGAAAAGTAAGAAAAATAACAATAACAATTTAAAATTTACTGAAATTACATAAATCTTTAATATCACAAAATAAAAGATAATAAAATACACAACCCATTGCAAATAAATAAATTTACAAATTGCATAATAACATACACCTTATGAACTACTAAATTTATGTTGCTGCATGCTGATATTATTAGACAAAGATTTCGTAATTCTATACTGTCTGCCAAAACTTACCCTGGAGCAGACATCGGTTCAGATCATAACCCCATAGTAGTCACATTACGAACCAAATTAAAACTGGTGAAAAAACCCACACAAAGTAGAATTGATATTAAGAGATTAAGGGAACCACAAACAAAGGAACAAACTGTAAAAACTCTTACTGAAAATATACGTAATGCCCAAGAACTGAATAAAAGTAGCTATAACATTGATCAGAAATGGGAAAATATAAAAGCAGCAATAATTAAAACAGCAAATGAAAACTTAAAACCAAAGAATAGAAAACATAAAGATTGGATGACTGAAGAAATACTACTATTAATGAATGAAAGAAAATCATTAAAAACAAAAAATCCAATTAAATATAATGAAACTGATCGATTAATAAAAAAGAGAATAAAAGAAGCTAAGGAGAGAATGTTACATGAGCAGTGCCAAGAACTAGAAGAAATTGAGCAAAAATATGACTTTTTTAACATGCATAAAAGAATTAGAGAATTAACAGGAATGAGAAAAACACTTCAAACTAGGCAACTAAGAGATGAAAGGGGTGCACTTATAACAGATATAAACCAAAAAATGCAGAGATGGACACAATATATAGCACAACTATTTGAAGACAAAGAGAGAACAGAAGCACCAAAAGAATTTAAGGATGATACTGGGCCTGACATTATAAGAGAAGAAATTGAATATGCATTGAAACAAGCTAAAGATGGTAAATCTCCCGGGCCTGATGAAGTTCCTATCGAATTACTTAAAATTGTGAATACTGAATCTATTGATCTTCTTTTGGATCTATTCAATACCATATATAGAACAGGTATAATACCTAAAGAATGGCTCCAATCAACATTCATACTGCTTCCCAAAAAAGCCAATGCAAAAGAGTGCAATGAACATCGCACCATAGCCTTAATGAGTCATGTCTTGAAATTGTTTTTAAAACTAATTCACAATAGAATACATAAGAAATTAGATGAAGGCATAAGTAATATACAAATGAGATTTAGGAAAGGACTGGGAACACGAGATGCACTGTTTGCAGTAAGTGTTCTTACGCAGAGATGCTTAGATATTAATCAGGAAGTATATGCCTGTTTCATTGATTTTGAGAAGGCATTTGACAGAGTGCAGCATAATCGACTTAAAGAAATTTTATTAAATAAAAACATAGACAGTAGAGACATTAGAATCATTTGTAACCTCTATTGGAATCAAACAGCAAAAGTGAAAGTTGAAAACGAACTGACCAAGGATATCCAGATTCGCCGTGGGGTCCGCCAAGGGTGTATTTTATCACCCTTGTTATTCAATTTATACAGTGAAGCCATCTCAGAATTAGCGCTTGCCGAGATCAGTGAGGGCCTTATAATAAACGGTGAGCCACTTAATAACATAAGATATGCTGACGACACCGTCCTTTTGGCAGGAACACTAGAAGAACTGCAACACCTTGCTGAACAACTAAATATATATTGCAACGATTATGGACTAAAAATCAATTTAAAGAAAACCAAGTTCATGGTATTTACAAAAGCACAAAACATCAAAGTTAAGCTAGTACTAGATAATACAGAAATTGAACAAATATCTTCGTACAAATACCTTGGAGCACGGATCACAGAAGATACTGATCAGACAAAAGAAATGAGATGCCGCATTGAAATTGCGCGGTCAACATTTAATAGAATGAGAAAACTTTTTGTAATCGCGATATCAATATATCGCTCCGGATAAGAATGCTTCGATGTTATATTTTCTCTACCCTTTTGTATGGAGTTGAAGCTTGGACACTTAAAAAATCCAACATTAAAAACCTAGAAGCATTCGAAATGTGGCGTTACCGACGCATTTTGAAAATATCATGGATGCATCGCAAAACAAACGAACAAGTTCTCGAACAACTAGGAAAACAATGCGAAGTTTTAAATTCCATAAAGATCAGGAAATTGGAATACTTGGGGCACATCATGAGAGGTGAAAAGTACGAACTACTAAGGAATATAATGCAGGGTAAAATCAAAGGTAGAAGAAGCGTAGGAAGACGTAAAATCTCGTGGCTACGCAATCTCCGTGAGTGGTTTGGATGCAGTTCAATTGAACTATTCAGGCGAGTAACCAATAAAATTATAATTGCCAGAATGATTTCTAATCTCCGATAGGAGTGGAACTTGAAGAAGAATGTGATACCCAATGTAATTAGTTATTCGTTAAGAAACTCTTTTACTAAATAAAATGGTCTTTCAGATAGGCTTTTGTCATTTTACGGAACTAAAGGAAAGAATTTGCAGATTTAGGTTGCAAAGGGAGATGTTTGGTTAGGTGTTTACGAATTAAGCAAACAGTTTCTAAAATAAGGTAAGGACGGCCAATTTAATACTTTATTCGACAAAAACATGGGGGAGGGGGAGTCTTCTATACGTATTGCCTAATATTGTAGCTATCGCATTTCACGATAAAATACTTAATAAATAAATAAAGAAATATAAAATTTTAACATTAAATAAATCTTGAATATTTAGCCTTAGTTTTGCAACTGATAACTTAACAAGGACACTGGTGGAACACTGGGCAGTAAAGAACTCTCTACAAATGGACTTAATTTTCAATATATATGATCAAGCAACAACATCCTTTAAAATAGTTGAACAAACGGAGCCTATTAAGGGCGAGGAGTCAAACAGGGTGACACTATATCACCCAAACTATTCAATCAAGCTTTGGAAGACGTTATGAGAAAATTACAATGAAATAAACGGGTTATTAACATAAATGGCCAATACTTGAATCACGTGAGATATGCCTACGACATTGTATTAATAACAGATAAAAGGGAAGAATTGCAAAATATGATGTATGAATTAAATAGCGAATCAACAAAAATAGGTCTACAAATGAATTATAATAAAACGAAAATTATGAAAAACCAACCAGAAGAATTATAGAACCAACAACTATAGAACAAGTAAAAGAATATGTATATTTGGGAAAACTAGTTAAATTAAATAAAGAAAATCAGACCGGAGAAATAAAGAGAAGGATACGGTTGGCTTCGGTATCCTTCGGAAAACTTTCGTATATACTAAAAAATAGAAAATACTCCCAATATTTAAAAACAAGAGTCCTCAACCAATGTATACTTCCTGTTTTCACCTACGGTTCTCAAACTTGGACATTTACAAAGAAAAACATGGCAAAAATAGGAAAGACCCAAAGAGCCATGGAATGGCAAAAGCTGAACATCAGACAAGAAAAGAAATACTTGGATCCGCAACAAAACAAAAGTGACCGATGTATCAATGCAGATAGCAAAACTTAAATGGAAGTTTGCTGGACATACCATACGACAGAAAGACGACAGATGGAATAAGATGATTATACACTGGAAACCATATAGTTACAAACGAAAAAGGGGAAGGCCACAAATGGTCAGATGACTTGAAGAAACACGCAGACCCGAAGTGAATACAAACTGCCTACAATAGAGACACGTGGAAGAAGAAAGAGGAGCCCTATATCCAAAATTGGACAGCAAGGGCTGTATAAATAGATAGATAGAACTTAACAAGGCCAGTTTAACCAAATTTAACCCAAGAATTAAAGAATAAATACAAAGTTTAATGAAAGAAACTTTTATTCGCATTAAGGCCGTTCCTTGCGTTTCTGGGCATACCTAAGTTCCAATGTAAAAGTTTATATCAAATAACGCAAAAACTATGGCAGATATTGAGATGATTATTTTTTTATATGAAAGGTCTTAAAAAGTTCTAGTGCACTATTTGGTTGTAAATTAATAAATTGTTTAAACAATATTTTTTTTTCAAATATTTTTGGTTAAAATAAACGTAAAAATTTTTTTTTGAAATAGGGCACTACAGAATTTGACCCACTTTCCGAATCTGTTTTTATTTTTAACATAAAGTGTAACACAAAGCAGCTATTTGGTATAAACTTTTTTTAAAATCTCAAATTTTGCTAAATGTAACTTTCTCTCTCGGCCAGTACAGGCTGTCCTTGTCGATAGCTTCTGGATTCTCGCCGACACGGTTAGGTTGGTTAGGTAAGAAGTATAATACCCTCTCGAAGGTGGGTCATAAATAATGTTGAATAACATTATTAGGGTTTATTTCGACTTTTGACAAACCAGTGTGTTAATTGTTTTTAAAATGGGTAGTTCACGAAGACGTTTGTTCCGATTGAGGAAATTTTATATAAATAAGCAGTACCTATAATAAGTACCTATAATTTGATTAAATTTTTATATGAATAGAAATATTTTCTGTTGATTTGTAAAATTTTCCTTCTAAATGTTTATACTGTTTTTATAATAATACTATTGTTTCAGTATTTGCTTATTTAATAATAATTTATTATGTAGAAACAGCGTAGAATTTTGGTCAATCAGCCAGTACATTTTTTTGTATTGCAATCAGGATTATTATTTTCTTTTCTTCTTTACATAAAAGCTTAGAGTAATATCAAATATTTTGTAGTATTTGAATACGGAATTTGATTATTTATATTTATTGGACAATACCCAAATATTTTGCTGTATTTGAATATGGAATTTGATTATTTATATTTATAGGAATATTTATTTTCAACGTTTTTGTTAGTAAAGTTTACATAATATATGAAGTTTGTTTCTTCACTTGCTTGTCCAGCCATATTAGTCCAGGCTAATAAGGATTTTCTCGTGGCACTCAATAATCCAGGTAGCTGACAACTTTTTTAGTTATTGTAGACCTATAAGAAGAAAAGCTACCTGTTTCCTGCGTAAAGTTCGGAGCCGTTTTTTAATGATTAACAATTACTGCAAAAAACGCGATTCTTTCGATTTTTGCACTCTATTATTTATTTATTTATTTATACGCACAACAGGCCGTTAAGGCCTAGAGCATTTTTTTACAACATAATTCTAATATTAACTAATTACCATTATTTTAAACAAAACTTTAACTTAAATATGTATATATAACATTTTTAACTACTCTGAATGACCTGGTGTACAATATTTTTCCATTCGATTCTATTTTGTGCTTTTTTTTCCATTCCCTCACCTTCACGTGTTTAAGGTCTTCCTCCGCTTTACTAATCCACCTCGTTCTGGGTCTACCTCTTCTTTTGGGGCAGATTAATTTTCTGGTTATTACTAGTTTAGGAATTCTGTTTGCTGCCATTCTTTCCACATGTCCCAACCATCTGATTCTTTGTGCCTTGATGAACTTGGTAATAGTAGGTTCTTTGTATAAAGCCATTAATTCATTGTTGGTTCTTCTCTCCCAACCATTTTCTGCCTTCCGTCCTCTAAATATGCATCTCAATATTTTTCTTTCACATATTTCCAGAGTATCCTCTTCCTTCTTATTTAATGTCCAGGCTCACCGGCATATATTACTGTGGGTGGAATTACTGTTTTATATATTCTGAGTTTACCTTGTCTAGAAACGTATTTTAAGTTCAGTAGGGCTCTTAAACCACCTAATTTTTTATTCACTTTTGCTATTCTGGCTACGAGCTCCCATTTCTCTTTTCCATTTTCATCGAAAACTACACCTAGGTATTCAAATTTGTCCACCCTTTTAAAACTATAGCTTTTACCACTTACTGACCTCACACTAAAGTCTTCTTTTTTCCTTTCTGTTCCTTCCATGATCATATATTTAGTTTTGTCTTCATTTAGTTCCAATCCAAATTTTTGTGCATCTTCGATGATTTTCTTCACAACTCTTCTTAATTCTTACTCGGTTTTTGCTAGGATCGTTAGATCATCAGCAAATGCCAAGCACTGGTGCTCATTTTTCATGATCCTTTCTTCCATCCTCATGCTGCATTTTCTGATTACAGTTTCTAATACTAAGTTGAATAATGTAGTGGATAAAGGATCTCCCTGTCTCAAGCCTTTTGCAACCGTAAATTGATCTGATATGTGACCCTGCCAAGCAGGGTGCTAACAGGTGAAGATGCTAACAGAGTAATGCCTCTATAGTTCTTACAATCCAGTTAATCGTCCTTTTTATGCAACGTATATTATTTCATTTAGCCACTCTTCTGGTACAAATTCATTTTGCCATATAAATACTATTAGTTTATGGGTTACTGCAAAAAAAACAGATTTAATCGATTCCTGTGGCTTTATTGTCTTTGAGTTTTAGGACGGCATTTGACACTTCTATCATTGTTGGATGTTTACTGTGTAGTTGTCGATGTAGATTTTGTTGATTGTCTATGTTGTAACCTCTTTCAATATCGTGTATATCATATATTATATAAATATATATAATATGATATAATAATAATGTACTTATTCTTCTTCTTCAAGTTCCACTCCTATCGGAGATTGGAAATCATTCTGGCAATTATCATTTTGTTGGATATGCGCCTGAATAGTTCAGTTGAATTGCATCCAAACCATTCACGGAGATTGCGTAACCACTAGATTTTACGTCTTGATGTGTGATGTATGATGTGTACCAAGTATTCTAATTTCCTGATTTTTATGGAATTTAAAACTTCGCATTGTTTTCCTAGTTGTTTGAAAACTTGTTCGGTTGTTTTGCGATCCAACCATGATATTTTCAAAACACGTCGGTAGCACCACATTTCAAATGCTTCTAGGTTTTTAATGTTGGATTTTTTAAGTGACAAAGCTTGAATCCCTTATATAAGGGTAAAGAAAATATAACATCAAAGCATTCTTATCCGAAACGATATATTGATATCTCGATTACAAAAAAGTTTTCTCATTCTATTAAAAGTTGACCGTGCAATTCCAATGCGGCATCTTATTTTTTTTGTCTAATCAGTATCTTTTGTGATCCATGCTCCAATGTATTTGTACAAAGATATTTGTTCAATTTCTGTATTATCTAGTACTAGCTTAACTTTGATGCTTTGTGCTTTTGTAAATACCATGAACTTGGTTTTCTTGAAATTTATTTTTAGTCCAAAAAATGTACCTAAAATAAAATGTCTTCCGACGTTCATTTTTCATTCAATTCGGTTGTTCCATTGTTCTTTAAGTTCTTTCGAGCTCATTAAGTTTCTTATTCCTTCCATCCGTGTTTTCTAAGGTAATCCTCTCTTCTGGATTACGGTAGGTGTTCATACAGATACTTGTTTTAGGAGTCTACTGTCTTTCATTTATTGGACCTGTACCCATTTGAGCTGCTTTCGTTGTATGCCATCCATGACTGTACCTTCTATTTTCATACTTTATTGCATTAAGTTCGACGAGATATCTTTCTTCGATATTAATCTGTCTCTGTTAATCTTCGTGTTTCACAACCATATAAATAAAGCATGCTTTTTACCACAGTTTCATGGGTTGTAGTGCTAGAGAGAGCATGTCAGCTGTGCCAAAACGAAAAATAATCCTCCTTATTGCTTCCACTGGAATAAGCTTGACCATTTAACTGGGCCCGGGCTACCTCTTTCTAATTCTTTAAACTCCTGTTTTAAAATTAATAATTATTGTGTCTAATTACCTATTTAGTTGTCAAAACAGATACATTGTTAACTAAAGAAGTGAAAATGGTTCAATTTAGAAATTATATAGTAAATAATAAATATTTGAAAACTGATGCACATATTCCTCCCGCGATTTATGCTTCAAGTACTAATTTTATAAATCGCACTTCTACTAATAGACGTAAATTCTTTCATTTTAATTTCATGAATGTTTTTATTCAACATTATTTCAAAACCGCACTGAATAGAAGGCCGCCCACTCGTTTATTGTATAGACCCAAGACTTTACACAATAGGGGGTTGTATAAGTTAGGTATAAAGCTAACGTCTAGTACAAGATGACGTTTAGAATATTCTTCCTGAATGGATTTTGTTTTTGTAAAGAAAGATATTTTTGAAATAGATATCTTTCTGAATTTTACCGTTACAATTTTCGAGGATAAGCCTTAAAATCAAAAATTTGTCAATATATTACACACATCGAGGACATACAAATATATACTTGTCGTCTTTTGTTAATCCATTCCTCGTGGATATACTTATTACAACAAACACACTTGCGCATATCAGCCACTCTATCCTTATCATAAAAGAAACAGTACAATGAATCTTGTGCACTAAATAAATCTCTGGTAACTTCTTGTGCTTTCGCATTAATGGCCTGTCGGCGTTTTTTGTCGATACTTTTTACTTCGGTGTAATCAGCAAACCACTGGAACTAAAACTTGCATTTAGTTCTTCACATGGCTCTGTCTCACTTATTTTTGCAACCTTATTTTTATTATATTTATTTAACGTGTAAACTGCATCACCATAATACTCGCTGGAAGCTGTACCACTTGTGTAAGACCCAGATGATTCACTGTGTTCATCTGAGATGTAAATTTGAAAAACTTTGCTCAGTCCTTTTTTTGGTAATTTTTCTTTTCTTACTACTCAAGAATGCTTTGCTTTTATTATTTTTGCTTACACCGCTGCAGGATAGCTATTCTTTGAAATTTGTACTCTTTTTGCGATTTGTTTCAATTTCTGGTTCGGTTGTAGGATTTTCTTAAAAATCTTCTGCGATTGTTTCAATCTCTCGTTATGTCAGACAACCAGGTACAAAAGCAGCATTCGGAATAGCATTTTGATTAAATGGCCATATTCTAGTTGCTTCAAATCCAGAACAAATATTTGTTTGCGTCATTGAGTTTTTCCAAACCGGCGTAAATATTTGTCCAAATCTTGGTCGGTTCGTTAGTATGGTTCACCCAAAAATTGAACACCTCATTATCCCAGTAAAATTCAAAACTCCTGAAGACTGCTTTATCGAGTGGTTGAAGCTCATGGGTGGTGTTGGACGGTAGACAAAACAGAGTTACATCTTTTTTATTGCAGCTTCTACAATTCTAATGTCTAAATGAGATGAACCTCCATCAAAAATTAAAAGGGCTGGTCCAGGATTTTTGAATCGGTAGAAGTGATCTAACCACTCTATAAATGCATCTGGTGTCATGCTTCCTTTCTTTATCATTATAATTTTTGTTTCTGCTGAAAGATTACAATGCCATTCTGGTTTAACTCGTTGCCCTTTCATAATGATAAGTGCCGGAATGCTGTTGCCTATGCCGCTACCACATGCCACGATTGTTATATTTTCGCCATGCTCTGGTGCAACGATATGCACCCTTTTAGCATCTTTACTAGCCAATACAGTTTGTTGGTGATGCAGTGTAAGCTGGAATCCTTTTCCGTCCATGTTCTAAATTTGAACAGGTTTCCCTGCGAGGCATATTGATAGAAGTTCTAAGAGTTATAAAGTTCTGCAACATGTATTGAATATCTGTGAACATTATGGACTAGAAATTATTCTGTAATAAAAAAAATCAAAAATGATTAATGGTATTCTCAAAGAACCAAGAAATTAACCTTAGCATCTACATAAAACGATAGAATAAAAACATATACATATACAACAGAGTTAAACATGAGAATTACACTATACGGGCACCTTGCGGAAAACTGAGGGAAGTCTTTATATCAGATGTGCTTGAAAAGGAAGGACTTTGATCAATGTGTGCTTCCGGTTCTAACGTATGGAGCAGAAACGCTGACCTTGACACTGACCAGAAAATTCTTCTTCTTCTTCTTTTTATATATACATGCCTGTCTGTTTTTCAATGTGCCTCCAGTAAGTTGTCATTCCATCGTTTTCGTGGTCTTCCTACTGATCGTCTTCCTATTGGGGAACCGTATCTTGCCGTCTTTACGACTCTATTTGTTGCCATTCGGCTTATATGATCGTTACATTCTACTCTTCTATGTCTTACCCAGTTTTTGATGTTCTCCATCTTGCATATATGTCTTATATCTGTACTTCTAGCTCTGTCCCATAGTGTCTTACCATCAATTTTTCTAAGTCTTTTCATCTCTGCTGTTTATAATATCCTTTTTGTCCTCTCTGTGTCAGGTCTTGTTTCTGCCGCGTATGTCATTATTGGTCTGATGACTGTTTTGTAAATTCTGCCTTTCGTTTCTTTCCCTATATTTTTATTTCTCCACACTGTTTCATTTAAGCAGCCTGCGGCTCTGTTTGCTCTATTCACTTGATCTTCCACTTCGATTTCGAGTTTTCCGTAGCCAGATAATGTGATGCCTAGATATTTAAACTCCATCGCTTGTTCTATTATCTGACCTTGTAACTCCAATTTCTTCTTCTTCTTCAAGTGCCGTCTTCGTTCCGAAGTTTGGCTATCATCAAAGCTATGCGTATTTTTGATGCTGCAGATCTAAACAGTTGGTAATTGGTGCAATTGTACCATTCTCTCAAGTTTTTCAACCATGAATGCCTTCTTCTTCCTATAGATCTCTTTCCCATTATCTTTCCCTGTATAATCAATTGCAGCAACTGGTATTTATCTCCCCTCATAACATGTCCCAAATATTGTAGTTTGCGCTTTTTAACAGTAAGTATCAGCTCTTTCTCTTTCCGCACTCTCCGCCAAACCTCCACATTTGTTACTTTCTCTGTCCAGGGTATTCTTAATATTCTACGATACATCCACAACTCAAATGCTTCTATCTTTTTGGTATCGATCAATGTCCATGTTTCCATCCCGTAGAGGAGAACTGACATAACGTAACATCTCAAAAGGCGAATTTTAAGTTTTAGACTTAGATCTCTTCCGCAGAACACCTTTTTCAATTTAGTAAATGTGGCTCTAGCTTTCTCTATTCTGGTTCTGATTTCTTTAGAGCAATCATTATTTTCGTTGATAACAGTTCCCAGGTAATTATATCTTCTTACACGTTCGATTCTTTGATCATGCACGGTTATGTCAGGGAAGTTTTGTGGTGATTTAGATATTAGCATTATTTTTGTTTTGCTTATGTTAAGTGATAATCCGTGTTCTTCACTGCATTCTACTATTTTATTAATTAGTATTTGAAGATCTTCTCCAATTTACATCTTAGTAAATTTGCTGTTGTAACCATGCATTTTGTCTTTGTTCGGGAAATTAACATGTTAAATTTTTTGGCGGTTACATTAAATTAATGCAGCATACGTTGTAAATCATCTTCACTTTGAGCTAGTAGTATTGCGTCGTCTACATGGCAGATTATTTTAAATTGTTTGTCTCCCATTTGGTACCCTTTTTTTGTTCTTACTTTTTTTATTATTTCATCCATAATCAGGTTGAACAATAGAGGACTCAGGGAATCTCCCTGTCTTATCCCATTTCCAGCTTCAATAGGGTCGGTTAGTTCTTCTTCTACTTTTACTTTTATCGTGTTGTTTTGGTAGATATTTTCGATCGTTTTGATTATTCCTAGGGGTATCTCTCTTGCATACAGTAAGTGGATAACGTCTTTTAATTTGACCCGGTCAAATGCCTTTGTAAAGTCCACGAAACATAGATTGCCGGTCTGTTGTATTTTAATGATCTCATAATATATGCATGATCTTCCCGACCTAAAACCTTGTTCTTCTGCTAGTGTTGATCAGAAAATTATTAAATAAAATACAAATGACACGGAGGGAAATGCAGAAATCAATCTTGAAAATATCCCTCAGAGACAGAGTTTCAAATCAAATAGTTAGGAGAAAACTGATGTTAAGGATAAAGTTAAAACAATTACAATGCTGAAATGGAACTAAGCAGTCTATGTTGCCAGAGTCAGAGATGGAAGATACACCAAGAAAATGTTGAATGGAGACCTAGACATGACGCTTATCGTAATCGAGGACGTTCTTCAACAAGATGGTCGGACGACATTAAGCGCGTCTAGCAAAACTGCATTTAAGATGCTAAGACCAGAAGGAATAGAATTATTTAAGGGGGTTTACCCAAAACTAATAATAATGATCATGTTATAACTAAGAAACATAGATAAGAAAACAATCTGAAACAAAAAAAATTTCATTGAGATGTTATCTTATAGGAATATTTACAGTGTCATGGACGGATAAACTAATGAAAGTAGACGGATTACACAGAACAACCGAAGAATGTAAGACTATAAAACTATTCTATTACAAGAAAACTTCAATATTTGCTTTATATTATAAGAGGCAAAACTCTGATTGGTTGTGAGTTTACCTGAATAGCCCCACACTGGATGCAACCGATTACAAGCTTGGTAAAAACAGAAGATATAGAGGAATAAGCCTCTATAAAAATCAAGGTTGAGCCGGCCTAACTGATAGCTTCCTATAAAAGCCCTTTTTATACAGTTGCAGACGGAGACCACAATGACGATGAAGGCGGTTAAGAAGAACTTCGAAACGTCGAATTCGGTGAAAGTGACAACTCGGCTTTTCGAAATTTTAAAATATAGAAAAATTAAAGCAGAAAACCCAAACGTTTGTCTGTCTAAATAATCCACGGGAAGATATAAGGAAGGAAAACAAGATACTTGGTTGCAACTCTTCAAATCAGAGGGAACTTAAAGAAGAACAATATAAAAATTAACTTACTTAATGTTATCAACTGTTTTTATATCATCTAGAATTATTAATTCTATTTGCTTTTTGTGGTTTTATAAACCATTCAATTTTCGCATGGGAATCAAAAACTACATTTTTGCACTTTGAATCTAAAACAACCAATGACAAATTAAATAAATTAAATTTTATAGATTTATTTCATATTTAATAGGAATTAATTTCGTTTCTGGTAGACTAAGGACTTTTAAGGATTTTGGCTGCTTTATGAGAACTCGAATAAAATTGTATTTGATAGTTTCATATAATGTCCTGGAATAAAACATTGACGCTGGTTTTATTGCATAGAAACAAAAACATCAGATAAATCAAAAATAGCCTTTTAATTGATAACATTGGTTGTTAATGGTAAGTTTTTTCTTAATATCCTAGTGAATTAGAAACATTCGATCTTCTATATAAAATACAAACAAATAATATGTAATAATTAACGCTGGTTTCTTAGTCTGCCTATACCGTTAAGGTATTTATTACGAAGGTAATGGTTACCTTGCACCTATTATGATAAAATAAATCCACATTCTTGGCATTGGTTATTTTTGGATTCAAGTACCTACCTACATATTTAACTAAAAGAAGTGGTCATAATCGTTAATGCATATATTATAATGTACAAATTATTTGCCATATTAATAGACAACTACAATAATATAATGTAAAAAAAAATTTTGTTTTTTTTTACATTATAAAAAACACACCACCCGCATTAGGGGGTGTATTCTTTGGATTTATACATACACCGGCGCGCTATCTATACAAGTAGAACTTACACTTACTTTTGACATCATTTAAGAACACAAAAGAAAACTACAACGGACTACAACAGTCGGTAGCACAGAAACTTATTATTACATGCAGTTAGAAGAAATAAACATAGATGGCACGTCGCGACAACTTAAAAATGTTTTAATTTAAATTATATTTATGGTGTGGTTAGTTACTACAACACAAATATTTAAAAATAGGAATAAAATTGTTTAATTATTATTTTTAATAACCTTACACGGGCTTTACACCAACAATAAATTCATGAAGAAATTCGTGAAGTCGCTTCAAGGTCAAATTTGACCGGTGTAAAGCACAATTTGACATCCAATTTTGCCGTGAATAAATTCATGAATAACTTCGTGAAGAAATTGACGAAATAGAACATGTTCTATTTTTCTCATTTATTGGACGTGAATTCAGTATCACCAACCTGTGTAGATTTGGCGCGAAGTAGGGATAATAATTATTTTGTTTTTGATTATTGAACCAAATTGAACTTTGCATTTTTAAGTCCTGTGTCAAGTAATAGGTAATAGTTATGGAAAAGAGGTAAGTTACTCTATAATAAAAGACAGAAAATAATATTATGTATTTTTTTAGGAAAAACATAAAATTTCGAGGCAGAAAACTCTAGTTTTTATTAAAATATTGTTTACTTTTCCCTTTCATACATGTTTTTTTCAAATATTATCTATTTAACGCTTTGAGAATATATAGTAAATATTTGTTAATAAAAGATTATAAAATTCTGCCTTTTTCTTCACTCCTATCTTTTACTTGGTCTAGTCGAAAGTTTAAAAATGGATTAATCAACGTTTTCCAGGAGATATGGATGCTATTGATTTCTGAAACAGGAAAGGATGATTTTCTTTGAAATGCCAAGTATTATAAGATTGCAAAATGAAAAGTATGGAGAGATATATACCTAGGCTGTCACATTCCGCTCATGATTCTCAAAAACAGCAACTTAAAAAAAAGAATTTAGACATTTTAAATTCTGATACTCCCTGAATATATTTTCCTGTTGAACCAGGTATGAATAATATTGGATTATTGATAATTAACTTTGCGTTGAGTCCACTCATCTATTTTTTTGAAACAGGTATGAATAATTCTATATTATTGATTAGATTTTAAATTCACATTCAGGCTGGCCACTAAAACATCCTGAAATTTTGTGCAATGAATTCCAGATATTTAACAGAATGTGTATGGAAGAAGAAAGTTTCCAATTTTAGCCAATGAAAGTGTATAGTTAAAATGATTCAATTAAAAAATCAAAGTGGAGACAATTTTGAAGATTAATTGCTAAATAAAGACGTTATTGAACTTCCTTAAGTTGAAGGTGTTTGAGAACCCTATAAAATATTTGTGTGTTATGGGAAAACCTCAGAAGAATCAATAATATACATAGAACTTTTTTATCTTTTATTAATTTTTTCTTTGTATAATTTAATTTTTAAACCGAATAAATCTATTTCTTTTCAATGCATATCTTCAACAATTCCATTTCTCTGACATGTTTCTGTTGTGCTCTTTTTCTACATGAAGCCGTTGGCTTGCTAGTAATTTTGTTCTTTCTTATTCTCATACTTTATTATTCATAGTTTTCTTCTTAAATTAACTATCTTCCTTTAAAAGTGCAGGATTCCATATCCTACGGATAAAATCTGTAGTTTTTATTTAGAAAAAAATCATAGTTGTTTGTGTATAACAAATATTAAAACTAGCTTTTATTCCTGTTATTATGATTCTTCATTTATTATTTAAATTATATAATATTTAAAAATTATTGTATTTTTATACACCTGTTTAGTTTAGTCCTAACCTATACCCTACTATTCAATAAAGCAAATTGTAATATGTTAAAGACAAATCATTAAAATTGTAAAGAATCAGCTCACAAACTAGTGGTAAAGTGTATTAATGGTTATTTCCATGTTTTATTTAAGTATTCATTTTATTACAATATCTCTTTGTGATTAGAATTGTACACATCTCAATATTCTAACAATAAACATAGCTATTTATATTAGGTAAAGATCTCTTGAGAATATATTATGAATAGTGGTTAAAAGATTATAAAAAGTATTGTAGCTTTCTCTCTTCTTTTCTTCTACTTGGTTGAGGCAGGTATTGTATTTAAATAAAGGCTTTCATCATTCTAAAAGTCACCATGAATTGATTAACATTTATACTAACTACAGTTCATTTTTAGTATGTAATGAATGCTAGATTTTCTTGTTCTTTCATATAAAAAATCAAATTACCACTTTTTCTGTTTCTTTAGCTATGTTGTCCTTATTAAAGTTATTTGAAATTATCTTCTATGTCTAAAAATGAAAAGTTTTCACTAATTATAATGTAATTTCCACTTAATTTTACCTCTTGTTCAAGCTCTTACTCTTTACCAAATTCAGCATAATTTTTTGTACAATCTTGAAGACTATTTTCTTTTTAAAACGATATTGTTTTCTGATTCTGATTATATTTCCAAATCCAAATATATATTTATTCAAATAAACAACAATAAATAACATCCAATAATAAAACAATTGGTACTACTGAAATAATGACACTTGATGTAAAAATTTATTTGAAGTCAAAGAAACTTTTACGTCCAAGAAATTCACGAATTTATTGACACAGAAATTGATGAATAAATTCATGAATTTCTTCGTGAATTTATTGTTGGTGTAAAGCCCGTATTAGAATGAAAAGAAAAATAGAACATCACAATTAAAAGTTGTCAGAATCGTTAGAATACAACAACAATTTGTCAATGTCAACCAACAAGATTGTCAAATGTCATTGGTCAAATACCGGCGTCGTGCTGTATGTGTTCATTTATTTTTTTGAATTCCTTATTTACTGATTTAATACTGGTTTATTTGAATAAAAGTTAAAATTACAGCAATAAAACGATGCTTGCCCCTAAAGATGCAAAAGCAGCTGTCTCAGAAGCTAAAGTATTAGTGGTCGGGGCTGGCGGTATTGGTTGTGAAGTCTTAAAAAATTTGGCTATTTCTGGATTTTCAAACATTGAAATTGTAAGTGGACTTCTTTCTGTACATTATATAAGCAAGGAAGCACATTAATTCATTACACAGTTAAATCTGATTCTAATTACACTTTGTTTTGACTTTTAGATTGATTTGGATACTATTGATGTAAGTAATCTTAACAGACAGTTCCTATTCCGCAAAGAACATGTTGGCAAACCAAAGGCAGAAGTGGCCCGAGACAGCATTCTGAAGTTTAATCCAAAAATGCGTATTATAGCTTATCATGACAGTATTACAAGGTAATAGCATTTAAAGAATAAGCTTTCTTCTTCTTCCTCGGATTTTCAATTCTCTGGGGTTGCTATTCCTTACTCTTCTTCATCACTTATTTCTGTCCATCATGTTTTCTTCACCTACCTTTCTCCCTAAGTCCTCTTCCACACATGTCTTTTCATCTTTTCGGTTTTCCTCTACCTCTCTTTCCATCAACTTCTAATAGCTCTATCCTTCGTCACACATAGTTTTTATTTCTACATCCGACGTGACCAAACCATTGCAGTGTTATTGAATCTTTTGAAATGGTAGTTACCCCTGCTCTTTCCCGAATCATGTAGTTCCTGATCTTGTCCCTTCTAGTTTTAAGCAACATCCACCATAACATTTTCATTTCAGCTACGTCCATCTACACCAACACAGGCTTCACCACACTCTTGTATATTTTTCCTTTCAGCTCTTCCCCGATTTTTCGATCACTGAGCACCTCCTCATTTGCTTCCAGTTAAACCAAGCAGCCTGTATATTATAAGGATATTAACTTTGCAAATCAAGTGCTGTACTAAGATTCATTAAAGACTATTGAATTATTTTGTATGACACTGTTATGTTCTTTTTATATTACATATTTCTATTTTTCTTTCACCTGTTCTTCAGGATAAAATATTTACTAAATCTTATTTATGTTTTGACAGTTCTGAACCAATAAGAGGATCTCTTATTTCTTTTGGAACTAACTTTTTGTATATTATTTTAACATATTTTTTGTAATATTTTAGTGAAGATTATGGAGTCAATTTCTTTAAAAAATTCAATTTGGTTTTAAACGCACTAGACAACAGAGCTGCCAGAAACCATGTTAATCGTATGTGTTTAGCTGCTGAGGTTCCCCTAATTGAATCAGGAACTTCGGGTTATTCAGGACAAGTGGAGTTAATTATGAAAGGAGTAACACAATGTTATGAATGCTTACCAAAACCACCTCAAAAGACTTTTCCAGGATGCACTATCAGAAATACTCCATCTGAGCCTGTTCACTGTATTGTATGGGCCAAACATTTATTTAAGTAAGTAATAGTTATATTATTATAATGGTAAAACAATGATGTTTTTTATTAAACATGAACTAAAAATTAATACAAAGTCAGAAATAGTAAACCAAAAGAAATTAATTGATTCCAACAGCTCACATCACTATATAGATTACTGGATAAAATAGGATAAAAAAAAAGCAAATTCCTTTATGAACAGATCCCCTAGGGACATCTGAAGATATACCAGCCCACGCTATAACTGAAAGCCCTTGAAAACTTACTCATGGGCTGAAATTGCACTCAGCATATTGTTAACCATCTCTTCTCTAGACCTTTCCACAATCATCCAGGAAATGTAGACAAAATCTGGACTCATTGGTAAATCACATTTTTTCAATCATCTGCATTACAATTGTGATGCTCCCTAGTGAAATGTAATCTGGCTTTTCAGTATGTTCCCTGTAAAGTTTGATTTATGTAGCAGGTATTTGAGCATTCAATTAGCTACATTTAATTGTGTTCTAACAATTCATTCACTAAAATTTATGCTTCTGACATGTAGACTGTTTCTAACCTCTGTAACAGTTGAATGATGATTTTTATGTACTGAAAACACTACAAAATGGCGGTTCTGATTAGTAGTTCTTCTCAGGCGACCTGTTCCAGGATGTTGAGTGTATGCTTCTTCTAAGAGCAACATTAAAACTAACATTAGGGATTTCTGCTAAACAGTGTTCATTGTTTGTGCAATTTGCAAAAAGAACAACAAAAAAAATCAAAAGATCAAGGAAATTTTGTCAGAAATTACAAGAGGTTCCATTATTTGTGCTGGTTGTGTATTTAAAGGACATGAAAAATATCCTAGATCGATATAATATCATAATATCTTAGAAGAACTTACAGAAATGAAAGAAAGAAAGTGAATTACTCCAATATATTGGCATGCTATTAGAAATTGTTAAGACATTGTTAAAAATCCACAAGGAAAACAATTCCTGTAGCTGGCTGTATACCACGTATCACAAAAAAGAGGTTAGTCTTCGTAAATGGGTATATTTATTTAAAAACCCTTAAAAGGGCCACATTAAAAAAAAACAAATGTTTTCGGACAGTCCATCATCAGGTTTAAAATGTTAAAATTGCAAGGTTATAATGCCTGAGCCACCAAAATACCTGGGTAAAAACCCTTTAAATTACATATAGTTGTAAAAGATTATACATCATGTTGTAAAAAAACTGTGATGTTCAGTATTAAATTAAAATTGACTTCAGGTAACATACATGGCTGAAGTGAGTTCCAGAGCCAGAGAGTAAACCTCTTCAAACGGAGAACAGCTGGTAACTCTAATTGTTATAAACTTTTGCAAAATATTGTCAAAGGCATGATTGTGGGGGAAAAATTTATAGAAATAAGAAAATTTTGGGGAACTTAAGAATCATGTGAAGCTAATACTTTTGTCTTTTCAGTAGTTTGTGTGTATGTTGGTAAATTTTTTTTTATCTAAATTTCTTTGTGCAAAAAGTGTTTTATAGTTTATGATGTTTATTTATAGCCAACTCTTCGGAGAATTTGATCCTGATCAGGATGTTTCGCCAGATACAGAAGACCCAGAAGCAAAAGTTGAAGGTGAAGGACACACTTATACTGAAAGTGGAAATATCCAAAGGACATCTACGAGATCTTGGGCTGAGTCAAATGAGTATGATCCAGAACAGCTGTTTAACAAGTTTTTCCAGACTGATATTGAGTATTTGTTAAAAATGGGTAAGTTTTTAAAATATGGTAAAGGAAAGGATGTATCAGATGTTATATTACCTTCACTTCACAGGTTCTAATATAGACCCTTGAGAAACTACACACACAATATTTTCTGATGAGATTAGCACATTGTTACATATCACTTTTTGTATTCTGTTGCTCAAATCATCCATCAACTAAATTAAAACCATTCCAAGCCATTCAATGAATTAAATAAGTATGTCAAGGTTAACTGTATCACAAATTTTTTTCAAACCCAATGATACAAATACATAACTTAACCCTTTGTCTAATTTGTTGTATATGTTTATAATTCAGTTAGTAACAGCAGAGACTTTGCTTAAATCATGTCTAAATTCCTTGGTAAACTCAATGAATCAAAGAATTATTCAATTTAGTTATTTACATATAATTCAAAAATCTTTGATATGCCTGTTAAAAGAGATATTGACTGATAACTTTCAGGTTGCTTTGAGTCCCCTCCTTTATACAATGGCACCACTTCCAGTTCAGACGTTCTTGAAGGTAAGGCAAAGAAAAATAATGAGTTTTGATGGTCAAGTCTCTGGGAAACGCAGTCTCTCTCAATAGTTTGAGTTGTCTCTTATTTATAAGTTTGTTAATGATATTGGGGTCATATCCATTGTTGAATGCTATTTGTTTAAGGGTGTTAACCTTTGTATGATAGTTGGATTGTGATAGTGGAATTGTTAATAATCGGTGAATGTAACTATGGAATGCTGCATATTTGTGTGACCATATCATACCTTTGTTTTCCAACCACCCAATGTCACACAAATATGCAGCATTCCATAGTTACATTCACCGATTATTAACAATTCCACTATCACAATCCAACTATCATACAAAGGTTAACACCCTTAAACAAATAGCATTCAACAATGGATATGACCCCAATATCATTAACAAACTTATAAATAAGAGACAACTCAAACTATTGAGAGAGACTGCGTTTCCCAGAGACTTGACCATCAAAACTCATTATTTTTCTTTGCCTTACCTTCAAGAACGTCTTTCTGGAGATCTTAGATACATCCTAAAAAGATCTGTTGAGAATACCCACATTTCTTTCAAAGTCCCGAACAATCTAGGACAATGCTTAACCAATACTAAAGATCCCATCAACTACATGGATCGTAGTGGTGTTTATAAATTACAGTGCTCTGATTGTGATGCTACATATATAGGTAGAACCTGTAGATCACTAACTTCTCGTTCCTTAGAACACACTAAAAAAGAGAACACTTCCACCTTCTCTCAACATCTTGCACAACATAAACATACCCTCAACATCCCAGAAGACGTCTCTTTGTTACATAACATTCCCCAAAAAAATTTTCTAAAATTAGACCTATATGAAGACTTGGAAATAGTCAAAGAAAAACAAAAAAGCCCCAATTGTGTTAATCGTCATGTATCTTTCAACCGTGACTTTCAACCTTTACATCGTCAACTTTTTTCATAGTCCACACTTCACAATACTGTCCTATTTTCTCTGCCTTATTTTCCTATACAAACGTCAACACCTTATTCCTACATAATCTTGTTGTTCTTCAAACACCCATTCTATACAATATCGTCACACCTTCCTCTCACAAATTTCTGACCCCAATTTTAACTTCAGAACCATCCACATCCATCATACCAACATTTCACTATCTTATCCACTCTTCACTTCTACATCGTTTTCCTATTAATTTTGTTCTCTTTCATTATTTCTTGGTCAATTCATATATTAAACATGTATCCAATAGTTTTAATTTAGTAATCACTCAAACATTATCTAACAATTTATTAAAATTCATAATCTACCATATTACAAAGAATCCTAATCTACCTTTGTCCACCTTTTTTCGGTCAACAACTTAGTAGCACACATATACAACAAATTTCAGGTTTCTACAAACTGAATTTAATACCACCTAAATAGATTTTGTTCAGGGTGCTAGATACTTTAAGTATAAAGGACCCCTATTATCTCTAATTGTTGATCAACTCCTTTTCTCCTTCAACCCCCCCCCTCCTTTTCTTCGGTCATTTCTTTTACTTTCATTCTCATTAGTCTCTGAGGAACCCAGTCTCTCCAATTTTAAATTCAACGACATATGTTATTACTTCAACTTCTTCAGCCTGTAGATTTCCATCTTACTAAACTTAATTTTATTAATTTTTCACCATAGGAGCATTCTTAAATAAAGTCATTTAAATATGAGGTCTGATATTAGCTTCAAATATTTGTTATTTAATTTTTACCTTGTCCTAGATGTGTTAAACATAAAAGGATAAATTTCATAAATACAAGCTAACCCAAAATTAAATACACTTTAGACCACATTCCATATGACGAAAAGCAACATAAGTTGCCTAAGGCACAGGTCATTATATCAATCATGACTATAAAACCATCATTGATTTGACATCTTTTATACCCTAAATTAATAAATAAAAAGTTTCTAAATCCCAACACCTAGATTGTTGTTATTTTTAAAATCATCAAAACTTGTTGAATCTTTTGGCTGTAGTAATACTATGTACAACTTTTATAGTTTTTGTTGCATTGACATTCTGTTATCTTCATCCTTCAAAAGTATCTTGTCAATCAGTTCCACGTTGTTCTCCGAGTGCAGAGGTACCCTCTCACCCGGCTCTGGAACCCAATTGAGCCATGTGTTACCTTTAGTCAAATTTAATTTAATATTGAACATCACAATTATTTTATAACACAATGTACAACATTTCATAACTAAATGTAATTTAAAGGGTTTTTACCCTAATATTTTGGTGGCTCAGGCATTATGACCTAGTAAGTATAACCATCTTTTGCTTTTCAACCATAGTCAAAATTTCAAAATCTCGTTTGTTTTAACTAAATGGTTTATACTTATTCTTAGGCATTTTAGATTTTAATAACCTGATGATGGACTGTGTAGTCCGAAAACGTTTGTTTTATTGATGTGGCCCTTTTAAGGGTTTTTTAAATAAATATACCCATTTACAAAGATTAACCTCTTTTAATTTCTAATTCTCCTTTTATTTGATCCTATTACATTTACTGTTTTTTTTTTAACTTTTCTTGGCAAATAATGATATTTATTGAATTCTGGGGCTTTCGTAGTTGTTTTTTTGTCATGTTTATTCCACTATAGTGAAAGCAATAATTGATTATTCTCATCTTAATACTTTACTTACAACTAAAATGAATAATTTATATATTAATATAAGTGGTTTTTATTATTCTTTTACTGTTCTTCATTCATATATTGTTATATAAAAATATCATTCTTATATAAAAACCCCAATTGATAAAATTTAGTTTTTATGCAATCTAAAATAAATTTACTTTCAGAAAACCTATGGAAGACTCGTAAACCACCTGTTCCTTTATCTTGGCAGCAAGCACTTTCACTTGGAGGGACTACCGAACCAGATGCAGAATCTGGCACTGCTACAAATATGCAAGTTTGGTCAATAAGCAAATGTGCCAAAGTATTTGAATCAACAGTTTCCATACTAAAAAAAGATTTATCTAACAAATCTTTCTTAGTGTGGGATAAAGATGACCAGCCTGGAATGGATTTTGTTACTGCCTGTGCTAATGTTAGGGCACACATATTTTCCATACCTACCAAATCAAGGTTTGAAATTAAATGTAAGTTATATTATCTAAATCCCTAAATATGTTTTATGCTCAATATATAGGGGAGCACGGGGTACAATAAAACACAAATTTGTTTTTTATTTTTCCTGTTTTTGCATATAGGTATATCAGTTTGAAATGTGTTTTCAATGATGGCCTTCAGTACTAGGAATAGACTGATAGTAGCATCAAAAACCTTATTATTAACTATTTTGAGTAATAATCAATTCAACTTAAAAAAAATGTTTCATTGTGCCCCAGTGGTGGTAACATACATAGAAGTATGTCCAATAAAAGTGTTATTCAGTTTTATTCCAATAATAAAAAAATAATACCGTATAAGGTTGAATGTTCGAATAATTAAACTTTGAGGGTATACAAGGCAACTATCGAACACAGTGATTAATTTAATCTTGCCCAAGTACTTTCGATCAATAGAACATCTTCAGGGGCATTTCGTCAGTTGTGGCCTATCTGACATAGTAGAATGTCATAAATGTAAAATTTGGACATAACAATACAAAATACAATACACTAAGACAAACAAACACTTTAAAATTTTTAAGGAGAAGCTACATGTTGTATAGAATTCTGTCATGAACTCTGTCTTGAATCATTCTGTCTCCGGCTTCTATACAACATGTAGCTTCTCCTTAAAAATTTTAAAGTGTTTGTTTGTCTTAGTGTATTGTATTTTGTATTGTTATGTCCAAATTTTACATTTATGACATTCTACTATGTCGGATAGGCCACAACTGACAAAATGCCCCTGAAGATGATCTATTGATCGAAAGTACTTGGGCAAGATTAAATTAATCACCGTGTTCGATAGTTGCCTTGTATACCCTCAAAGTTTAAAAAAAATAATATATAATCAAAGTAAAAATAATTCAAACATGAATATAGTAGTTAGCCAATATTTAAATTAGTGAAGTTCATTCCAAAAGAAATAAATTGTTTTTGGTGTTGGGTTGATCCCGCCAAAACCAGGTTCTCCAAAATCATCTTAATGCCATTCTCAGCGACTATTGATACACCAGTACATAATCATTTTTAATGGGTAACCTATCCAACGAAGACCAACTAAAAATATTGATGAACATACTATCAGAAGAAAGTCACAGACTAGGTTTGGATATTAATCTTTCCAAAACCAAAATCATGGTATTCCACAAGAACCCCCATGAACAAATTACACCCAACATACAAATCAATGGTATTACCCTTCAGAGCTCCCAAAGCTTCATATACCTGGGCAGAGAGCTAAACAGTCAGCTAGACCATTCAAAAGAAATTAGAAGACGTATTGAAATAGCAAGATCTGGCTTCATGAACATGCGTAAAATGCTCTGTAACCCCAAGCGATCAATCACAATAAGGTTAAGAACACTAAAGTGTTATGTGTGGTCTCTACTACTATATGGCTGTGAGACCTGGATATTAAAACAGTATGACGTCAACAAACTGAATTCATTCGAAATGTGGATGTACCGCCGAATGCTAAGAATAAACTGGACCAGCAAAACTACAAATGAAGAGGTACTGGAAATAATGAACACACGACCTCATCTGGTTAATACAATCAAAATTAGAAAGACGTCATATCTAGGACACATAATGTGCCATAAGGAATTTGAGCAGCTCCAGGTAATATTAGAAGGCAAAATCGAGGGTAAAAGGGGTATAGGAAGAAAGAAGAAATCCTGGCCCCGAAACATCAGAGATTTGACTCACACAACAGGAAATGACTTAATCCATCAAGCCCAGAACAGAGAGAAATTTGCCATATTGATCGCCAACCTCAATAGAGAAGGCACTTAGGAGGAGGAGGAACCTATCCAGATCTATGAATTTGTCTTCATTAAGAATGAAAGTGTCTTCAATGGCGTAAAGTCGTCATTAGTTTCAATTTAATTGACTACATCTTCTTCTTGAGATGAAGACTGAACCTCTTTGATTTTTTGGATTTCTTCCCAGTGTTCCTATTAAAATGTGATATTTTCCGTTTGACCATTTCTCTTTTTACTATTAACGCCGTTTTATTGGCAATTGCAGTCATGTCTGGAGTACTGGTTGTTATACTTTTTCCTCTTGCTTGACCGTTTCTATTGTTTTTCCTACTCCCTGCCTTGGGAAATCCTCTAAAATCTTCAGGTCCGCATAAGGAAATTTTTACATTACTGATAGTAGTAAAAGTACTGGGGTCTTGAGAGTTGTTATTGAAACTTGAGGAATTGGCATTTGCATCGATTTCCATTGTTGAGTTGTTGATTTTTTCAGCAGGAACATCACCTTACGGTGGATCCTATTTTACCGGACAAGTAGCTAGCAACTCCGCCATTGGTCGGTCGGTAACGTAATTACATAAATAATCGGCATCGGTGAAAACATATCTGTCATATGGATAAATCCCTGTTTTCTTAAAAGCAGCAGTGATGTTTGATGGAGTCATTACCCTCTCGTGAGCAATTTTTACAAAACCAGCTGTAAATACAGCTGTAATAGTTAAATTGTAAATATTTGCTGTTTGTCCAAGATGCTGCATCATCTAAGTATCTATTGCAGCATTGTAATACGTTTTGAATGGCTTAAACATTCCAACGTCTAAGATTTGCAATTTATTGGTGGAATGTGGTGGAAAAGTTAACATAGTCAGTACATGTTCTTTGCACAAATTAAGTGCCTCCAATGATAAATAACTTTCGTGATTGTCGCATAATATTGAAGTGGGCGATTGGATGCTGATTTCTGAGTGGTGGATGAAATGTTTAATAATTTTAACAACCTTAACTTTAACAACAAATAATACAGACGTCATACAGCCTGATGGATTTGCCAAACCAAAAGTACCAGTGAGGGGTTGCTGCACCATGTGAGGCTTAAAGTGTACACGTGGAAATATATCATGACGTGGGGTACAGTTGCCGCTCGCTGAGATGAAGCAACAGGTTGTCACATTAGTACCCTTCTAAGCACTAGTGCAGTTGTTTTTTGAGGCTTCTGAACTGTGCATGTGCCTGTTTCGTCTATATTAAATATTGCAAAAGTAAGGATTTTTGTACACTGCTTGCAAATTGTCAAAAAACACTTCTACATTTGTCCTTGAAAAAGAAGTAGCCCGGGACAAACTACATTTCTTAGGCGAGCGATGGATTTCTTTTCAAAAACCCATAGAACCAATCTTGTCCTGCCGATTTGTTAGCGTCCAATGAAATTGAATATTTTATTTTATTTATTACTGTCATGTCATAGCAACTTTCTTGCATTCCGCCACTGGAAGAATGCTGAGAGGCTATGTATTTAACACGCTATTATACGGTGTAGAGGCCTGGACTCTCAAACAGAACAACATGAAAAATATTGAAAGTTTCGAGATGTGGTGCTACCGTCGAATGCTGAAGATTAGTTGGGTTGAAAGAATAACAAACTGTGAAGTAATACGAAGAATAGGAAAAGACCCAGAGATTTTGTTAACGCTAAAGCGAAGAAAACTCGAATATTTTGGTCACCTGATGAGAGGACATAAATACGCATTACTTCAAAATATAATGCAGGGAAAAATAGAAGGAAAACGGAATCCAGGCCGTAGAAGAATGTCATGGTTGCGGAATTTGAGAGAGTGGTTTGGCTACACCACTAATGAACTCTTAAGGTCAGCCGTAAACAAGGTCAGAATAGCCTTGATGATTTCCAATCTCCGATAGGAGTGGCACAAAAAGAAGAAGAAGCCACTGGAAGATCATAAAACATTTTGGAACGTTAGCAAATACGCTCTCAGTTTATTTTCTTATTCTACATTAAACACTTGTCGGATATTGTAGTGCGAAACATACTTTAAATTTGTATCACGCTTATTGTCGTTTTTCTTTTTGACATACCTAGATAATGTTACATAGTTTACATTTTTTGATTCTGCTGCCCGCCTGATGGAATGGCCTTGGCAAACGAGCTCTACTGCATTTTTCATGTCAGTCTCGAGAAACAAACCTGTATTGGTTTTTCTCTAACGATTTCAAACCATACTGGAAAAAAATAAAAATATTGTCTTGATTAAATATTAATGGGGCACCTTGAAACGCTTCAAATTGCACCGCCGAGTTATGTTTCATTGTACCCCAAACGTCCATATTTTTTATTTTATACTAATTTCACAAAAAATATAACAATTATAGAAAAGAAAATGCATAAAAGCAAATCAGTTACAATATTACTTTACATGTTTTAATATTGAACAAGAATTAATGCCAAATCTATCAATTTTCTTGTAACATTTAAACACATACAGTTAAACATTGTTAAATCATGTAACATAGTTGTTCCATACATGTTCCATAGATTCTAACAAAGATAGCTTAAGGCCTTTATTTTGAATGTGAAGAATTTTAAATTTGTCATTAAAAGAATGATTATGATCTAGAAGGTGAAGTGCGTATGTCGAATCTGTTTTTCTATTCTTGAAAGCCCTTTTATGTTCTGCTATTCGTTTATCAAAGTTTCTACCAGTTTGACCGATGTAAGTTTTTGGGCAGTCGACACATTGAAGTTTGTACACACCACTATTTAGGTGTTTTTTATTTTGGCTCTTGTTATTTTTAATATATTTGCCTAGGTTGTTATTTTTCCGGGAAGCTGGGGTTATTCCTTTCTTTTTTATGTGTTTGGCAATTTTTGTTGTTATTTTGCCTGTATATGTAATCGAGCAGAAGGTACTGGGTTTTCTCTGGTAATAATCAAAATATTGAAACTTTACACAAAGATTCGACAGAAAAATATCAAAAGCAAATTAAGCTAGCGTTAGAAAATTCAAAATCAATACTAAATCCAATAGAACAGAAATACCTCAATATCATGAACCCACAATCTCCTAAATTATACTCTTTCATTAAACTACACAAACCGGATCACCCAATAAGACCTGTAGTTTCTTTTTATACAGCTCCGTCATATAAACTTTAAAAAAAAACTGTTAGAGATTATTTTAGAACACACTAAATTTTCACCTAAATTTACCATAAAAAATGCAATAGAACTAGTTAACAAAATACAACATTTTCAATTACCTAACAACTCCAGATTAATTTCATTTGACGTAAAAAATCTTTTTCCTAGTATCCCTCCTACAGAAACTTTTATTCTAGTAAAAAACCTTTTAGACCGACATAGTACAAATCCAATAATTATATCAGAAATTTTACATCTTCTTGAAGTTTGCATAAACCAGGACTACTTTGAATTTAATAATAAAATATATACAAATAACAGTGCAGGACTTATAATGGGTAATCCTCTAAGCCCATTGCTATCAGATATTTTTATGGATCATCTAGAGACAAAGATTTCAAAACATCCCATATTCAAACAGTTTTTATATTGGTGGAAATACGTAGACGACGTACTGGTATGTTTCACAGGAATTAACAGGAAACTCGACCAATTTTTATCGTATATTAATTCACTTCATAGTCATATTGAATTTACAATAGAAACAGAACAAATTCAATCCATAAATTTTTTAGATAAATTAGCAGACTTCAAAACAAACATGACTTCTCCATATTTCATAAACCTACACATACTGACACGACTATACACAATTCATCATCCCATCCAACAAAACATAAACTGGCAGCTTATCATAGTATGTTACACAGATTAATAGAAATTCCGATGTCAAAATACAACTCTGAGACAGAATTAAATATAATTAAGCAAATAGCAGTAAACAACGGATACAACGAACAAACAATTAATAAAATGTTAAATAAAAAACTACACAAGAAAGCCCTGAAATTAGTATTTCCACCACCAGAGAAAAAACCCAGTACCTTCTGCTCGATTACATATACATGCAAAATAACAACAAAAATTGCCAAACACATAAAAAAGAAAGGAATAACCCCAGCTTTCCGAACAAATAACAACCTAGGCAAATATATTAAAAATAACAAGAGCCAAAATAAAAAACACTTAAATAGTGGTGTGTACAAACTTCAATGTGACGACTGCCCAAAAAGTTACATCGGTCAAACTGGAAGAAACGTTGATAAACGAATAGCAGAGCATAAAAGGGCTTTCAAGAATGGAAAAACAGATTCGACATATGCACTTCACCTTCTAGATCATAATCATTCTTCTAATGACAAATTTAAAATTCTTCACATTCAAAATAAAGGCCTTAAGCTATCTTTGTTAGAATCTATGGAAATCAACAAATTAAAAAACACATATAATTCTGAATGACCAACTTGAGACAAACAGTTCTCCCCTTCTCAACCTATTTCATTAGAGACTATAAATTTGTAAACCCAAGCCAAAAATAGATCACTTGAGAAAGGCAATTAGCCGAAACAGCTGTAGTGATAATATTTAAAATAAATTTTGTGGAAGTTTGAAAACAAAGTTTTCAGTGTTTTATTGTTACATGAAATAAATTTCCATCAAGTAACGGTTGAATCCATCAATTGTTAAATCATTTTGACATCAGTCAAAACCAGACTGGGATCTGGTTCCCAGTCTGGTAACTACTGGAGTTGTCTTCGGGACAGACGACGATTGTTAACATAGCAACAGAACGAAACGCCAAGAAGAAATAATTGCAGACCACAATCTATAAGTCATAAAAACAATATAATATGACACCGACTAATATAAAACACCAACTGTATATGTATAAATTCCTTATTAATGCTCTGTTTGTATTACTTTAAAATTATGTTTTATTTTAGCAATTGCGGGAAATATCATTCCAGCCATCGCAACCGCTAACGCAATTATAGCTGGCCTAGTAGTCCTCCACGCCTTTCGTGTATTGCTAAAAAATTATGAAAAGTGTCCAGCAATCTATCTCAGGCAGAAATCTATCCACTCCAAATTTGTCCTGGCAGCCGACAAACAAATCGCACAAGCGAATCCTAATTGTTACGTATGTAGTCATAGTCCATCGGTGAATGTTTTCGTTAATACTACCGTGATGACAGTCAAAGAGTTCGAAACGGAGATCCTACAAAAAAATTTAAACATGGTAGCTCCGGACGTTGTGTTGGATGGAAAAGGTCTTGTTGTTATTTCATCTGAAGAAGGAGAGACTGAGGTAAGAAGTAATATTTTTATTTTATGTTCATTTGAAATATGTATGGAAGGATACAACCGCACTGTCAATTGATAAACTTTAATGTCTTTACCACATTTTTTACTTTGTTATTTTTGAATTTTTTTTCATATTTTTGCATAATACATGTATTTTAAGTTTTTTTGTTAGGCGAGTAAAGAAAAAAAGTTTGTCACTATCTGTCAAAATTTCTGAAAAAAATGTTTGACCTATAAAACCTTATACAAGCTTTGTCTAGTATTTAATGAGGAACCTAAAAATGCAGATTCAAGTAAAATAACTGAACTTAAACAGAGGTTTAGAGAAGAGATAAAATTGAAGCGAAAAAGATCGTGTTCCTGCACCAGATTTTTTATGTTTTGCAATTTTATCACGTTTCTGGGAATATGTGGAGCTTAGATTTTTATTTTGTTTTTCATATCTTGACGACCAAAATCATCTATTTTCATTTTTTGTTTTATTTTGTTAATAGCAGAATATCTCGTTTGTTTATGTCTATACTGACTACTAGATATATTCCAAAGACATGTGTGTTCTTACAACTGCATAAACTTCAATGTTGTCTCCTCATTCTACTTCATATTTTTTAATTAACATTTAAGTATTTTAAAATCTTTGAGGGTATACAAGGCAACTATCGAACACGGTGATTAATTTAATCTTGCCCAAGTGCTTTCGATCAATAGACAATCTTCAGGGGCATCTGAAATAAGCCAAGAAACGTTTTTTATAAAAAAGGAAAATTAATTCACCTGGATAAAAAACTCCTTTTCCTTTTTTATAAAAAACGTTTCTTGGCTTATTTCAGATGCCCCTGAAGATGATCTATTGATCGAAAGTACTTGGGCAAGATTAAATTAATCACCGTGTTCGATAGTTGCCTTGTATACCGTCAAAGTTTAATTATTCGAACATGCAACCTTATATTTATTTTAAAATCGACTTCACATGACCAATTCTTAACAGCAAATATGTATTTACTTAACGACTGTACATGAAGCAAGTGTGAGATAAGCTGTTTAAGTATAGTCCCACCACCACTACGTTCCGTGGTGGGATTCGCCTTCTTGAACCAGTAAGTTGGATGGCTTTCAAGTTACTTGACTTGCTTGGCTGATTGTATAAGTTTTTGATCAAGCCCTTGAATATTTGTCTAAACGATTCAAGTTACTGGTTTCCAGTTACTTGTTTAAGTAACTTGAATACCTACTTGACTCATGTAAACCTTACTTGCTTGATTGATGTTACTACTTGCAACTTAAAAAGAGTAAAAACGAATTATTTTATTTTAGGTTAACGAAAAAAAGATTCTCAAAGATATTGGAATTGTTGATGGGACCATCTTGAAATGCGATGATTTTCTTCAAAATTATGCACTTACAATTACAGTCAATCATTATGAGGTCAAAGAAAAAGATGATCCACCGTACAAAATTGTCGCAAACGCAGAAGATTTAAAAGCTAAAGAAAATGGTAAATACACCCATATTTTTCCTAATATTTTGGTCAAAAATTAAAGGAGTTATACAATGACAGTGAAAACATAAAATATTGTAAAATTAAATACAGCACTACAATTTTTCATTCTTGGTTAGACTTTATGAAAATATTGTTTGCATTGACATAGTTCATAATTCACACTATTCGATTGGTTAGGGACTAGATTGGTGTGAATACAAACCAATATAATATATGAAGAGGGCCAGGTCTAAAACGAATGTCACGACTTATAAACCTGAGAGAATGGGTTAACAGATCCTCTGCATCTCTTTTCCGAGCTGCCTTTATTAGAATTAGTATGACCAATTTGATAGCAAATCTATGATAATCGAACAAGAAAAAAAAATATAATAGATATGAATCTTTTGATTTTCTCTGAGAAATAATTACTGACATAACTTATTTTGCCACTGAAGGTTAAAGAAATCTTCTTATGGTGCCCTATCCAATTAGTGGATATTGGCGACAATTCTGGCATACTCCCCTCGATTTTGTGTGACTCCAAAGAGTGCATGGACATCGAGGTTTGTCCAATCCCTTATGTTTTTAAGCTATGAGTATTTCTTTCTTCCGATGCCCCGTTTCCTTCTATCTTTCCTTTCATAATAAGCTTTAAGAACTGGTACTTGGAATTTCGAAATATATGACCCAGATAAGCAGTTTTTCTTCTTTTTATTATTGGTAGCAATTCTCGTTCTCTGCCATTCGATTTAATACTTCGACATTGGTTGTGTGATCTGTCCAGGGAATTTTAAGTAGTCTTCTAAATATCAACATTTCAAAGGTTCATCACATTGGCCTTTATGGTCCAGGTTTCTACACCATATAGCAGTATGGAGTAAATGTAACATTTTACAAAGCGATATCGAAGCGTTAAGTTAAGGCTGCTGTTGTTTAGCAGGGTTCTCATATCAGTAAATGCTGTTCTGGCTTGCTCAATCCTGCTACGTATCTCTATGTCTGGATCTAGATCTTCAGTTATCCAATTACCGAGATATCTGAACTTAAGGACCTTTTAGCTGTTCTTATTGTTTACTCTTATATTTAATTGCACATTTCGTGTTCTACTAACCACCATTACCTTCGACTTGTCTATATTAATCTTCAAGCCCAGTTGTTCTCCTTCAATGTTTATTCTATCTATTAGTCGTTGTAGCGCTTCTTGGCTATCAGCTATTATGACTGTATCATCAGCATAGCGAAGATTACTAATAGTCTATCCGTTGATTTTGATTCCATCTTCAGCGTCACTTAAGGCTCTATCGAAAATCGTTTCAGAGTAAACATTAAAAAGGAGGGGTAACAGAACACAACCCTGTCGTACACCTTTTTCGATTGAGAAATATGATGTAGATTCCAGTCCTACTCTCACAGATGTCCTTTGATTCATATAAAGGTTCTTTATGATTTTTAGGTCATTCTCATCTATCGAACATTCATGGAGCAATCTTACTAATTCTGAATGATTAACACAATCGAACGCTTTCTGGTAATCTATATATAAAGCATAGGAAGACATCTTTTTGCTGATCTCTGCATTTCTTAAGTAGGCCAGTTAAGCTATAAAGTGCTTCTCTTGTGCCAAATCCTTATCTGAAACCGAACTGTGTGGGGCTAATGTCTTTTTCACATCTGTTGTATGTTCTTGTATGAATTATGTTTAAGAAGAGTTTTCAGACCTTGGTCAATAAGCTGATCATTCGGAATTGGTCGCAATATTAGCGTTTGGCTTTTTTGGGATTGGTATAAAGGTCTGTGGTATTTGACCGGACTCATAAATGTCATTAAAAAGATCTACCAACGCGTCTATATTGTCTTCACTCAACATAGTTAGAACCTCTATGTCATCTTGGCCTGGCCTTTTCCCCATTTGTACTGTTTGATTCAAAATTTTTAAGATCATCAGTAAATTCCTTCAAGAAAAATCATCAACAAATGATATTAACATTCTAAATGACATAATAGTAGAAGCAATAACAGAAGCTCAAAAGAAATGCTGCCCAAAACGCGTGAAGGAAGAAAAAATTATTCTGGAAACACAGAAAAAAATGGAACAAAGAAGAGATACTGAGAATACTGAGAAGCGACGAAAACTCTAGTAACGACGATATAAATAGAATGAATAAGGAAGTATCAAGAGAAATCAGAAAAGACTTAAAAAATACAAAGATGAGTAAATCATCAAAACCATTGAGGAAAATAAGAGTATGAAAATAATGAGACGCAAACTCACAAATGGAAATAAACAAATAGTCAAACTCAAGGATAGAAATGGCAACATTACATCAAACAGAGAACATTTGTTACAAATTGTGGAATCATTCTATGAGACATTATATAGCAACCAATCGACTCTAGATATAGTCGAATATCAACAGAGGAAGGTTCAAAATCAGGGTTCCGAAGATATTCCAGAAATCTCCTTAAACGAAATTTACAAGGCCCTAAAAAAGATGAAGAATAACAAAGCTCCGGGGGAGGACGGTGTCGTCACGGAAGCGATAAAGATAGGAGGCTCAGTACTGATAGCCAAAATTCAGAAGCTCTTTAATCTATGCCTATGGAATCAAAATATCCCAACAAAGTGGAATAATTCAATAACTGTACTCTTACACAAAAAGGGAGATATAGCAGACCTGGAAAGATACAGACCAATCAGTCTCCTTAACCATCTTTATAAATTATACACCCAAATAATAACGAATAGATTAGAGACAAAGCTGGATTTTTACCAACCTCGGGAACAAGCTGGTTTCCGCCCTAATTACGGCAAAAACGATCACCTGCAGTGCCTAAAAACCCTAATAGAAAAAACTAACGAATATAACCGTCCCTTGGCATTGATATTTGTAGACTTTAAAACAAGAGTACTACACTACACTACAAGATTGCAGGATCGACCACAGATATTGTAATATAATTAAAAATATATATGAAAATGCCACAACAACCATAAGTCTATATTCTGCAACTAATAAAATAAAGATAAAAAGGGGAGTCAGGCAAGGTGATACCATATCACCAAAGCTGTTCATTACCGTTCTTGAGTATGCATTTAAAAAACTAACATGGCAACAGAAAGGAATATCCATCGATGGAGAAAGATTAAACCATCTACGTTTTGCGGACGATATCGTGCTTCTGTCAGATAATCTAGGAGAGATCAAAGACATGCTTCAAGAACTGAATGACATACTACAAGAAACTGGGCTGGAGATAAATTTCGAGAAAACCAAAATGATGACCAATATGGTTCCCAGCAAAGAGATACAGATCCATAACAACAAGGTAGAATTAATAGATAAATACACATACTTGGGTCATGAAATTAGAATAACCAGAGACAACCAAACCTGCGAGCTAAATAGACGAATCATGTTGGGATGGGCGGCATATGGACGGATGAGACATTTTTAAAACAAATATCCCAATTCACCTGAAAAGGAAGGCATTTAACCAATGCATCTTACCAGTCTTGACCTACGGAACAGAGACCTTAACTTTAACGAAAGCTACTGCCGAAAAACTGAGGGTAACACAAAGGCGAATGGAGAGATCAATGCTGGGCCTGACCTTGAAAGATCGCGTAAGAAATGAGGAGATACGCCGACGAACTGTCGTAGACGATATTATACTGCGAATCAATAAACAAAAGTGGAGGTGGGCTGGACATGTTGGTAGAATGGAAGACGGAAGATGGACGAAGAGATTATTGGAGTGGAGACCAAGAGCCGACAAGCGAAGTCGAGGCAGACCACCCACCCGATGGACCGACGACCTAAGGAGAATAGAAACAAACTGGATTGCAGCAGCTAGAGATAGAGAGAACTGGAGACGTTTGGAGGAGGCCTATATCCAACAATGGATGTGAAAATTCGGCTGGATGATGATGATGACTGTTTGATTGCCCTTACAACTTCCGACTTCAATATTTTGGGGAAGGGTTGACTTTTATATTCACTTTCAGAGTTTCTTCTAGTATTGTCTGAGTATAGTTGCTGTGTGTAGTTTCTCCAATGTTGAAGTAGGTACTGCTTCTCCTCCCTCCTTCACAATACTGTTAAAACTGCAGTAAAAGAAATAGGTTACTGGAAAGAGGATGTGAGAAGAGCTATACGAGATATTTTGATATTTTTTAAAATTAATTTGTGGTTTAGTTCCAGTTTGTTTAATCTTTCTGTAATTTTCTAGGCGAACAAAATGGGGAGAAAAACGGAAAATCCAAGGCCGACACAAAAGATGAAGTCAGCGATGACGATGATCTGATGGTTGTGGGCGAAGAAGACGATGACGAGGCGGAGGAAGTTGATAATGATCCCCAAGAAGGTTCTTCCTCTAAAAGGAGGAAACTTAATCCCACTGATGAGGACATTTCCATTATTGAATAGATGTAATAGTTTTCTGTACCGTAAACATTTCGAGAGTACATTATTTTAAGTTAATACTTATTAAAGAACATTTTCTTGAAGGAAGAATTCCTTTTCTTGAAGATTTTAGGAATAAATTATTTTTGTTACTTCGAATATTTAACATTTGAATAATCCCTAAGTCTTATATTAGTTCATTGTGATATCTCATACTTAGACAAATATTTTCCACTATCACTTTCGTTTTGTACTTTTAAGGGAATTTGTGAAAAACAGAATAAATAAAAATCAATCCAACGAGTATTTTATTTGTATAATAATATGAGTATTTGTTTAACGATGGTTTCGGTACATTGGGGCAGGGCTCATTTATGCACACTTCAGACTCTTAGACCTCCTAAGACGGGTTTGAGTAACGATACCTCCATAGCAGAAAATCAGAGCTTCTGCTAACGGCTTCCGCTATAAATAAAGACTACTAACTAAAATGGTAAACAGTAAATATGAATTATACAAAACCGACTATTCCTTCTATGCGAAAGTAGGATGGGTAATAAGCAATTTGGATTTAAAAACGGTCTAATAACTATAGACGCACTATTCTGTATGCGCGTTCTATTACAAAAAAGTTGTGAATGCCGAAAGAATGTTTATGTTTGTTTCATCGACTTCGAGAAGGCGTTCGACAGAGTACAAAACGATACACTTTTCGATTGCCTACGTGCAGCAGGACTTGACCACTATGATATAAGAATGCTGAAATACTTATATTACAATCAAGTAGCCCCTATCCAAATTGGAGACAGTCCGACTGAAAAAATATCCATCAAACGTGGAGTACGGCAGGGTTGTGTTTTGTCACCCACTCTTTTTAATCTGTACTCTGAAGAAATCTTTAGGGAGGCTTTGGATGACAGACAAGAGGGAGTAAGACTATGTGGAGAAGTAATCAACAATATTAGATACGCTGACGGTACAGCCATTCTTGCAGAAAATTTACAAGATCTCCAAACATTATTAAATCTAGTAATGAGAGGCCTGACAAAGTGGATGGCAGTTGGAAAGATCAATATAGATCAAGGTCTGATTTCTCTTAATGGAGAGGAGATCGAAAGGGTAAATCATTTCAAATATCTTGGCAGCTGGTTAAATGTACATTGTGACTCTGATGAAGAGATAATAACTAGGATCGAAATATCACGTAAGGCTTTTATGACGTGGAAACCAGTTTTATGCAACAGAAACCTGTCGAAGAATATTCGTAAGAAGGTCCTGATATGTTATGTGTGGTCCATCCTATTGTATGGTTGTGAGACGTGGACGCTAAAAACTACAATGCTAAACAAGTTAGAAGCATTCGAATTGTGGTGATATAGACGAATCCTAAAGATATCGTGGGTTTCGCATACTTCCAATGAAGATGTTCTTCAAATGATCAATTCAGAACGTCTGCTCACAAACACCATAAAGAGGAGAAAAACAGAATACTTCGGCCTTATAATTAGAGGACCTAAATACCATCTAATTCGCCTTATAATACAAGGAAAAGTGGAAGGAAAGAGATGGATTGGTCGAAAAAAACTTCTATGGCTGCGTAATATTAGATAATGGTGTGGTTCCACAGTAGAAGAATTATTTCGCGCAGCAGCTGACAGAAAAAGGTTTCAGGAAATTGTAAACATGATGACGGCCAACGTCTGAATACGGACACGGCACCCAAGGAAGAAGAAGAAATATGTATTAATATGTTAATAGGAGAGACAGAAGCAACAGGAACAGATAAGCATAATTCAGATTTAGATCAAAACACTGTTGCGAATTAGAGGTGTTAAAATTGATAGAGTATATCACACAGAGAGTCATCTAGAAAAAAAAATGAAACTATGTTCCTAGATGACAGTAAGGCATTCGACAGAGTATGGCATAAATGACTCACCCAAAAATTAACGTGTTTTTTCTCGTATGTAGTCGGGACAGCTGAGGCTGGTGTGCCACAGAGAGCCGTACTGTCACCCTTTCTGTACATCATATATACCGAGGACACACGAACCACACCGCGTACATGCTCAATTTAAATGAGGTCGCCACGGCAATACCAGTGAGAATATTGGACTTTAACTTTCATAGAAAATTGCTGTAAACTCAGAAAAATCACAGGCTCAATGTTTCAAAAGAGGAATACTGATAATATTATCAAACGTATAGCATTAAGAATCATGTTAAGACCTATTATAGGGAGAAACAGCAAATTAAGGCTGAAGACGAAACTAAGTCTGATGAATAATATTTATAACAGCAATAACATATGCTTCAGCAGCATTGGCCAAATCTGCGAAACTAACACAAGGAAATTACAAGTAGCCAAAAAAGATACGTAATATACCCAAATAAGAAACGAAACAAATACGGATAGTGAGAATGGACTACAAAGCCCATGAAGTATTTAATAACCTAAGGAACTATCCGAATGAAAAATTAAGAAGCATGACAAACTATGACGAAAACACCAGCAAGACACAGATGATCCAACCTTTAACCAATTGTATTGAACCAAACTGAAGATTAAAAAGATAATAAGCACATAAAAGAAATTAAGATTTCCACACGACTGGACCTGGCAAATTAAGTAATACTAGTAAAAGTACATTTAAAAGAAAGCACCAAACACATACAGGCATGTGATTTCTGTATACACAGGAATGCTTGTCTAATTCGTAGACTAAGATATAATGGTATATTTATTTTAATATAATCTAATTTATAAACGCTTATTCCCATCTTATAATAAATCTACAAAGTCAAATTCGTAACTGTACTAAACGTTTAACACTCTCGAATAAAAGAACCAACTGGAACAGATATAGAGAAGAAATAAAAAAATCCCTTAATCTAAACTTGCCTCTTAGCGACATAGAAAATGCCGTTACTCACTTAACTACACTTATTCAGCAAGAAGCTTTGACGCCCACCCCAGAAATTACTTAACACAACTCCGAGTCCGATCCTGCTCACATAAATACACTTATTATCCGTTCACAAATTGTTGATAGCACGAAATGTGCCTCAAAGTCGTAAAATTTGTATTATCATAGGCATCCCTGAGGTGTTTATTCATTAAAATTAATATTAATAATGTTTTAATACTAATATATTTAGCAAAAAACAATTAAAACTTTCACGAACAATATTGGTTATTATATTATATTACTACTGGTATCTCCCCACCTTTTGGTAAAGGCAGTAGAATAATAATTTCCCACATTGGCAGTGAAAAAGGATTTGTTAAGCATGATTTGTTGGAATTTCAGTCCAAAAGCACAAAAGACTATCACGAGGAGATGACAGCTGATGTTTTCGAAGAGTATTTTGAGCAGATGATTGAACACATACCACCAAATTCAATTATAGTATTAGATAATGCACCTTATCATTCACGACTATATAGTAGAAAGACTTCCAACGACTGTGTGGAAGAAACAGGATCTTCTTGACTGGCTGCTGAATAAGTATCTGCCTTACGAAGATGGAATGGTAAAAGCAGAACTTTTAAAAATTGCCTGGCAACACAAATCTAGGTTCAAGAAATACGTAGTTGACAAAATGACGGAAAGGCGAAACATCACAGTCCTTAGACTTCCACCATACCACTGTGAAATAAATCCAATTGAACTCATTTGGGCACAAATGAAAAGTTATGTGGCTAGAAAAAATACGTCATATAAAATACAAGCTGTACGTGAATTGCTATACGAGTCTTTACAACATATTACAGAACAAAACTGGAAAGATGTAGTAAGACATGTAATAGAAGAAGAACAAAAAATGTGGGATCTTGATAACATAATTGATGCGACCGTAGAGACAACCGCTAATTATAAACCCTCATCGGATTATAAGGTTGACTGATGTATTTTTATTTCTTCAGATACAAGGTGGGTTAGTCGAGAACATCTGAAACCGTTAGTTTCAGGTTGGTTTTTACTATTATATCGTATTACCTATCCTCTCTGTATTTCAGTTCTCTAATTAGGGTTAAAATTGTAGTGAGCTATCGACAAATTGTGAATCAATTATATATTGTAAAAAAGAAAACTGCAAAAGAAGTAGTAGCTCACTAAGCATCCTGAAAAAGCAAATCTTAGTAGAGCTTGCAGACTACTCAAAAGAAAATTGATCCAACACAAAGACAATGGAATCAACAAATATTTAAAGAACTTTGAAAATAAGGCTATTATCGAGCACAAGTTAATTAAATCTAGCCCAAGTACTTTCGCTTAAAATAGCATCTTCAGGGGCATTTCGTCAAAATAAGAACTATCCGGCAAGCGTAGGATGTGGAAACATTAAAACTAACATAAATTATACAAAACACTACACTAAAACGAGGACAAACAGTTTAAAATTACTTCTACGCTACATTCTCTGTCAGTTTCTGGATTATCCCTCCAGAAATAGTAGTACTTTCAAATGGTAAGGAATGTGGACGTACTGTTTACAAAAATCTATTTCTAACAATAAATCGAGAAATATTTGGAGGATTATAAATTAAGGTTAGAAAATTTAAACAAACCTAACAAGTAAGGTGATTGTGTTCGGTTATTTTTAGCTTGTGATACCTGATAATATAATAAATGAATATTTATATCTAGATGCTATTGGCCTTGACAATGAATAAAAAATAAAAGCATATCTCGTGAGTTGGTTAGTGGCAATATACTGTTTATTTCAAAGTACAATAACTTAAAAATGTAGTTAAAAATAAAAACTGTTTTCTCATTTCTTTTCAAATACAATTAAATGTCGAAAATTTTCTTATTGAGTGCTTTAAAGTGGGGTATATCTCTTTGCAGCAGTGTTTACTGAAAAAATATGAGGTAAGTTACCTAAAAATTATACAAATTAAAGTAAATATCAAAGTGGAGAAGATTAGTTCAGGTGATTTGGTTGGCCACTTATAAAATCTTTAAGTAAACGAATTCATGTAGATAATCTGCAGTTAATTATTAAATAGTTTTCTTGTTTACATATCTTCCAAAATACATAAACATTATATGTGAGAATGTAAATTATATTTATGGTTGTATATTAATCTAGCTAATAATTGAATAGAATATCTGGCATCAGAATAGATGGAGAAACAGTGGAAAGAGTATAATCATATAAACGTTTGGGCACTTGACTGAATGAAAAATGGGACTTATCTCAGAACATATTTTAAAAATATAGAAAATACATTAATGGGCAGAGGTTTCCGATTTGCTTAAGAGTACGTTTCTTACAATGTTAAGTCTTGAAAATTCAAACATGGACTCCCACTGAAACAATGTATAAAACAATTGAGGCTTTCGAGATATGGCTCTACTGCAGAAAGTTATATCGAGGACAGATATAGTAACTGATTAAGCAGTTTGACAATGTCTAAACAAAGAAAGAGAGGTTCTGAATAACATAAAAAGAATAAAATAGAGTACTTTGCTCTTCTTCTTCTACTTCTTCTTAGTCTAGCCATTCACGTCCCCATCTGAACATAAGCCTCTTTAAGTCTTCCTTTCCATTGTTTTTTATTGTACGCTACTTGTAGCCAATTTTTCCCGGCAGTCCTTTTCAGATCATCTGTCCATCTCATAGGAGGTCTGCCTCTGGGTCTTTTGTGTTGGTATGGTCTCCAGCTACATGTCGCTCCTAGCTACATGATCGCTCCTAGCTACATGTCCAGCGTATTCCCATTTCAGCTTTAATGCTTTTTGCACCACATCGGTGACTTTGGTTTTCTGTCTTATCCATGTGTTTGTTTTCTTGTCCTTAAGTGATATACCTAGCATTGCTCTTTCCATCGCGTGTTGAGTGACTCTAAGTATATTCATATTCTTTTTTGTGATTGTCCATGTTTGTGCCGCATAAGTTAATATCGGAATAATACATGCATCAAAAACTTTAGATCTAAGATGTAATTGAATTTGTTGATTTCTGAGTATATAGTTCAGTTTACCGAATGCTGCCCAAGCTAACTTTCTTCTTCTTTTTATTTCTTCAGTCTGAATTTTCCTATTTAGGATTATTTTTTGTCCCAAGTATATATATTCTTCAACTTTTTCTATAACTTTATCGTTTATTATTGTCACGGTGTCTTCGGAGTGCATGACTTTTGTTTTGTTTAAATTCATTTTCAGTCCTATTTTAGAAGATTCGGTATGAAGTTCTACAAGCATGGTTTGCATTTCTTGTAGGTCAGTAGCTATCAGGATTATGTCATCTGCAAATCGTAGATTACTGAGGTAGCGGCCATTGATGTTTATTCCCTTATATTTCCAATTTAGGTTTTTAAAAACGTCCTCCAAAACTAAGGTGAACAGTTTGGGTGATAAAGTATCTCCCTGTTTGACTCCCCTGTTTAATGGTACAGGGTTCGTGTGTTCATTTTCCTTTAGGTAGTATGTAGCTGTAGCTTGGTTCATAGTTTCTTTTATTAAGTTAATATATCTGCTGTCTATTCTACAATTTTGCATTGCGTTTATTACGGCCGTGTGTTCTATGGTATCGAAAGCTTTTTCGTAGTCTACAAATGCAAGGAAAACTATAAACTTGTATTCGTTACATTTTTCTATTAATATTTTTGGGGTTAATAGGTGATCGGAAGTTGAATAGCCTTTTCTAAAACCTGCCTGTTCATATGGTTGGTATTCGTCTAATTTCCTTGTTAGTCGAGTAGTTATGACTTTGGTGAGTATTTTAAACAGGTGTGACAATAGGCTGATGGGTCTGTAGTTTTCCAATTTTCGACTATCACCTTTCTTGTGCAATAAGATTACTTTAGAGTTGTTCCAGCTCTTAGGGACTTTGCCCTGATGTAAACAACTGTCCACAAGCTTAGTTACAATTGCAATAAGTTCCTTACCTCCTTCTAATATCATATCTGTGGTAATACTATCTTCTCCTGCAGCTTTATTTCTCTTCATGTTTTCCAATGCTGTAGTTACCTCTGTAATTGTTACTTTTGGCATTATTTCTGATTCAACATTTTTTATTATTTCCGTGCTGGTCTCATCTCATCATCTTGTTGATGTGATCTGTAAAGTTTACTGTACTGTACTGTACTGTACTTTGCTCACGTGATAAGAAATCAGGAATATAAACTACTTCCTATATATAATAATTTAGTTAAAAATAGAAGGGAAATGTAGTCTTAGAATCTTTGTAGTATGAGCATGGGTGAATGAGCATGGGTGAATCTTCGTTCTAGGATATTTTCTCCAGCATTTGAAATAGTAGTCAATAGCCATAGTTTTAATGGATCACCTGAATCTCCAATTAAATGGGCATTTTTAAGTTAATATGAAACAAATTGTCTTCCCAAAAATCAATTCACTAGACTTAACTTCCAAATCTCTAAATTATGTGTGAAAGCAAGCATTACAATTAAAAAATATAGAATTAGAATTAAAATCCTTTTCTGTTGAAGTGGTCCAGGCCTGAGAGGATCATCAGCAGAAGGTGCTTAATTGTAGGTAATATGCGTGCAATCAATAGCCCTAATAAGACCATTTCGTCAACCAAATCCCATAAAAGTAATTAAAAACTTACAAAATCCATTTTACTCCAGTCGTCAGACGAAAATGCTACTCAACCTCTAAAATCATACGAACAAGCTAAATTTTGCCAGGAATATTAATTTTGGGACCACAAAAAATATGCAAAAAAGTTTACCACTTTTACCCCCGGGCTTTCCCCTAAAACCGCCTTTATAATGCGATAAAAACGTAAAAAAAATCGATTTACCAAGAATCTGTACATCGCAGAAAAAATGCTTCAAATAAAAAATGTAGCTGAGATAATTTTGAACAAAAATGTTTATTAGCACTTTTTGTGTAAAATGAACCGTTCTCTTAGAAACAACGCTTGAAGTGACCGTCGATTTTGAATGTGAGCGAAATCAATGTTCAATAAAATTCCCATCAACTCGACGGTAAAAATTCGATATCTTTTGATCCAAGTGTACTATGGACAAAAATCAAGATGCGTTTTATAGGCAATGAGTTAAGCTTTCGTATGCAATTTTTGGGTTTTGCTGGGTCCATGTGCGATGCTTTGAAATGTTAAATATTAAATTGTGCGTTTTTTTACTACGACTGGTCAATGATAGTGATCACTTTTATTGATCTTACGAGAATCTTAAAAAATAGCAAAAATCGCACCACGTTTATTTACTTAACACCTTTATAAAAACTGAGTTTATTCGCGACAAACTACAAAAACTGTATACGAAAGCTGCACTTTTTACCTTTAAAAAACATCTTGATTTTTGTCCATTGGACACTTGGATCAAAAGATATCGAATTTTTACTGTCGAGCTGATGAGAACTTTATTGAATACTGATTTCACGATTGATGTTCAGAGCTACGTGCATATGATTAGTTGCAGTTACAGTTTGGATTCCCCAGTAACCTTGGAACAAGAGAAGCACTATTTAGTATTCAGGTTATGGTACAGAGATGCAGAGATGTCGGACATCCAATTTATATGTGTTTTATTGACTTTGAGAAGGCCTTTGATCGAGTAAAATATACTGAAATGATAGCTATTCTTCAGCAGGTAGGTATTGATGATAAAGACCTACTCATTATTAAAAATCGTTACTGGCATCAACGTGCAAACATCAGGATTGGCCGGGACACTTCTGAAGAGCTTCAAATACGAAGAGGAGTAAGGCAGGGCTGCATTTTGTCCCCGCTACTATTTAACATCTATTCTGAGTTCGTTTTCAATGAAGCAGTGGATAATGTTTAATGTGGTATAAAAATTAATGGCGTCAATATTAATAATTTGAGATATACGGATGACACAGTGTTAATTGCAAGCAATTACTAAGAACTTCAACATCTAATTAGGATTACCACAATGCGTAATGAACATGGCCTTAAGCTAAAGACCGCAAAGACAAAGATGATGGTCGTCAGTAAAACGCCAATACAACCGGAAGTGGTAACAGCTTATGGTGAACAAGTAGAGAGCTAACAGTATCACTTACATTGGTTGTAATCTAAATGAGAACTGGACATGAGTAAAGAAATTAGAATACGGATAGAGAAGGCCAGAGCAGCATTCTTTAAGATGAAGAAACTGTTATGTGGAAACAATAATACTTTAAGTCTGAAAATTGGATTAGTGAGATGTTATGTGTTCTCTACTCTTTTGCATGGTGTCGAAGGTTGGACTTTGACGGATACACTTCTCAAGAAACTGAAAACCTTTGAAATCTGGGTGTATCGGAGTATCCTACGAATAAGTTGGGTGGATAGAGTTCGTAACGAAGTTGTTTTGCATCGAATGGGAAAAGTTACGGAAGTCGTCAAAACAGTTAAAAATCGCAACCTTGAATATTTTGGCCATGTTATGCGCCACCCAGACAGATATAATATACTCCATTTAATAATACAAGGCAAGGTAGAGGGAAGAAGAGGGCCAGGTCGAAGAAGAACGTCATAGCTTAGAAACCTGAGAGATTGGTTTAACAGATCCTCTGCATCGCTTTTTCGAGCTGCCGTCAACAAAGTTACTATAGCCAATTTGGTAGCCAACGCTTGATAATCGAGAGCGGCACATGAAGAAGAAGAACTGATGTTTAAAATCGACGGTTGCTTCAAGCGTTGTTTCTAAGAGAACGATTCCTTGTACACAAAAAGTGCTAAAAAACATTTTTGTTTAAAATTATTGCATCTACATTTTTTATTTGAAACATTTTTTTCTATGACGTACAGATTCGAGGTAAATCGATTTTTTTGTGTTTTAACCCCCTTACGTGAGGAGTTTTAGGGGGAAGCCCACGGGGTAAAAGTGCTAAACTTTTTTGCATTTTTTTAGGGTGTCAAAATTAATATTCTTGGAAAAATTCAGCTTGTTCATATAATTTTTAAAGGTCAATTCTCTGACGACGGATATCTATGTTTCGTGAACCTTAAGAAGGCATTTGACCGGGTCAAATTAAAAGACGTTATCCACTTACTATACACAAGGGAGATACCTCTAGGAATAATCAAAAAGATCGAAAATATCTAATCAAAACAACACAATAAAAGTAAAAGTAGAAGAAGAACTAACCGATCCTATTAAAACTGAGATAAGACAGAGAGATTCCCTGAGTCCTCTACTGTTCAACCTGATTATGGATGAAATAATAAAAGTAAGAACTAAAAAAGGATACCAAATGGGAGAAAACAACTTGCAGACGACGCAATACTACTTTCTTAAATTGAAGATGATTTACAACGAATGCTGCACCAATTTAATATAATCACTAAAAGATTTAAGATGTTAATTTCCTCAAAAAAAGACAAAATACATTATTATAACAGCAAATTTACTAATATGTAAATTGGAGCTGGAAGGTCAGATAATAGTGTGATGATTTTAAAAATCTAGGCATTACATTGTCTAGCAACGGAAAACTCGAAACAGGAGTGGAAGATCAAGCGAATAGAGCCAACAGAGCCGCAGATTGTCTGCGGCAGAATTTACGAAACAGTCATCAGAAAATTAATCAAATACGCAGCGGAAACAAGACCCAACACAGAGAAGACAAAATGGATGTTAGAAACAGCAGAGATGAAAACACTTAGAAAAATTGATGGTAAGACACTATGGGACAGAGCTAGAAGTACAGATATACGACGTAGATGCAAGGTGGCGAACATCAAGATCTGGGTAAGAAATAGAAGAGTAGAATGGAACGATCGTATAAGCCGAATGACAACAAATAGGAGTTCCCCAATAGGAAGACGATCAGTAGGAAGACCACGAAAATAATGGAATGACAACTTACTGGAGGCACATTGAAAAACAGACAGAGTCATGTCTATATAAAAAGAAAAAGAAGAACAAGTAAAAAATATTGGTACCAGAACAATCTCTGATTTTCGGAAAATTTTGAAATATTTTCGGTAATTTGATACAGTGCGGCATTTATACATATAGTTTACGATCGTTATTTAGATTACTTTTTTTGCAGTGCTGTCGTACATATCGGATGGTACAGTGGTGAGAAATCTAGGGTGCAATCCTTGATTTAAACCTTCAGTCATGTACGGCATCAATTTCAAGTGGAAAATTCACTTATCCCAGATACCTACGGTATATAAAGAATTGAGCTCTGGTGGGACTCTTTCCCAGTTATCGAGCCCTAGGTGACTTGATATGCTGGAGAACCTCTCAAAATTTTCGTACACATCTGAACGTCTCGAGGAGTACAACTTTCTGCATGACCTTATAAAGATGTTCATTTAGACTCAGAAGTTTTATGTGCCTAGGAGGTTTTTGGGAATAACACTAATAGTAGATAAAATAGTAGCTACTGTTTGAGTATATTCCATTCTCCATTGTTTCTTGATTTGTATTTCTAGATCTCTGTAATTAACGATATTTTCTTTCTATCGCCACATTAACAAGTGTTGTTTGCTTAGTCAGTTTATTAACTAGTATGAGATACGGTCTATTATGTGCCACTGGTTGGTCTGTGAGCATAGTGCGGTCCCAGTATAGCTTGTAGTTGTCATTTTTAAGTATTCTGTCAAGGACGTATTGATAGTAAGGAAGATGGTCGGTTTGGAGAAGTCCCAGTTTGTTAGCTAGATCTTTCCTACTGAGTCATGGCGTTGTTTATAATCAGTACCGACAAACATCTGGCAGCTCACGATAAGATGTTGGATGGTGTTTTTGCGTCTGGCATCCATATCGGCATTTGTCATTTTGGACTTTTCTGACATATTCTTGACTAATCTCATTGTGATGTCGCCCATGCAGAAGTTTACTCATCCTGGTGCGCATTTTTCCTGATTAGTCAGGTGGTTTAAGCTCATTTCTTGTTCCCTCAGTTTAAGCGGCGTTGTATCATCTACTGTGCAAATTGTTCGATGTAAAGTAAATGTCTTAGCCTGCACCTGAAAATAAGTTCTTAAATTAGAAATTTGTGTATCCAGTTGCTCACCTATGTCCATAAGTCCATTTCCCCTTGATATCTCAGTAATGTCACTCTCTCTACTGCACTGCGTGGATGGTGGTTTTGGGCCTTTGCGAGAAGTGTTCTTACTTTTCGGTGAAGATTTCCTATATCCGTTTTTGACCACTTGATAATACCAAATGATTAGCTAAGCGCATAACAGGTTTAGCTGTCTTACACTTCGGACAAACTTAGAAGTTAGTTCGGTTTTCATTAGTTTATGGTCCTTGCTGTACTCCGAGATATTTGTACATATCATTTTCACCCATTGCCCCGATGTTTTTTCCATATTGCATATCGAAACCTCCATGCTGAACCTTTTCTCTGACAATATTTAATACATGGCACTTGTCTAGTTCAAAGTGCGTACTAATATCATTTTAGAAAGTTTCTACAGTTTTTATTACCTGATATAGTTGGTTTCGAGTGGAAGCCATTAATTTCAAATCATCCATACCTATACTACAGATGATAAAGCTTCCTCCACAACAGTATTGTTATTTTTGATGCTAAAACCTGAGTCAGTGGAAATCAGTAGCTGAGATAGTGAGTTCATCGCTGGACAGAACCAAAGTGGACTCAACGAGTCCCCCTGGTAAAGGCCTCCGTTTATTGAGATATATTGTTATATCTTTAATAATTCTAATTTAGTGTTCTTATTTTAATTTACTAAAACACGATAATTTATATCAATTTATTAAACCACTGTACAACAATTTATTTGCGACTAATAAATTACATAATTTATTTACGTGCGTTACATTTTAAAACGCGTCCGCGATCTTCGTTTCTGACTGCCTGTTTTCTCCAAAAAGGTCCCGTTATATACCAATACCGTTAGACTAGAAAAGTCGATCGCCTTCTTGTCTGGTATAGAGTTTCTCGAAGCCCGTGTATGTTGACCTGGTGAAAATACTAGAAGGTTACGGGCTAGTTTCTGCATTCAATCTTTTTTCCGGACCGTTCGAATGGACCGGTTCCTGTTTAGTGCATGGAATTTCCGCTAGCTAGTCGAAGGGTCTTGTAGAATCTAGAACATATTAGCGAATAAACAACATGTTTACAGGTTTTTTAATATGCCTAATTTTTACGTAACAATATTTTAGTTTCGATATTATTTTCACCAGGTATTTGAAGGTGAATTTTAGTCTTTGATTGCGTCATTATATATATTAAAAGGTCACTATGTTATTATCGGCTTTATATATTTTCAATATATCTATTGTTCTTTGGAACCCATGGAACCCTTTGCGCATCTTTTCTGTTGATGCTGTATGATATTGTTTAGAGCTCAGATTTGTAAAAAGTTAAACGACAAGTAATTGGGCGGTACTTTGCTTTATCTTGGGTGTTATATTGATCCTTTGATATTATATTAGTACTTACCTGTGTAAGAAATGATGGTATTTCCTGTGGATTAAAGATCTTCTTCTTTGGGTTCCGTGTCCGTATTCAGACGTTGGCCGTTTTCCGTATCATGTTTACAATTTCCTGAAACCTTTCTCTGTCGGCTGCTGCGGGAAATAATTCTTCTACTGTGGAACCACACATTAGAGATTACAGTGGATTAGAGATAACATGATTAATCAAACGCTCATGAACACAAACGCTCATGAATACTCCAAAACCTCTTTAACCAGAAATTTTGAACTCCGTCTGATCCAGGAGATTTCCAGTTATGAAGCTGTTTGATTGTATTTGAGACTTCTTCAGTGGTAAAGCATTCGTAAGGAATATTATTGTAATGCTGACTTGTTCGTTATACCTGTTATTATTAATTTATTATCGATCCTTTCCACCAACAAAAATTATTAATAATCATCTTAAGATAAATATCTTGGTAATGAAAAGAACAAAACAAATGCTCTTCAATTTAGGCACTTGGCAACTTGAAAAATAATAATTTTCAAATGAATTTTCAGCTAAGACTTCAACTTTAGAAAAAAATGACATGAGTCTTTTTGTGTTTAAAATGACCCAATAATTTAAAAAAAAATGTTTCTCAGTGCTAAACCGGTTATGATTGGAATTTGCTTAAAACAATTGTTTAAACAATTTTTGCCCAAAAATTCCCTTTTGATTTGTTTAAAGGAGACATTTTTGAACAGAAATCCTTAAAAAAGCGAATCAGAAACATTTTTCATACGGGAGCGGCCTCACAAACCTGAGGTAAGTAGTATAATATTTTTTTATTCAAACGTCAAATAATGATGACATTACTTATCTAACTTGATCCTGTCAAAGTTTGATGTCTTCGCCGGCAGCAGTTTGTTTTTCCCATTTTTTTTACGGCGGCGCGGAGGGAAAAATGTTGTCATGGCAACAATATGAAACATGTCACAAAGCAATAATACAAATGTCATTAACAACAATTAAACATCATTTTTATTTATAGTAATATTAAAAGTACAATTAGATAATGAGGCATTTTCAAAATTGAAACCGTGCAAAAATGTTCCCGACTCTTGATACGCATTGGTAATTGTTGATGATACTGATGGTCGAGAACAACTTTCAGCAATCATTTCCGATGTGGGCGAATCATAAGGGTTTAAAATTTTTTGAGCATTATCGTTCTTATTTCTTATTGAATCCTCTATATATCCTTCGGCAACCGTGCTTGATTTCCAGCCCCATGTCGTTTGAGGCATTCTAGATTTCCGCCTCCATCAATTAAAAGTGTTGCTGAAGTTCGTCGTAAAGAGTGACCCGTGTATGCGCTTGCATCGTTTAAATTTAAATACCTAGCTACTTTTTGGGCTACTGCGCTGATCGAATGTATTCCCATGACGCTTCGGTAACACTTTCCATTTTGGTACTTGATAAAAAATCGGTTTTCTGTGAAATTTTCAGGCCGCAGTGATGCAGTTTAATGTAGTTTTGACCAATTATCGTAAAAGATCTAATTTGTCGTGTTTTACTGTCTGGGATTTTGATAATTATTACATTTTCTTTATCCTTAATGTCCACAGTCTTCATTTTTACCATTTTGTCGCATCGACAGGCGCCGGTGACCCCAATTAACAAAACAATCTGAAATATTTTTATAATTTAGTAGAGTATACTACATGCTTTGCAATATAATTTTTTTTACCCTTTATTCTAAATACAACTTATCTGGCGCTTCAAACAAAAATTTATCAAACTCGTCTTTAGTGAAAACTTTAGACTTCTTTGCAGTATATCCTCCGCTTGTTTTTTCAGAAAGTCACGTAACTTTAAAAATTTGCTTATATCCACATTTTTTCTAATAACTAACTTGGATTTTATCATAGAGTATCGTGACCACATTGTAGAAGATTTCCATTTATTTTCATTTTCCATTATATTAAAAAATGCCAGTAAAATGTCTTCCGTAACTTGCCGTACACCTCTTGTATCGCACCACTCTTGGAAGTGCTTTGTACGCTAACTGATACTTTATTCCGGACTTGGAGGGCCCCAAACGTGCTACTGCATTATTAGCCGCGGACTCAATTTCGTTTAAATTTTCCATTTTCGCACTAAATTTGCGCTTGCGGTTGCAACAACAATAAGCTGTCTTTAATAATTGCAAACAACTGTCAAACAACTGTAACCAGGGAGACGCAAATCCCACCGACGACTTAATTATTTTAATTTCTAACATCTAGACGATTTTGATAGTTGTGACAGTTAATTTCGAGTAAAAGTAGCGTATGAATTGTACTATTTATGGTTGAAAATTGCTACGTTTGAAGAAAAAATAGTATACTTTATTCGGCAAAGAAGCGACTTTTCTTGACTTGCCCTCTATATCGGGCGCGCCAAGAAAAGTCATGCTTCTCCGCCTCATCAAGTAATATACTATTAAAATTATTTAGAACCCTTTTTTTTGTACTGAATTTTGTTTTTTTTTTGTTGATAATTGATGTCAATATTAACAAAATGTATCAACGCCGTACAGATATTTTTGATCGCAATATCTCACCTATCAGAGGGAAATTAACTTTCCTCTCATAAGCACCTGTGTAGCCACCTGTACGATAACAATTGACAGCACAGTTTCTAAAGTTGTTATTATACATTATAGTATTGATTTATATATGTTTCATGCTGGGTCAAATAATACCTTAAAAATGTCCCATGCGCTTGTAGTCTGTCCGTCTTTTAAGCGCATGTAAACTCTTCATCTTCATACTCTTACCAGCAAGACTTAAAATATATAAGATCCAATCCTGATTTTTCTAACTTGTAACGATGTTGCCCTGAAATTGTCCTCAACCGAAATTCTGAACATAGGCTCTCTTTGCTTCCGAAACATTTTCCCTCAGGACATGCCATAATTTAAGTGATTTTGTTAAGTTGATGTGATAAAAAATGTGTTTTATTTATATAAAGGTTATAAAGATCGTAGTAAATCCACATACATAGATACCTGAAGTAAGAAAACAGTGTATCATTTATATGCCAAGAAGTAGGTCTGTACGGAGTAGAAACGTAGACATTGAAGGCGGAAACTCTATCAAAACTTCAGGCTTTTGAGCTATGGGTATCCAGAAGGATCCTAAAGATACCATGGACAGACAAAGGCACCAATGAAGAGGTGCTGCGGAGGATGAACATAACCGCGGATTTATTCAACATCATGAAGGGCCGTAAGCTGCAGTATTGGGACATATAGTGTCAAAGCAGATACGAGATACTCCAATACATTTTGCAAGGTAAAATTGAAGGAAAATGGGCCTCAGGACGAAGAAAAATATCCTGGCTTGCTAACCTGAGAGCATGTTATAGAAAGACCTCGACAAAGCTACCGTATAATGGGGTGAATCGGATCGCTGTGGTGAATAGGATCAAAAGTACGGAATGTGTTAATTAAATCCACAATGTTTAAATAACGCGCCAAAACCGTTATATTTCAGCGTGATGGGTTGCGATCATCATAGTCGCGTAAAGGTTGGTGATATCTCGACATGCGCAGCATGTAATACTGAAGGTCAACACATAACCTAAAAACATTGTTAGTCACGTATTTTTGAGCGTACAAAAACTTTGTGGTAATATCCTAAATAAGGAGACGTACATTCAAATTCTGCAGTGTTTGTGGGTCCAATAGGTTAGTAATTATTGTACACAAAGTAGTTTTTGTTCATTTTTTATTCCATAACAAACTGGAAAATTATTTGTAATTTGCTGCATTTGTTTTAGATATTTGGGGTGAATCGGATCAATAGCTGGGGTGAATAGGATCGATAGCTGGGGTGAATAGGATCAATAGCTAACGTAAATAGGACAATTAGCCGCTGTGAATAGGATCAAAAACTGGTCTAAATAAGGTTATTCTAGGTATCTACATCTTTGCTCAAGATGCCTAGAGTTTACAAACCTAAAGTTGGTGAGAAAATGTACAAAAAACCAAACCAACATGTCATTGATGCAGTAATGGTTACAGTATAAGACAAGCCGCTAAAAGAAACAATGTTCCTTACACCGTACTCCATAGGCATCTTAAAAATCAAAATGTGCGTAATCAAGGAGGCCAGACTGTTTTAACGGAAGAAGAAGAAAGATATATTGCTGCTAACTTGCTCAAATGCAGTGAGTGGGGTTATCCTCTTGATAGCTTTGATTTAAGAATGCTTGTCCAGCACTATTTAAATAGAATTGGAAGAGTTGTTCCTCGTTTTAAAGATAATCTCCCTGGTAAAGAATTTACGTATAGTTTTTTAAAACGACATTCCAATGTGTTATCAGAAAGAATGTGCCAGAATATAAAACGAGCACGTGCAGGTGTTACGAGACTAACAATTTCCGAATATTTTGAACATCTATCTAATGAATTGGATGGTATTCCCGCTAGCAACATCATAAATTATGATGAAACCAACCTTTGCGATGATCCTGGCAGGAAAAAAATAATTGCAAAACGAGGATGTAAATATCCCGAACGCATTATAAATCATAGCAAATCATCTACATCAATAATGTTTGCAGCTTCCGGTAGTGGAGTTTGACTGCCATGTTATGTAGTCTACAAAGCGTTGAATATGTATGATTCTTGGACAACTGGAGGACCATCTCGTACCAGATACAACCGTAGCAAATCAGGATGATTCGATAGTTACTGTTTTGAGGATTGGATACATTCCATTGCAATTCCATACCTAAAAAAGTTACCAGGAAAAAAGGTATTAATTGGAGACAACTTGTCGTCCCATCTTTCTGTAGAGTCCATAAAACAGTGCTCAGAAAACAATATAAGATTTATTTTTTTGCCGAGCAACTCCACACACCTGACGCAACCTTTAGACGTTGCTTATTTCAAACCATTGAAAGTTGCGTGGAGAAAAATATAAGAAAGGACCAGGAAGGAAGGAGTGCAGTATTCCCAAAACTGTCTTTCCCAATCTACTGAAACAGCTGCTTGAGTCTATTGAGGCTAACAGTTCTAACAATATAAAGGCAGGGTTTGATAAATGCGGAATAATCCCTTTAAATTCTGATCGTGTGCTGCGTATGCTACCTGTGGAAGGCCCAGAAAATGAAACACAAGAAGAGGAGATCAACAACTCTTTTACTGATATTTTAAAGACTATGCGGTACGATGACAATCAGCCCAGACAGCGCAAAAAGAAACTTAACGTTCCCGCTGGTAAGAGTGTGGCAGTTGATGACGTTAAATCTTCTGATGAAAGTAGCCAACACTTTAGCACTCATGATTCAAATTCAGATATAGATTCCATGTCTTACTCTGAAGAAGACAACGCGTCCATATTTGATGAGAACGAAAAGTTTCTTCAGTCACCAGTTAACTTTGACCAAAGTCTGCATAAAGTTACAAGAAAAGCTATCAAGATTGGGGACTGGGTCCTGGTAAATTTGCCTTATTGCAAAAATGATAACAGACCGGGTACATCGAAATCTTTCAGTAGACTTTATATTTCACAAATTGTAACAATAACTGAAGACGGATATGAGGGAAATTTTTTACGTGAAAAAACTGACACAAGGGAGTATTCCGGATATATATATATATATACACATTTCCAGATGTAAAGGATGAGTACCTGTTTAAATTTGAACAAGTTGAGGGCAAGCTAGACTCCCCAGAAAGACATGGAAGAGGATCTTTTAGATTCCAAATTAATTTACAGGAATATTCTAAACAAATAAAATAATAATAACCTGTTCAATATTACTTCTTTAAAAAAATGTTCATTTTTGATGTAATTTTTTTAACCTCCCTATAATTTTAAGCCAATTTTTAATCATACCTAACGAAATTATATGATTCTATTAACCACTAAGGTAGGTGAATGCGATTAAACATTAGAAAAGCACGGTCGATCCTATTTACCCCAGTGGCAGGTGAATAGGATCATTGAATTAAAAAAATTCTATAGTGCGCCACTGGGCAGTATACAACAAATTTGCACCGAAAATGATTAATACTGATGTAAACTAATGTTTTGATGTATATAGCTAAATTCTATGCCTAATAATCAGGAAGTTACACATTCCCAAAATTCAAAAATGATCCTAATCACCCCATTCTACGGTATATCGTATAGCAACCAACAAAGTCATCATAGCCAGAATGATCGCTTTTTTCAAAATTGGAAAATTGGTAATAAGTGAAGAGACAATCTGATAAATACTTTATTAACTAATTAACTAATGAATAGTTGTTTAAATGGACAAAAATAATAATCTTCCGTATTTTAAGATTTAATTAGTTTTAATTTCAAACTGCACTGATTGCATCAACTTCTTCCAAGATAATAATTGATATGGAAACTAAGATATTGCATAATATTAAAAAGATTTTGTGTAACTGTCTGCATAACATCAAAATATTATTTCGCTATTTGTTATTATTTACTTCTATTAGAAGCAAATAATGGTAACGTGATCCAATCACCCTGTAAATACCCCGATTTCACCTCGTGAAAACTTAAATGTAGACGCGCCTGCGGATACGCCAGATAACCTAAATAGCCTTTCGTTTATACATGTAACAGCCATGTGACTATCACAATCAAAGCACCACCAACTCTGGCATCAACCAATGTTGAAGGTGTATGTATGTAGGAGAACATATGACTTTAAGCACAAGAAAAACAATGCCTCCTTCCTTCGGTTCAAAATAGAATCCGCTGAACATCTTAAAGACGCGTGTGCTGGGCACCGGCGGAAAGTGCAGCTTCGCGTTTCAAGCGATTGAAGCATTATCGGTCGCTGTGCGGTGTTGTCAAGGAGATTATAATTTTGTTATCTCTAGTGAAAACGGATGTTGTGATATAATTTTGAGTAAAGGATTATTTTAAAAAAAGGTAAGATATTTTTATCTGTTTTATTTTTTATATATAATCGAACGTGTTATTTTTGTTTTTTGAGATTGGGGTTTATTTACGACGTTTTTATACGAAATAATATTTTAATATTCATATTGTGACAATATTTATTATGAAATTTGTTAAGGTCGATGTAATTATTTTATAAAATTATAACGTGTACATTTTTCATTTCTGATTTTAATAATCTTTGATTCTTCGAAAGGAAGTTAGTAAAGGGTTGTTGGCCGACGTTATAGTTTAAACCGGGACGATTTAAGGAATTAAAATAAAACTAATATAATATGATGATTTAATTAACATTTTTAGATTGTTCAAAAGACTTTTGATAAAAAAATTTAAATTAATTATTAAAGAAAGATGATTTTTTGGTAAAGATAACATTACTTCTTCTTCTTCTTCTACGGCACTACAGCCCAAAATGAGCCTTGGCCTCCTTTATTTTTTGCCTCCACCCTTGTCTGTCTGTGGCTGCTCTTCTCCATACACGGACTCCTAAAAGTGCTTGTGCGTCGCTGCTTACTGTGTCTTCCCAGCGCTTTCTTGGCTTTCCAACTGGTCTCTTTCCCTGCATTCTGGCGTTCAGTGCTCGTTTTGGTAGCCTATCCTCTCCCATTCGTATCAGATAACATTACTACAGTTGTGTAAAGGAAAACACAGAGATATTCTTAAATCGTCCTGTAGTATTTTACATACATCATCTATTCCAGAGAATCATCTATCAAATTAACAAGTAGTGAAGTTTTGATGAAGTTGCGAATTTATATCCTCTGAACTCCATGAGTGTTTTTATTCATCTCACGAAACAAACTGAAATAGCAGACAAAAAGTAGTTAGAAAGACAAATTACCCAGTTTAGTTGGAAATAACAATAATTCTTCTTCTTTGAGTGCCTCTCCTATCAGAGATTGGGTATCATTATGGCGATTCTAATTTTGTTTACTGCTGTTTTGAATAATTCGTTAGTGGTACAACCAAACCACTCTCTTAAATTTCTCATCCAGGACATTCTTCTACGGCCTGGATTTTTCCTTGAATTATATTTTGTAGGAATGTGTACTTTTGTCCTCTCATCAGGTGGCCTAAGTATTCAAGTTTTCTCTTTTTTATAGTCATGTAACTTCTGGATCGTTATTTATTCTGCGTATTATCTCTTCACTTGTAATTTTATCCACGCAACTTATTTTTATTATACGGCGGTAGCACCACATCTCAAAGCTTTCAAGATTTTTAATACTCCTCTGTTTAAGAGTCCATGCCTTAACACCGTAAAGCAAAGTACTGAATACATAGCATTTTAACACTCTAGTTCGTAGATGAATACTAATATCACGATTACAAAATAATTTTCTTATTTTTATAAAGGTAGATCTGGCAATTTCAATACGTTGTTTTATCTCGTGATTTTGGTCACCTGTTTCATTCGGAATCGAAAACTAGCATCGACGCAGCAATATATTCATGTCACTATAAATGTATTTGTACAATTTTATGAAAAACTCCGCCTGGAATGACTGTTGGGTGAATCAAGTAGCTTAACAGTCATTCTTGCCGGTCCTAAGCCTGGATAAAGGAGGAGGGTTAAGGGGAAGGCCAACAACCTGCCCTTGTAAAAAACAGCCTGTTATGAAAACTGCAAATGTGCCTCGGAATCGAACAGATACATAAATGTAAAACGACAATCGCAATGGACAAGGACTTTGAATGTTGGAACGTGGAACGTTTTAAGCTGGTACCGGACAGGAGCAGCCATACACGCAGTAAAACAGTTAGAAAAAGTAGGAATGGACATTACGGCAATACAAGAAATAAAGTAGCCGGACAATGGAAACATAAGAATAGACAAGGCGGTCATTTTTTACAGTGGAAACCAGACAGGAAAACATGAATTCGGCGCAGGTTTCGTGGTCCGAGAAGAATACTTAAACAGTGTTATAAGTTTTACGCCCATCAGTGAGAGACTGTGTTATATTAGACTGAAAGGAAAATTGTACAATATCTCAATTATATCCGCACATGCCCCGACAGAAGATAAAGAAGAAACAATCAAAGATGACTTCTATGAGCAACTCTAAAGAACGCTGGAGAGAATTCCCAAACAAGACATGCAAATAATCTGCGGAGACTTCAACGCAAAAATTCGCAAAGAACTTAACCTAAGACCGACAATAGGACAACACAGTCTCCACGATATCTCAAACGATAATGGACAAAGGCTTGTAGAGCTAACATCGGCTAACAATATGCTTGTAAAGTCTACTATGTTCCAACATAAAATCATTCATAAACAGACTTGGGTCTCTAATGACAACACACGGAACCAAATTGACCACATAATTGTTGATGCTAGACACGGAAGTAATGTCCTTGACGTAAGAAGCCTCAGGGGCGTAGATGGAGATACAGACCATTACCTAGTAAGAGCAAAAATCAGGTTGAGAATATAATCACAGAAACTTAAAACGAACGAAGCATTGGGACAGTGGAACATTGAGAAAACGCAAAATAAGGAAATCCGAGACAATTACGTACAGGAAATGGAACAACATCTAAATAGAATAGACCAGAGCAATGATGTAGAAAGGCTGGGGCAACAAATGGAAAAATCAATTACAGAGTCAGCAGAACTAATAATAGGAAAAAGAAGGACGAAAACAAGGAAATGGTTTGATAAAGAATGCCAAGAAAAACTACAAGACAGACAGAAAAAGCGAAACATTATGCTTCAACAAGAAACAACAGAAAGTAAAGAAAACTATATAACATCACGACGAGAAACAAGAAAACTAATTAGAGAGAAAAAAAGAAAATACGAATAACAGCAGTATGAAGAAATGAAAAGAAATAGACAACAGTCAAATAGTCGAGCATTTTACTAATCTGTGTCAAACGAAAAGAGAGGATTCAGACCTAACTGCGTGTCTGTACTGAGGAAAAATAATGATGAATTAATAATCAATGAACAAGAATTACTCCAAACATGGCAAGAATATTTAAAAAATTTACTTAATATACACCAAGATGAAGAACATGGAGAGGATATATATCTTGGGGTGAACCTACCGGTAGAGTACCCAAAAATAGACGAAACATTGAAAGCAATTAACAAATTGAAGAACGCAAAAGCTCCAGGCTCTGACAATATACCAGCCGAATTTCTTAAGTACGGAGGAGAAACTTTACATAGACAATTACACAAACTAATAACACTTATATGGAACGAAGAGAAAATACCAACAAAATGGCACGAAGTGATTGATGATAATTGATAATACTTCCTATCCATAAAAAATACGGCGTACAAAATCTTATCGAACATCCTATTAAGTAGACTAACACCTTTTGTAGAAAATTTCATAGGGGAATACCAAGCCGGATTCATTGATTGATAATACTTCCTATCCATAAAAAATACGGCGTACAAAATCTTATCGAACATCCTATTAAGTAGACTAACACCTTTTGTAGAAAATTTCATAGGGGAATACCAAGCCGGATTCAGAAAAAATAGATCGACCATAGATCAGATTTTTACTCTCAGGCAGCTGCTTGAAAAAGGATGGGAATTCAATAGAACCATTCATAATCTCTTCATCGATTTCCGACAAGCATACGACAGCATTAAAAGGGATCGGATGTGGAATGCAATGGCAGAACTTTCAGTTCCAAAAAAACTTATCCAGCTCGTTAAAGTTTGTGTAAATGGCTGTAGATCTAGAGTGCGGATAGGTAACAAGCTCTCAGAGTCGTTTGAAATAAACAGTGGACTGAAACAAGGAGACGCGCTGTCACCTCTTCTATTTAATATAATCCTAGAAAAAGAACCGCACAAATTAGAACAGAACTACTGACAGTAAATTAACCAAAATTACTACTAGCATACGCGGATGACATTGACATTGTACGAAATACCGTCACCAATGTAAAAGAAACCTTCAATAAATTAGAGAGAGAGGCAAAAAATACCGGTCTAAGGGTCAATGAAGAGAAAACCAAATATATGTGCATTAACAGACAAAAGAGACGAGATATAATAGGACAAAATGTAACAATAGACCCCTATAACTTTGAAAGAGTGGAAAGTTTTAAATATCTCGGAGCGACTATCACCACAGATAACGATATCACGGGAGAGATAAAAGGGAGAATTCAGGCAGCAAACAGATGTATGTATAGCCTCCACAACACTATTAAATCCAAGAGCCTAACACGAACATTATAAATCAGGATATATAAAACAGTAATTAGACCCGTGCTCATGTCTGGGTGTGAGACGTGGACGCTGACAAAAGCAATGGAAAGCAACTCAGATGCTTTGAGATAAAAACCCTCAGAAAGATCTTCGGTCCCTATCACGATCCGAATACTAACCAATACCGAATGAGAAGAAATGCCGAGGTCAAACAAATGTATAGTGCTAGCGACGTAGTCCAAGAGATTAAATCCCAACGTCTGAGATGGGCTGGCCATGTTCATAGGCTCCCTAACAACCGCCTTATAAAGTTAATCTGGGAAGAAGTCCCGATAGGGAAAAGGCCCTTAGGACGTCCACGAATGCGATGGAGAGATAATATATGGTCGGATTTGAGAACAATGGGGCTACCCACTGACTTAAACATCATGGACGACCGTTCGAGATAGAAGCAGGTTGTGCAGTCAGCCAAGACCCACCCCGGGTTGTAGTGCTACCAGAAGAAGAAGAAGAATTTTATGGAAAGCTTGGTTGTAATCTTTTGACCATACAGGAAGTTTTCTCCCGTATTGACTTAAGCTTAAGCGGTAGGATGATTTACTACCACTTGGAAGTCCAGGTTCCATCTCTTGCTAAGAAAATATTGAGGGTATATTAAAAATATATATACACATCTTGTTTTCTTAGTCTCGATTAAATGAGCGTCTGCGATTAGGTTGAAAACTCTCATAGATGTTTGGAGTTTTTATTTCTTTCCATAGAAATTTTCCTATATCATATTAAATAGAAATCATTAGTTGAATATTGATTATAATTCGACTAGCACTAAATAAATTGCGACCATACCGATTTCAACTTAACACTTGACAAAATTGTTGGTTGTTGCCAAGTAGTTGGGGGACATCGTTATAGTGTAGTTATTTTTCGCCATGTGTTGTTCTATGTTCAGGTGTTCACTGTTTAATGCAATCCAAAAAAACATACGAAACCTACTTCGTTTACAGTAAGTCTTATTGTAACGGTGTTTGTCAGATTTCTGTATGGCTTTTCCATTATTAATGACGTTGATTAAGTTTAACCTTTTGTTCTTCGATTTAGCGTGTCAGCTAGTCAGCGTATTCAATATATTTTAGTTTTTAATAGAATTACTATTAGTGAGGATATATTTCAGGCCTATAGTAAATATAAATGCATTAGATTATAGGTAAAATGACCAGAAGATGAGGATTGAAAGAACTTCTGATTGAAACAAACATCATTAGTAAGAGTCATAGAGAAAAATCTTCCTCGTTTTGAAGTAATTGCATTCCACCGTATTAACGTTTAGACTTCTGCTGTAAAAAGATTTGTGTTAATAAAAAACATGATTATGGACTGCTCTAATCGACATTTGATCTCGATATTCTTTTCTGACTGTACGGTCAGCCAAGTTTCTAAATATGTATTTATAGCAGAGGACACGCGGCAAGTCATTATTTCTTTCAAGCAATGAAACACTGAAAACTTTTATTTTCAACACTTCCATAAATTTTATTATAATATACCATCACTACAACTGTTTCGACAGAGTGCCTTTTTCAAGTGAGCTATTTTTGTTATGCGTCTAACACTTATAGTCTTTAAGTAAATAAGTTGAGGAGGGAAGAACTGTTTGTTTCAAGTTGACTAATCAGAATTATATCTTTATTTTTTAATTTGTTAATTTCCATAGATTCTAATAATAATAGTTTAAGGCCTTCTATTTTGAGAGGAAGTAACAGGTGGACAGCATCTATACTGACTTCTCAAAAGCATTCGATAAAGTAAATCATCGTTATTTAATCAGTAAATTAGGAGCCATTGGTATAGCTGGCAAATGGCTTGATTGGTATGATAGTTTTCTTGTGGGTAACACCCAGAGCATTAAGATAAATGGTGTGTTGTCTCAATCTGTTGACGTCCTCTCTGGAGTACCACAGGGGTCACATTGTGCTCCTCTACTTTTTGTGATCTTTGTTAGCATTGTTGAGAAAGTCATTAAGTATTCAAAATTTCTCAACTTTGCTGATGATAAAAAATTTATAAAGTCATTACTTGTCAGTATTATCAAATTCAGCTTCAAGAGAATCTCAACAGATTTAGCGATCGGTGCAAACTAAATTAATTAAAATTGAACATTGATAAGTGTTGTGCTATTACTTTTCACAGGAAGCAAACAATTTTAAATTACGATTATAGCATTGATAACACTCAGCTGTCTAGGCAGGACTGTGTTAAGGATTTAGGTGTTTATTTTGATTGTAAATTTGCATTTCGTAAGCATCTAGAGGTCACAGTAACCAGTGCATTTAAACAATTAGAGTTTATAACTAGAAACACTTCTTAATTTTCATGTTTTGTTTTACCAATTTTTCTTAATAGTCTCATTCGCTCCAGACTAGAATATGCAATAGTTGTATGGGAACCTTACTACCAAACATCTATAGACAAGCTTGATCGTGTTCAGCATAAATTTGGTAAACACTATCATTACCGCAGTGCTTTTCATGACCTCTCTGTCCCATAGTTATAGTATGATAGCTGATCACTTGAAAATGGTTTCTATGAATCGGCGAAAATATTATTTTTGCCTAATATTCCTTTACAAAATTGCTAATAATTTAATAAATTGCCCTGAACTTTTAAATGAATTAGGTCTTAACACTCTTCATGGAATTAGGCATACTTCGTTCTTTCATCTACCATTTCATCAATTTAATTATGAATACTTCAAGCCTCTTACTCATATGGTGAGACTATATAATACGTACCAAAGTGATCTGAACTTATTTTTCCAGTTCTAAGAACAATTTAAAAATGTGATAAAGAGACTGCTATTTGTGAGATATTAGTTTGTATTTAAGTTAATTATTAGTTTTTGTTAAACTTTACTAATTATTTTCCTTTGTTATGCTTATTTTGAAAAATTTTATATATTATATTTTGTTCCAATCATCCAAAAATCTAAAAATTGGTTAGTAAGAGAATAATTATCATGTAGATTCGTAAGTGCGTAAGTAGAATCTGTTTTTCTATTATTGAAAGCCCTTTTGTGCTCTGCGATCCGTTTGTTAAAGGTTCTACCCGTTTAACCTATGTAAGCTTCAGTCATCTTACTGAAGAATATAATGAATGTGCCAAAAATCGCAACAAAATTGAAGTCAATTGTAAGAGAAGCCCAAAAATTAAACATAGATATCATAGCTTTAACAGATGATTGAGAAATATCTAAAGGTTTTAGAAAAGGATTCAGTACAAATGACCATCTGCTTACGATAAAAATATTAATTGAAAAGGCCAACGAATATCAAAGCCCAAGGTATATGGCATTTGTAGACTTTGAAAAAGCATTCGATAAGGTGGAACATTGGGCAGTAAAGAACTCTTTACAAAATGGGAAAATAGACTATAGATGTATGGACTTAATTTCAAATATATATGATCAAGCAACAACATCCATTAAAATAGTTGATCAAACGGAGCCTATTAAGATACGGCGAGGAGTCAGACAGGGTGACACTATATCACCCAAACTATTCAATCAAGCTTTGGAAGACGTTATGAGGAAATTACAATAAGAAAACGGGGTATTCACATAAATGGCCAATATTTGAATCACTTGAGATATGCAGACGACATTGTATTAATAACAGATCAAAGGGAAGATTTAAAAAACATGATGGATCAATTAAGTAGTGAATCAACAAAAATAGGTATACAAATGAATTATAATAAAACGAAAATTATGACCAACCAACCAGAAGCATTAATAATTACAATTGCACAAACAACTATTCTCTATATCTAAAAATCCAAAATATATAGTTTCCTTATGTTATACACTTTTTCTATTATCTCTTTGACTGTGAATATATTGTGTCGTAAGCGTCTTTCATCTCTAAATCCTGTTTTTTTTTTGGCATTATTTTATTCTTTAGAGTTTGCTCCCGTTTTTTCTCCTCATCGCGAAAAGACGAGGTCCTTTTTATTTTATCATGAGGTTGCCATATTAGGATTTGTCTTGGAAGTCGATCTTCAGGCATTCGTTGAACATGTCCATACTATCTTACTTGTTGCGTACCAATATGAAGCAACAGAAGTACCAGTACGCAAATTACAATTTTGCTATCCATAATATGGGACCCTCTGAAGCTACCTTGTGTTGTTGGCATAAAAATGTAGCCAAGAGGAGTAGTGATGAAATATCTTCTTGTATTTTAAGGTATGTTCTTGAGAATGTTAAGAAACTAGAGGTTGGAGCAGAACAAAAACTTATACTATAATCTGATCGATGTGTCAGCCAAAATAATAATTGATATCATTATGTCGCTATCTAATCTCAGCAAAGTTCTTCACTGAAGTAAATTAAAAGTTTTTAGTATCCGGACTCAATTTTTCACCCAGTGATCGGGATTCTGCGCTTATCAAAAAGATAAAAAAAGCATTCAGCTATACTCCACTGAAGATTTACTTGATCTAGTCAAATCAGCAAGATCAAGAAAACCTTTTCAAGTAGTTGAAATGAAACAGGAAAATTTTGTTGACTTGACCCTAGTTGGGTCAAGACATTAAAATAACAGAAACACGTTGGATACAGGTAACAGCCAACGAACCGATTGTTCTGCGGATAAGACAAACGCATAATATCCTGCAACTAAGGCAGGCATGACCTTTACTAAAGAGACCAAGAGAACGAGTTGCATTCCGAAATACAGTTTACAATCTTATTGAACCAGAAGCCTTTTTCTAGTAACAGAGAACCTTTAACTATTTCTGATAAAAAAAAACATTTGGTGAAAATGACTGAATGTTTAGAACAGTATAGATCATTTTATTGTGAATTACCTGCACAAGCAATTTAATCTGATTGTGTTTATCTACTATGTAAGTTTTAATGAGAACAACATTTTAGTTTTTCGTATTTTGAATTAACTGTAATTTTGGGATATTTTAATAATGCTCATATGCTAGTAGAAAACGTTGTGTTTGCGTTAACAATAAGTACATATGCAATGTTTTTCTTCTACAAAAAATAACTTTTTGATTTTCGGCGTTATTACATTTTTTGTAACACACGTAAGCAATACAAAATTTGATAAATAATATTATCACAGAATACACCACCCAACAAGAAGCGAAACGAAGGGCTTTTTCGCAATCGAAATTTCTGAGAAAAGAATAACACTGTTATATATAGTTTTGTATATACATATAGATATTTTAATACTTTAAAAAAGTGTAATATTATAAAAAAGTATAATGTAATAGAAAAAAAAAAGAATAATACTGTTATAGATATTTTGTATATCTTTATTTTTTATATACTTACATATTTTATTACCTTAGAGAAATCGATAAAAAGTAATAGAAATCGACTGATTTTCATCTCTATTTTGAAATTAACTCTCAAATTCAATAGGTTTTTTATCTATTTTTTAACGTCGTAAAATACTTTTTGTACGTTAATGTGTTTGTTTGAAAAAAAAACAAATCGATATTTTTGACTTAAGACCTTTTTATTTATCAGTACAGAATTGATGTACAGGTTATATTAAATTTTACAGAAAAAAATACAATTCATACAAAACAGATCTGCTTAAAAAACATTAGTTTTAATAATTACTTTGTTTATCAGTGTAACTATAACTTTCCTACTGTTTTGACCGACTTCCTCATTACTTTTCTTAGTGTACCAGGCAGTGCAACTGTCATTCTGCCTCCAAAATTTCTGTCCTACGAACATCAAAGGTAACCGACACTTTTTCAAGCTTTCGCTTCTTGTTGGATGGTGTATTCTGTGATATTATCAAAATAGTTTTTTGTTATTATCTGATAAATTTCATTTTGTCGTTTGCAACGTTTTTCCGGACAGGTCTTCAATTTTATTACTCTGTGGCGATTGCAAAACACTATAAAAATAGTATATTATGGTTTACGATTACTTAATTATTTACAGCATCCGTGCAAAGTTTAATTTATATAATGTACATTATTGATTATTTTTAGATTTGTATAGTTAAAAAATATTTATTATTAAATTATATTTCGTGTAAATAAGATTTATGTACCAGAGATAACGTTGATTTCAACAAATTGGTTCTATTTCTGAGAAATAATAAATTTGTTTATAAGCAAAGCTGCAAAAATGCTTAGATATTCGTTCTATTTTAATCCTCATTAGACAAAAAAACTCCTTCTGTTATAAAAAATTCACAAGGTCGTATTTCCCAAAGTTTGAAAACAAGAAAGTGGTCTATTAATATCAATATATACTTACGATAATATTGTTTGTTAATCAATATTTATTCTTACCGTTTTTCGTATGTTATTTTTGCAAATTCCTACATTTTTTTTTCACATCCAGTTTTTATACAGGTATCTTTAATAATCGCAAACGCAGATGGGTTGAAACATTTTTTCTTCGATTGTGAGAAAATGCTGCCAAATTATTAAGCACCAGAGGTACACATGAATCGCCTAGTATCAAAATCGCGAAAACGCCATTTTTCCAGTTTTGCGATATGTACTCCCTTGGATTCGTCTCGATAACACCTATCGACTGGTAGTAACGTTCAGTATCAAAACAGTAAAAATTTTGCCTAAAAAAGTCACAAAGTTTGCCTTCCGTTTCAAAGTAACTTATATTTTGGAAGGTTTCATATCAAAACAATCAATGTTTAAAAGAGCCAATCAGGAGACTTTCTTTCACTCACGTGACCTAAATATGCAAACAAGAAACATGGCTGATTCACTTTAATCAGTGCTTGGTTATTTACAAATTTTAAAAACAAAAAAATCATGAACCATATTCGGTTATTATGATTTAGAGGGTGAATTAAAAATGCTACAACATTACAAGAGATATACTGATAAATAAACAGGACCATGTCCTACAAAAAGAAGTAGAAAAGAAACTTTAAAAATATTAAAAATATTTTTTTCCCGAAAACATTATGGTATAAATATAGATTTGGAAATGTTGCTATTTACCCTGATAGCCCGCGACTGGTTAAATTATTCAAAATTAGTAGATGTTAAAGTTGTACTTTCTTAAAGAGGCATATTCTACATAAAATTTAAAAATATTTTTGTAAGCGTTTTTGATCTATAAGATGATATTTTTTTTTATTTAAACACAAAACCACATCAACCGCTCAGGGTTATTAGTAGATATAACCAACATAAGAAATATTACAGTAAATAGAATTGAATAACTTTATGTCTTTTCAATAGGTTAACACTGTTGAGATTTTTTTGGTGAATACTGTTTTAAGATCATCATCTGTGATTTCGTGGGTCTTTTTTCTTCCATGAATTGCATACAATCAAGTAGGATATAATTGATGGATTCGACCGTTACTTGATGGAAATTCATTTTATGTAACAATAAAACACTGAAAACTTTGTTTTCAAACTTCCACAAAATTTATTTTAAATCTTATCACTACAGCTGTTTCGGCTGATTGCTTTTCTCAAGTGATCTATTTTTGGCTTGGGTTTACAAATTTATAGTCTCTAATGAAATAGGTTGAGGAGGGTATAAATTTGTAAACCCAAGCCAAAAATAAATCACTTAAGAAAGGCAATCAGCCGAAACAGCTGTAGTGATAAGATTTAAAATAAATTTTGTGGAAGTTTGAAAACAAAGTTTTCAGTGTTTTATTGTTACAAGTAGGATATGGCCAGTGGATTAGAGCAGTTGGGGCAGATTGCTAGTGGTTCTTTTGTTATTAAGTATTTGTGTGTTAATGCAGTATGGCCAATTCTTAGACGCTTAATAATAATTTGGTTTCTATTTAAAGAATTTTCCAGGACAGCATTTTTTGGACAGATTACATTTGGTACCTACTAATGTTCCCAATGATTTTGCCAATGTTTTTTAGATGAGTATAAGGACATGCTTTTAACTTTGCAGTGTGGTTTAAGCTCATTCGACATTTATTTACCAGTTGATCTGCTTTTTCATTTCCGTAGATATCTGTATGTAAAGACACCCAAAAAAGCCGCTTACTTTCCTAATGATCGGAACATTTTGTTGTTGTTCGTTTTTTTTTAGTCTGTAAAATAGAGTAGTTGGTATATATTTGTTTCAATCCCAGTAGTATATTTAATAAGTCTGTTTTGATAATGTACTTAATTGTTCTATTCTTTTTAAAGAAGATTAGGGATTCCAAAATAGCTGTGGCCTCGGCTGTGAGTATACTGCAGGTATCGAAGAATTTTCATTCCAGTAGTAAGCAACAGCGTGACCATTAAGATTTTTAGAGATGTCGGTATAAATTATCAAATAGTTAAAATAGTGGTCTAGAATTTCCATGAATAGATGTTTAATTATTGTGGAATTGGTCGTTGATTTGGGATACTTTGTAAGTGTTAAGTCAATGGTTAATAATTGGCTTGTCCAGGGGGGAAAGTTTGCATTTATATTTAGCGATACATCGAGTTGATTCCTATCGAAAGTTGTGACGAGGGTTGCATTTGTGGAAGAATACAGAATGCCTGTTTATGGGATGATAACTTTGCAATATAGTTCACGAATAGTTGCTGTCGTCTTATAGGTAATGGTGGTTCTCCAGTTAGAACTTGCATACTAACCGGACTAGTGTTAAAAGCACCAAGTGATAGTCTCAAAGCTGTATATTGAATACTGTTTAGTATTTTTTAAGTGGTTTTGCATGCAGCATCGTAACATATACAATCATAATCAATTTTAGTTCTAATGGGCGATTTATAAAGACTAATTAATATTTTATAACCAACAACCCAAATTTTATTGCATATTCTAAGTACCTATATTTAATTTCTTTTGACCGGAATGCTGTATTTTATTTATATGCTAATTCCAGATTAAATCTCTTAAAAGTTAGACCTAAAAAGTTAATTTCTTTTAGCTGTTCCTAAGGTAAATTATTTAATGTTAGATTAGTTGTGAAGTGAGGTTTTTCTTGATTAAAAATAATGTATCGTTCATAAATCATAAATCCCGTTTTTATCGTCCAATTTTGAAGCCGGCTTAGGAAACTTTGTATAATTTTTGTCACTTGCTTTATGGTATTTGATTTAGTATAAACAACAATGTCATCTGCGTAAATACTAGCTTTAATGTGCTTTAATTTCATCCCTAATACTATTGAAAGTTGGACTCAGAAATGAACCTTGAGTGATTTCACTGTCTAATATCTTGGATGAGCTTGTAACACCATTTATTCTAACTTAAATAAGGTGAATTTTTAAGAAGTTTTCTTATAAATATAAGTATGTGACCTTATAACCTTAGTTATGTGGCCATTGTCTTTCAATTTTTACAGAATACAGTGCCTTCATGCTCTATCGTAGGCTTGGGTGAGTCTTTAGCTTCATTAATTGACGTCTGTAATGCAACATGATTGTATAATGTGGATCTACATCTTCGAAACCACTTTGTAAGGGAGTATGGAAATTATTATTTTCGAAGTACCATATAAGGCGGTACATATAATACACAGATAATTTTGTAACACTAAGACAGTTAAACAAAGATATCACAAAATCCATTCGAAAAGATGTCAGAAATTACAACACTGAATACATAACTCAAGCCATTGATAAAAATAAAAGTTTAAAGGTTCTGCGTCGACAAATGACTGAAGGATCGAAAAATATTTGTGAACTTGTAAATACAAAAGGAGAAACTACAACAAATAAGGAAGATATTTTAAAAATTGCTCAAGATTTTTACTCAGAATTGTATAAGCGAGAAGAACTTCCAGATCCTGATCAAAATCAAATACCAAAAGTTCAAAATGTAGGCTCAGAAGATATCCCAGATATCACAACAGAGGAAATAAAATCAGCTCTCTCGGAGACGAAAAACAATAAATCACCTGGAGAAGATGGGATAGTCATTGAACAAATCAAAGAAGGAGGAGAAACGTTAGTAAATGTGTTGAAAAAGATGTTCAATGCTTGTTTGACAAGAGGCATAACCCCCTCCCAGTGGCATAATGCAATAATAACCATAATGCACAAAAAAGGTGAGATTTCAGACCTAAAGAACTACAGACCTATTAGTTTGCTCTCCCAGACATACCAACTATTCATGAAGATAATAACAAAACGGCTTGTGAAAAAACTGGATAGTTACCAACCTTGTAAACAGGCTGGGTTCCGCTCCAGATACGAAACAAATGATCATCTGCAAGTTGTAAAAACGCTTATAGAAAAGTGTACATAGTATAACAAGCCTATCTTTCTTAGATTCGTAGATTATGAAAAGGCGTTCGATATTATAGATCATCATAAAATGCTTCGAGCATTGGCTGACTGCCGCATTGACTACCGATATATTGCCTTGATTAAAAGTATTTACGAATCTGGTACAGCTTGTGTCCGCCTTCATGAAGATACCACGAAGTTTCGAATAGAACGTGGAATTAGACAGGGTGATACTATCTCCCCTAAATTGTTTACAGCTGTTCTTGAATATATGTTCGAGCAAATGGAACGAGAGGATAATATGGGAATTAATATAAATGGTGAAGATCTGAACTACCTAAGATTTGCCGATGACATCATTTTAATATCTGAAAGAATTGATAAAGCTACAAAAATGCTGCAGACACTCTATAAAGTGTCAAAAACAACTGGTCTTAAAATTAACACCTCAAAAAAAAAATTATGACCAACCTTGTAGTCAGCGGTAATATTATGATTGAGAGCCATAGCATCGACCAAGTAATAACTTACAAATATCTAGGGCATGAGATTCGCCTAGGCCGAGATAATCAGACAACTGAAATACAAAGAAGGATAAGTCTCACATGGGCTGCCTTTGGTAGATTGAATAACATTTTCAAGTCTAGTATGTCAGTTTGTTTAAAAAGAAAGGTTTTTAACCAGTGCGTTTTACCGGTTCTTACGTATGGTGCAGAAACACTGACTCTGACAAAAAGAACAATAGATAAAATAAAAGTTACACAACGCGCTATGGAAAGATCAATATTAGGTATTACCATCAGAGATAAAGTGCCAAACCTAGAATTAAGAAGAAGAAAAGGAGTCACAGATGCAGTTGAAAAAATAGCCAGGGCTAAATGGGCTTGGGCCGGACATGTTGCCAGATTAACGGATGACAAATGGACCAAGAAGATTCTGGAACACCGACTAGATGGACGGATGATATTAAGCGCATCACCACAAACTGGATGCAAGAAGCTCAAGACAGAAATAGGTGGAAAATTTTAAGGGAGACCTACGTTCAGCAGTGGATAAATATAGGCTAATTGATGATGATGATATAAGGCGGAGGTTTAATATTTTTTCTAGGATCTTGCACATGCAACAAGTAAGAGAGATTTTTTATTTTGATGCTGTGTTTATAGGAACTTAAATCTTAAAATTGAGTAACCAATCTTACACAAAACAATTTTAGATTACTTTGGAAACACCCCGTAAAGTAACAGTTATTAAAAAAAACCATCAACGGACAAGTTTTTAAGCAGCTACTGGTAGATTCATGTCTTAGAGTAGTTTATAATTATGTAAATATAAACCAGAATCGTAACAGAAGATATACTAATTGACCTTTATTAATCCATGTTATTAATCGCCTTAATAGTTTTGTTTTTTGAAAAGATCATAAATTTTGGCGTAATGTGGTTCAATAATGATTAATTTGTTAAATCGATTAAATATAAATCTTCAAGACTGCTATACAGAAGCTCAAATTAATTATTCTTGGTCAATAAAACTCGCTCGAAATACCTACATAAGCTTTCAATGATCTCCGCCACGCCAAGAATAGAACTCTCCAATGAGTTTGTTGACTTCTCTTCGCTTCATCCTGCAAAGAAAATTGCCGGCCACGAACCGGCAACACCGCGATTAAAACCGAATTCGACCTTGTGTCGCCCTTGCGCCGTGAGTCTAGTGCTGGTGTCCAAACTTCCCGGACGCTCGTAGCGTCGCCGTCGATTTTTAGACGATCGCCGTCTTCATGCACCCACAAGAACTACTGTAACAAGGTTTGTTTACATAACAATTTTGTATATTTGTTGCGGTGTTGCGCCCGAAATTACGTTTGTTAATCCTGTGTGCTTGCAGTTTCTATATTACTAGTATCTGTTGTCGTAGGTCAGCCGCGTAATCGTTAGAGAAGTGATAGCGATAACAATTTAGTTCCTTAACTGAATTCTACTGCTTCCTGTTAAAAAAAATTATTACCTCACGATATTTGAGTTGTTAATCGGTGTATAGGGAGATACGTGCGTTTGAATTGTTGTGACAGTTGACAATGCGGCCGCAGCCTTGAGAAAAAAATAAAAATACATTTGTTAATTTTAATTTTATTTTTATAAGTTCATTAAGTAATTTAAACATGATGCCAAATGTTTTCAAGTTTATTATTATTTTTAAAATGACAACTTTATCAATCAAGGTGGAAACAGATTTTAAGTTTGAAAGTGCAATTGGTTTGAATGCTTTTGCGTTTGATTTAATTTATCTAATTAAATTTTTAGTTTTATTCTGATCGTTTTTTTTTCATTCAAAACTTTTTTCATTCTCATACAATTTACTATTATTACTACAAATTATTATTTTTTAATAATTTGTTTAATGATGGACAAATAATTATTCATTTCTACTTAAAACTTTAAATTTTGGCCCCTATTTTGTCAAATAAAACTTCCATTTCAATTAGTTTTAATGTCTAGAATATTATATTTATAGTTTATTTTTATGAACGAGAGAGTAATTAGCATAATTTTAACTGGTACCTCCGACCACTCCATGGGCGTGCTCAAGATTAATTGAAAAATTACTTTGAATAATTGTAAAAAATAAATGAATTATTTCAGTGTTATAAAGTGTTATGTGTATGTAAACAAAAGTGACCTCTTTTATCACACACTATATTAGAACTGACTGGCCTACATTAAAAAGGGTTTTAAAAAATTCACATTTTTTTTAATTTTTAAAAATTACAAAATAGAAAAAGAGTTTTTAAAACCGTCTAAAAGGTATGTTAAATAGATGAATAAAAATATTAATATAAAACTTACAGCTACTTGTTACAAATCCAAATCAGATTCAGAAGATGAACTTTCAGAACCAAGATTTATAATAACTGGCTCGATCATTTTATCAGTAATATTGTCCAGCTTCCACATTTTTTCCTCTTCTTTAATAGTGTGATTTACTGCCTTTTCCCAGTTTTCAGGTTTTACATTATTTACGGCCTCCAAAAACAACTGTTTAACATCATGAATTTTAAAAGTGGTATTTTTTCTTGAAACTTCACTCTTTATCTGTGCCCATACCAGTTCAATCGGGTTTAATTCACAATGATATGGTGGGGATCTAAGTACTGTCATTCCACGATTTTTGGCAATTTCATCAATTTCGTATTTTTTAAATTTTTCTTTATGAAGGGCACACAACGAATAAAGTTCCTTTCTTATAGATCCGGGATGGTACGTAATATTTTTAGAACTCAGCCAATTCTGCAAGTCTTTTTTTAACCACTTGGTTGTGGGCAGTCCTTCTATAAGTCTGGAGTGATAACTTGCATTATCCATTACTATTACACAGTTCTTAGGAAGAAGATCTATCATTTGTTCGAACCATTCTTGAAAGACATCAGCGTTCATGTCTTCATGGTAGTCACCGGTACGAGTTGATTCAAAAGTTAATAAACCACCTTCAACAAAACCGTCTGAACTGCCAATGTGTACTATTATCAGCCTGCGTCCCTTTCCTGATGGTGGGTTTAAACCAGTAGATAAGTTATTTACAAAAGCGTGCCTTTGACTTGTAACAGTTTCATCCTGCCAAAATTTATTTGGTGTATGACCCTCGTTGATCCATGTTTCATCAAGATAAAATATTTTTCTTTTTCGGTTTCTCATTTCCTTTATGGTTCTTAGAAAATGTCTTCTCCATATGACAATATCGCTTCTTTCTAATAAAATAGACTTTCTGGGATTCTTTTTCCAGCGGAAGCCTATTTCTTTTAAAAGTTTCCATAATGTACTTCGACTCATTTCTGGGTAATCCTTATCATCTCGAACTGAGACAAGAACTTTATCCAATGTTGGAAATTCTTGTCTAAAGAAGAATTCATGCACTTTCCGTCGAAGTCCTTCTTTAAAATGATATTCTATTTGAAATTTTGGTTTCCTGGAGCATTACGTGGCATTTCAAAACTACCACATTTCTCTTCTTTAATAACTCTGTAAATCGTAGATTTCCCAACACCAAGTGTACTACTAACTAACTCACCGGTCTCATCAACACTTTCATATAAACGTTTGTCTGTAAATGATTTAAAACAATTAAATATTAATGTTTTTTCATTAACTGTTAAAGGACCAATTTTTCGGCGTTTACACGGCACTTCCAAATTTTCCATAACACTAGTATACACAATAAACTGCACCTTGCAACTGAAGTACCTACTTTTAGTGAACTGTTAAGAATTTTGAATACGCCACTTGGACCTTCCTACAAAATAGAAAAACCCACTATCACATTTTCTGTGGAATAAGTTTAGAAGGTAATTGACTAGATTCCTGGAATTAAAGAATTAAATGTTTGATTGTTGAAACCCTTACTTCGTGGAATGCACTCATTTTAGATAAAATAAAACGTTTTATTTTATCTAAAGAATTAAACTTTATTTTGCAAATAGGTAGGTACTTATTAAACTTTTATTGGTTATATATAACCAATAAAATAAACATCTTACATTTCTTGCAAATTCATTAGTACCTGTTAACCTCCATCACTCCGACACTGGCAACCTTATTTAGGGATTAGTAACCCTCACAACTATTGTATTCTATTCTGCTCCAACCTTTATACCTGGTGGTCATACTTAATTTAAAATTGTTTTCCTATATACTTCTGTAAACTTGTTGACAAATATCTGTTTTTCATTGAGTCACCCGTATCAACAGTTTAGGGATTTGCATACATAATTTATTGTTTTATTACTCTCTCATACATAAAAATACACTATAGATGAAGACCATCTTTTTTTGCGCGGGTATCATATTCTGTCTTTGTGCGGTTTTTTTTTAAATCTTCCTGTTTGTCTATAAGTTATCTTTACGACCAAGTTTTGTAAATATTTCTTAGTTTTGGTTTGGTACCTTTTAAACGTCTACTATCTTTTTTTGTGCGGGTATCATATTCTGTCTTTGTGCGGTTTTTTTTGCAAAAAAATCTTCCTGTTTGTCCAATATAAGTTATCTTTACGACCAACTTTTGTAAATATTTCTTAGTTTTGGTTTGGTACCTTTTAAACGTCTACTTAAATTCCGTTTATGTGAAACGCAGTTTTTTTATGTTCATCCATCAAATATTTTGAGTTTTCTTTATTATCTGGTGCTTGTATTTATTTTTAATTTATTTTGTTTGTTTTAAATTCGTTTAATTTCTTTTAATCGCCGTCCTTTAATCGATCTTCGTATTTTTATATATTCTTTATCTATAAGTAGATAAAAAATACAGCTTTATCGAAACTAAAATTGTGGTTAATTCCGAAAAAAAAAAAAATAGTAAATATTTTTAACCTCAAAAGCACAAGTTGTTGTCAAAACATTTTTTCTGATACAATGCATTATGTATTAACAAACGTACTTGTACTTACACTGGCTGCCGAGTGGTTATTATTGTAATGGTTTAATCCAGCTGTATAAACCTTTAATTGGTTTAAATTGGTAAATCATATGTTTCACATACTGAAATGCCTGGCATATTTGTTACAAGTATACTTATTACAGAATACTTTCCTTGCATTAACTTAGAGATTTTTTTTGTATACACAGAGATAACACGGAAAAGTAAACATTACAAAAAATTGGATTCGGCGTATAATCATTAATTTATTATTTCTGGTTTATTAGCGGGAATTATAATTTTAGTTCTAATAAATGACAATGTTTTCATATTACATTCAATAAAGATGGTGTAATTAAATCTTAATACTTCAAATCAAAACAAAGCGAGAAAAGCTTCCTTCCTGTTATCATCAAAAAAGTCTACAGAGGTAATTGAATGGCTACAAAATTTTAGTTTGAAGATTTTGGATAAGTTTTTTACTACTTGTGTCACTTATGCTCACTCATTGAAACTTTTTTGGTTCTACGCTGAGCAGTTGTTGTTTGTTAGCCAACAAAAGGTGCTATTTTTAAGGGGTAAGATTCTAGCCCTAGAATCTCACCTCTTAAAACCAAAAGTCTGGTTCCGCTACGTTGATGATACATTTATCATCTGGCCCCATGGTCAACATACCCTTTCTCCCTTCCTAGATCATCTTAACTCACAACATCCGAGTATAAAATTCACAATGGAAGTAGAAAATAATCGGTCCATTCCCTTTCTCGGTGTGTTAGTCACCTCCAAGCCCAATGGCCGATTGGGTCACTCTGTTTATAAAAAAAAGACTCACACGAATCGTTACCTACATGCTTCATCACACCACCATTCTACCCAAAAGAATTCTGTGATCAACTCTCTCATCCATCGGGCCATTTCGATTTCTGAACCTGACAACATTAGAGAAGAACTTGGCCATCTGCAAAAAACCCTTGTCGCCAACAGTTACTCCAAGTCCACAATTCAAAATATTACACACCGACATCTACATCCTCCTTTACACCCTAGGACGACAAATTCAGAATCTTCGGGTAATACTCCTGTGGCTTTTCTTCCGTATATTCGAAGTGTCACTGATAGGATTGGCAAAATTCTTCGCAAAGAAGGTATCAGGACTACTTTTCGACCACCCAAGAAAATCTCACAATATCTACCCTCTCCTAAGGACCCATTACCGCCCCTATCTTCCTGTAGTGTCTATTCTATTCCTTGTTCATGTGGACATGCGTATATTGGCGAAACTGCTCGTTCCGTCAAAACTCGGATTCAAGAGCATCAAAGATGCATTCAATTAGGTCTTTTCTCCCATTCTGCAGTTGCAGAACACTGCCAAGAAACCGGTCATTCCATATTGTTCGAAAAAACCCATATTATTTTTAAGAGCCCCTTCTTTTATTCCAGGAAAATCCGCGAATCTCTAGAGATCCGAAAAAATCCACATAATATCAATCGAGAGGAAGGATACTACTTGTCTCCCATCTGGAATCTCAGTCTAGAGCCGCCGTCCGGTCCCGCTACCACGATGCAGCCACATGATTGGCCAGCGCGCGCTTCTTGACGTTCGCGCCACGGAGTGTGCCGATACGTCCCGACACGACAGGTCACCGCGACTATAAATAGAGCGGTAGCGGAGTAATCGTCGGATTCACTCCCCGCCTCTCGACGCGTTAGTGTTCTGAGCTGTTGTAATCCCTGTCCTTGCATTTGGTTTTCACCTCTGGCTGCGTTAAGTAGTTGAGTTACTGTGACCAAATGCCCATCTTGGTAGTTAGTATTCGCCTCTGGTTGCGTTGAGTAACTGAGTTACCGTTGCTAACTACCCATCTTCCTGTCTTCTTTTTCTTTGTTCTCCTGAAGAAGCTACATACAATTGTAGCGAAACGTCGAGATGAACCCACTTTTGGGTCACTCACAAATGACACGGTCCAAACCCGGAAGACGAATAAACTATAATTCTGACTCTGGCCGTGGAAGCCTACGACTTCATTTATTATGTATGTAGTTGTAATGCTGTATTGCTTTATTTTACAAATTAAGAATGGATACACAAATTCATTGACATATGTCAAAGTCCAAGTCAAAGTCAATGTGTCATATATTAGAGATAGGTACAATATAATTATGACAGTTTTTCTTTAGCTTCAAACCTAAATACTTATAGTACATATGGTTTTCTTAAAATATTCGTTACCTCTTTATATTTAATAATTTTCCTTATATTAATTCCCTTTACTTTTACCATAGCGGTATTTTTATTTGATTTCATTGGAGCCTTAAACTTTTACTAGGTTTTCTAAACCATTAAGTATCTTTTTATGATGTAATATATTCACAAATAAAATGTCAAAGGTCGCCATTTCAATCACTTCCGATTCTCAATAATATCAAAAGGCCTTTTATGTATTTGTCGCGTGGGAGCTATCAGGTTTGAATTGATTTTAAATTACACGTGCCAATGCTCTTATCACAGTCAACATTAGTGTTATAACTAATTAATATCTACATAATATAGAATTATAGACAGGTGTACTAAGGGTGTTTACAAATTATTGAAGAACGAAGAGAATTTACTTTAAAAACTCTTATTTCGTTTATAGTATTAATATTTTTATATTACGATTAAAATGCGAAATATCCCCATAAAAAGAATTGAAAGCTTTGTAATGGAAGTCCTGGAAACATCAGTCTTATCTACGTAACTCTTAATTACAACTTACACATTAAAGACCAGAGGAATTAGCAAATAAAAAGCGCTTTTCGTAACATTATTTGATACAGGTATCTAACAACTGGTATTGATAAATTTGGTAATAACAATATCTAATAAACAAAACATGCAAAATATTAAACCTCATTTTTTACTTCTAAACAATTGATAAATAATCTAAGATCGCTATTTCATTTTAAATATTAAAGATGAAGACTGGAAAATTATTTGAAAAGTGACACAATTTTACTAAAAAAGCTTAGAAAATTCTTTAAAATGAACAAAACCCTTAATTTCGCGTGATAATAAGGATATCATATGTATTCAGCTATAAACTTTTCAAGAAGTTTCACTTAGAAAGGCTTATTTTATCAAACTAAAATATGTAAACTGTGATTTTAAACTTAGATAAACAGATAGATTGACAAACATTTAAAATAACTTAGACGCTTTAACATATAGGAAGTTAATTGTTTTATTCTAAATGTTGACATCTTTACACGAATTAAGATAAAATACAATGTGCTGCGACCCTTAGAACCCAAGTTAGCCCTTTTTATTTCTCGATTTTACTCTTTCAAATTCAGGAATTCAAATTTATAAGAGTCGAAATATCTTCGGTTTTAATCAATGAAAATAATCAATAAATAATAATTAATGTAAAGTCAATGTGTGAATTATTTACTTAATCGGGTAAATTGTTTAACACTTTCACTCCCAGGGCTTATTTCAAAACATTATCCACTTATGAAATCGTAGGCTTCCACGGCCAGAGTCAGAATTATAGTTTATTCGTCTTCCGGGTTTGGACCGTGTCATTTGTGAGTGACCCAAAAGTGGGTTCATCTCGACGTTTCGCTACAATTGTATGTAGCTTCTTCAGGAGAACAAAAAAGAAAAAGAAAGAAAGAAGAAAACAAAAGAACAGGAAGATGGGTAGTTAGCAACGGTAACTCAGTTACTCAACGCAACCAGAGGCGAATACTAACTACCAAGATGGGCATTTGGTCACAGTAACTCAACTACTCAACGCAGCCAGAGGTGAAAACCAAATGCCAGGACAGGGATTCACGTCCAACAGCTCAGAACACTAACGCGTCGAGAGGCGTTAGGATTCACTCCCCGCCTCTCGACGCGTTAGTGTTCTGAGCTGTTGGACGTGAATCCCTGTCCTGGCATTTGGTTTTCACCTCTGGCTGCGTTGAGTAGTTGAGTTACTGTGACCAAATGCCCATCTTGGTAGTTAGTATTCGCCTCTGGTTGCGTTGAGTAACTGAGTTACCGTTGCTAACTACCCATCTTCCTGTTCTTTTGTTTTCTTCTTTCTTTCTTTTTCTTTTTTGTTCTCCTGAAGAAGCTACATACAATTGTAGCGAAACGTCGAGATGAACCCACTTTTGGGTCACTCACAAATGACACGGTCCAAACCCGGAAGACGAATAAACTATAATTATCCACTTAGCCCAGAGATATATTTTTTTGCCCACGAACCTGCGGCTCGTGAGCTGCATGCGGCTCTTTGGATGTGAAGCTGCGGCTCTTTAGTTCCACACGCAAATATTATTTATTTTACCAAAAAAAAGGTTTAAAAAGCCTTCTGAATCGATTAACGATGATTAGACACCGATCCTCTCAGTCACTTTTACTCGCTTACGTTTCACTGCCTAATACATCAAGAATCGCTTTGTGCTCAAACATGTCCAGCCCAAATAGTTGAGGACATGAAGTTGGTGATCAAGATTGTTAATAGCATCTTGTCAAAAGCACTCTACCTTTGTCAATTTAAACAATTCTTAAACGTAATGGAGGCTCAGTATTCCGACCTCCTTTATAATAAAGTGCGATGGCTTTCCAAAGGTACGATGTTGAAAAGTTATGCTTTGTGCTTGAATGAAATAAATACATTCCTAAATGAAAAAGGCATCAATCACCCTGAATTAGGGAACGACAAATGGTTGCAAAAATTTTACTTTATGGTGGATATCACAGGTTTTGAAGAAAAATTAATTCTTTTTGCGGAAGATATTCAGAGCGATAATTTACTTCATTTTCAATTTCTAAAGAAATATCGCGTATATATCGTAACAAAATTCACGTTGAGCCATTTGGAATTCATACTGGATCTTTAGAAGTGCAATTGATCGATTTAAAAAGCAAAGCTTTGTGGTGTGGAAAATTAAAAACCAAGTTGGAAGAGTTGGAAGTCCAGAAATGTATGTACGTAACGCAAAAAAAGTGCACAGCTTTGAAAGAAATGCTGCGTATTGAGGGACTTATATTCGACGCATGGAAGTCTTCCAGATTGCTACAGTGAGGTGAAGAAGTTTGCATTTGGATTGCTAACTATCTTCGGGTCGACATATTGTTACGAGCAAGCGTTCTCTTGCATGAATATAATTAAAAGTAAAGTAAGAAGCCAACTAACAAATGAAAATTAAGAGTTGTGTTTGAAACTTAAAATAAGTTATGAGCAAGATTTATCCAAACTTTTTAAAACCATGCAAAGCTAACGCTCTCATTGAGGTTATTTGCTCAACTGTTTGGTATTGAAGTACAAGTTAGTGTTATAAGTGAATATTTAGTTCAAAGTAAATACAATGGGGTGACAAACTTCGTGTTTGTCAACCCATTTACCAACAATAACGTTTGTGTTGCTTTAAGAGTTATCGTGTCCCCTTTTGATAGTTTTTTTCAAGGATCACTTTTGGATTATATTTTCTATGTTTTCGTAGCGTCCTTATCAAATAGATATTATTATCGTTAAATAAATGGGCCAAACCAACGCTTGTATAGTAGTTGTCCGTTACTAATGTTCTACCACTTTTAGGAAAAGGTTGTATCAATTCCATTACAACTTGGCTGGAAACAGGCTAATCAATTGGTCTACCTTGCTTTCCAGTGTAGAGTTTTATGTTGAATGTATATCCTCCTTGTCCATAAACCTTAAATTTTTTATCCCGTATTTGTGTAGTTTGACCAGTATATACTGTAAAAATGATAACCTTCCACGAAATGGAACCACTGACGATACAATCGTACTAATGAGGAGTATAAACAGTTTGGAAATTTCTATTACACATATCTACTAATGTACTTAACTTAAAAAGGGGTTTATTTTCGGGACAGTTCATTATTTGAAAAATGAAGAGAAGCCAAAAGTACCTTAAATCTATTTCTTGACATTTGTGTACTTTGATAAATGGAACATTTGTGAATAAAATTTGTACTCCAATAGTCTCAGTTTTAGATTTAGACCCATCCAAATAAGTATGTCCAAGAATGTTTTAATTTTTCCACTATTTTCCACTTTTTCCACTACAATATTTTGCCTTTCTCATGAATTTGAATTTATGAATTAAGTTTTTGAAATCACGAATAAGAGGATACAAGCGGCACACAACAGCAGTAAGAGAGGCAGCCAACATACTGAACTACGTTGCGGAAATATTGTTATGTAGAGAACTTCAACAAATCATAGTGATTGAAATAATGAAGGAAAAAGCCAAAAGAAAATTCGTGGAAATGGAGAACCACTCATAATGCGAGAGATCATGAGATACGGCGCTTTTCACCTATGGAAGCACAAAAGACCCAAACAACAAATAGTGGAATAAAATAAAATAAATACCAGAGAAATAATAAATAAATTTACCAGGGGAAGAACTAAAATTACTGGAGAGAAAACTAAATAAACAAAAACAGCAACATATAAAAGCGGATAGTTCGTAGCTCTATAACAACATGGACAACCGCAATGTAGGCGCCAGGTTAAACGATTTCAACATACAATAATATGATTTTTCTTTTAACCATCCTATCAAAAAAACTATAAAAAACACAAAAACCGGCGCAAGCTAACAAAAAACTTAACAAAACCGTAGAAACCCGGGCACTTTGGGTCCAAACCCTTGAGCACAAGTCTCTGAACTTGGCGCAGTCCAAAGCGGAAAACTGAGGCGCAAGTAAGCAATTTTAGTTTCGCGGATCACAATATGATAACATTCTACAGCTCTTAAAGCTAGCCTAAATTTAAATCGGATAGGTTACCGGGTTGGAGTTCTATTGCCCAGGACTCCTGCATTAAGAGCATTTTGGCTGATAGTTGTGTCCTTATCCCGCATAAAAGTGCTATAAGGGGGAAAGGTACGGTCTAGAGCATTGGAGTGTGGTAGAGTGATTCCTGTTTTACACGAATTAATACAGCTCGTTCCAATGAATTGTTACATCTGAACGTAATTCTAAGGGGCAAACATTTCTTACAAGCTGGGTTTAATTAAATTGCTTGCTTGCTTAAGTTTTTAAAATAGTAAACTAGCTTCGCTTTTGAACCCTTTATTTTTGGCGCATCATGAACTTTTCATTTTTAAAGAAATCGTCTTTAATTCTTTTTTGTTTAAACTTAAACTCTTAATCTTTCAAATGGTCTTTTTAATAGTGATATTTCCTAATTATTATTATTATTTATTAGAAACCAAACGATTCTAATATGTGAATGTGTACATCAATAAATATGTTATAACTTTTTATTATATCAAATGCTGCCAACATGTTTTATTTATACACTCTTTAAATTAGATTTATTTTCGTTTCCTTCCGCCAGATGTTTGTTTCGATCCAAATATTAATTTAAAAATGATTTTATGAGCAATCAGATTTGGCGTCATCAATTTTTCCATCTTTCGTTATTCATATCTCCTAAGTAATGGCAAAAGCTTACCAGATAATATACTCCTGACATGAAGGTATTAGTTTTATTATTGAAATCCATTTATTTACATACTTCGAAGATGAACTGAACATATTGATATATTAATGGGATCAATTTGTATTATTCCTTTTAGTTCAACTTTAAATATGATTTTGACAAAAACATTTAAATTGGTGTTTTATTGGATACTCTTTATGAAATAATGTGTAGCAATATTTTTAAATTGTAAATTTTACACGAAAACAATAAATTTTAAAGTTTCAAAACTCGATTAACTTTCAAAACTCCCTGATTTTAGAGATTTGTTTCAGATTTAAGGTAAATTTTGCAAAATTACTTTATTTTTATTAATAAACAAGTTATAACAAGTAAACAATAAAAATTTCACTAAATAGTTGCGCGAATTAATTTGTTTATTAAGAGATTTAAACAAAATTAGCCTATAAATTTTGAAAATCTGGCTAAACGGAAGTTGTAAAACAACTCAAAAGGAACATTTTAAGCTTTGGCTTCTTTCTATGCTAATTTTTGACCAATATATGGAACTTTTAATGACGCGCTCTGAGGTGGAGAGCTTGTAGCGTGATTGCATAGCGTTTTTACCTTACTGTTAAAATTTCCAGCAAATCCGGGTATATAAAAAGAATTTTGAGCAAAAAAGCGTCATATTCTAGACTACAAAGGTTTTTGCAAAGTCGGGTCTTTTTTTTGCCAAGTTGAATTTGTTTGTCGACTGTTAAAATTGGTTTTTTTTTTATACATTTTAGTTTTCGTTCAACCATTATTTATGTCACAGTATTCTATAGAACAGTAAACTGTTACTGCACTTTATCATATTTAACCATAATTTAGTTTATACTTTGATTTATAAGGGTATTAATCTTTTATTAGTCTTCATTGTTCCGGAAGGTCTTATTTGATTTTCGATATCTATTTATTTTTGACCTTGTTCGATGGGGTGATTATTATTTCGTCGTTGAACCTGCCCTAACCATCTCAATCTATGCTCTTTCTTTTCCATACCAATTGATGATACACCCTTACTTACCCAAATATATTTGTGCTAAATTTTTCCTTTCCTGAATCCTGAATTGACTGCTTACATTACCACTTTTTTCTTCTTCCTTTGTAACTTTGATCCTACCTATCTCAAAGTATTATTCCATTTCTACTGAAGGTAGCCTCGTCGATAAACAAAATACTTCTAATAAAATTAACATTTCGAGTGTTTTCCATTAACAACCAATCGCAGAATCTTATTCTTTTAGGATAATCTTCAACCAATAACTCTGGAACCGTTATTAAGTGATAGGGTTTAAGTAGCTGATCCTTCAAACGCCTCCAAACCCTTACGTGAGGAACATTTACTTAAGCAGCTATTATCCTTGTACTTGTTCCAGGGTCTTCTTCAATGATTCAATGACGACTAGTATTGCCAGCAACTTGCGGTTGAAATGTACCCGTTTCCCGTAAACGACGATCAATGATCAGGAATAATCGTCTGTCGGGTGTATTTCGATTGGGGTATTTTACTGCCTAACGCCTTGCGGCTGCTGCACTATTTTCTTGATTAATCTGATCCAACTTGCATATCTGCCATTTCCTGAAATATGTAGGCCATTGAAATATCAAAATTTATAATATTAATGTTATTCACACAATAAATGATAGCTTCAAATTATTGACTATTATTGATGGAAGAGTTTGTAATTATTATATTCTTGAAACTAATTGTAATTTTATGGCCAACTAGGAAAAACCATTGTTTCGAAAAAGTGATAAGGGGCAAAAAATATTTAAAAATATTGTGTTAAACTAATGATGCCACAAAATTCATTTGATTTGAATGTACTCAAAAGTTTAGATTTTGTTGTTTCTTTTGTATGAAAAATGCTTTTAGAACAAGAAAGTAACGTGTTCATTTTTATAACAAAATGTCAAGTAGTTTAGGAGATAATGTAAAAAAACAATTTTTATTTTGTAACTTCAAAGGGCTCTAACTTTTTTTGTGTGCACTTTTGTACTAAGATAAGTTGGATTGAACCAACTTATTTTTGTCCCTGGAATGCGTGATTTAGTATATATGACATAACTTTTTGAAAAACCCTGTATATTCTGGGAAATATAATAGTATAACCATATTAGACATGTCATAAGAAAGCAGTTTCAAAACCCTTTTATGAATTTACTTTGAAAATTTTGAAACTATTATTGTTTTGTTCGCTTTAGCCTGTTAATAAATCTCTCGTAAAGAGCCGACCAAAATGTTTAATAACTTTTTCAGGAAATATGTGTACTAACTTGCACATCATTTAGCTTTTATCCTCCCACGTACCATAAATTCATTTTATTTTTCCGAGAAAATTTAACGATGCAGAACTTTTAAACGAATTTTATTGAAATATGGAAAATACAAGGCTGTATACGATTAAAATTGAAAATCAAAAATAGACCTAATAGACAGTTAGTAAAATATTTTAGATAAAAATATTTTACCATTCTTCAGTGTGTTTTTTCTATTTTCTCTTTTTCGACGGTATTTTCCTCCTATTGAAAAAATCTTACGGTGATATTAGTTGGTGTCTTCGAACTTCTTCTTCTTTTATAATGGCGCTACAACCCTTTGTGAGTCTTGGCCTGCTTAACAATGTTCTTCCATTCTGCCCAATCGGATACTTTCCTTCGCCACTGCCTGATGTTCATGGTTTTAAGATCCCTCTCTACGTCGTCTATCCATCTTTAACGGAGCCTTCCTCTTGTTCTGTTTCCTTGGGGCTTCCATCTCTGGACTATTACAGCTTTACTTACTTTACTTTTATAGCTCGATTATCTGGCTTTTTTCTAGGTGACCAAGCCAGTTTAGTCTTTGTGACTTTACAAATCTAACAATATCTGCGCTCTGCATTGGTTCATCCAGCTCGTGATTCATTTTAATTCTTCACGTACCATCTCTGCATTGGGTGGGTCCAAATATCTTCCTTAGTATTTTGCGCTCAAATATTCTCAGTTGATTTTCTTCAGTGGTTGAGAGGGTCCAAGTTTCACATCCACATGTGACCACTGGTCTAATTAATGTTTTGTAGACTCTAAGCTTAGACTCATGATTCAGTAACTTACAGTCTTATTATTGATAGAAGTTTGAGCTTTTTTATGTGAATCATCTCCAATATGCATCTTTCGTCGATGCAACAACAACGTAGTGACCAATATAGTGATCAAGTATAGAATATCACACTGCACTCATTTAATAAACAATTTAACTATACTCTACTTTCTCTTATAATATAAATTTTAAACTTTTTTACACACCTGAAATGCTTTGAAGAAACTTAAATATATTTTTTGCAATCAAAAACAAATTTTAACCCCAAGAAAAAGCCCAGAATGTGTGTAATTGGGATTTCTATACTCCAGATAACACCGTTTTTGATAAGAATTTACCGTAATCTAATCGCAAAAGAAATAATAGTTCTAATAAATGATGATAGTCCGGAAATTGTTTGTTTGTTCAACGTGAGACTTCAAAATAGGCGTGAACAGATAAATCATCTATCAAATACGAAAAAATATATATTATTACACTTTATTATTACCTTTAGTTCAACAGCTACTAAGACAAAAGTAAATACAGAACCAAGCTTTTAGTATGCTGATTTAACTTTTAAATGTATACAAAAGCGGAGCTTTGCTAAAATAAAATTAACATTATATATTTTTGTAAAATCAAGAGCAAGACAAGTACAGACTCTCTTTTTAAATTGTGTCGTTTTTGATCTTTATTTTCTTAACAACTTTCTCCAAAATAAATTTTAAATACAAAAATAATAAGAACACAATACTAACGAAGAAGTAAATTTATCAGAGGGGTAATATCCCTTATTATGGTCGTATTTTATCATCATTAATTCGACAATCTTCTGTGGATCTTAGCTTATTTTATAAATGTCTTCCATTCTGATCTGTTTCTTGCTTTGTTTTTTTTAGTTAAAAATATTTGAAGGTATCAGATCTTGTTGCATTTGTATTATATAAGGGACCCGGATGTAAAGGGGTCCTAGGCACGTTTGTATACTTTTCAGAAAACATACTTTTTTTATTTATGTAAATATCTTGCAATGAAAGATATATGTTATTGTATGTTTCTTATTACAATACTTAACAAGTTTTAATCATATTATAATACTAAAATAATATATTTTGTAAATACATGCACGCACTTCGACCCTTTTTTTTCTAAAAATTTACTTGTACCCCTCTATCCGTTAAGTAAACTTTACATTAAAACACAAAGATCACTTAAAACCTCTTTATTAGCATTTTTACTCAACATTGAAAAACGTAAAAAATGCTTTAAGCTTTAAATATTACTGAAAGCTTAAAAATGAGTAACAAATTCGGGACATGTATTTAAGGAGACACGACATAATTTCCTGTGACCTCTTAGCACTTCCTCTGAATACATACACATGGTAGCTGCTTTGTTTGCTAGATTGTTAACTTTTAAGTTGTAGGTCCATAATTTACGAGGGTATTAGACTTTATTACACGTTACCACAGAAGTTGGGAGAGTCTTCTCTTATAGAGAGTAAATCAAAGGCTATAGCTACGTGACTCTGATCGTTCTTAGTAATTTCTGCAGCTTTCTTTTTAGCGTCTCTGGCTGCGTCTGCTATTCTGTAATGAATTTCTTTTAAGTCAGCACAGGAGTTGGGAGAGTCTTCTCTTATAGAGAGTAAATCAAAATCTATAGCTACGTGACTCTGATCGTTCTTAGTAATTTCTGCAGCTTTCTTTTTAGCCTCTCTGGCTGCGTCTGCTATTCTGTAATGAATTTCTTTTAATACTACAGCTTCATTTCTTGAGGCCTCATCAACAGTGTGTTTTATGGTGACATTAAGATTGTCACATGTTTTGCATGTATCAGTGTAGGGTTTAGATAGGCTCAAATTGAACTTTGCATTGAATATTTTTCTGTAGAAATGAAGCTCATCCGGAACTTTACTTTCTTCTTTACACACCTCTTTATAAACTTCATATATCTTGTTTACACTTAAAGATGAACACGAATACTGTCTATTAGGGTTAGTCTTTCTCGAGTAGTGGCTCTTAAACTTTGAAAAGGACTGAATGTGATGTTTAACTTATGCTATTTTGTCTGGTGAAATTTTATTTGCTGGACTGTGATGCTCCTTTTTATCTGGTAGGGAAATGTCATCATCGGTTTTTTCTTTACAACATTGCTAAACCTTTTGTTACTTATATTAAGGGTTTTCAGTAAAAACTGCTTGCAGACTTTAAAAATAATGTAAGTGCTTAACTTTTTTTTTGATTACCATCCATCTGTCTCTTTGGAACCAATATTTTTTTTACACAAGAGCTAATGAAGCTAGTTTCCACATACAAAGACTTGGTTCCTCAAAATTTGGAAAATATAACCTTACGGTCATCTTCATAAAAGTTATTATTGCATTTGTATCTACAGCTATGGTGATAAAGTTGTACATGTAAGTGTTGATACATGTAATGTAATGAGACATCCAGAGAGATATAACCTTCTACACCTCATAATACAGGGTAAGATCGACGGAAGGAGAGGCCCAGGCCGACGAAGAACATCCTGGCTACGAAATCTCCGAGAATGGTATCAAGAAACCACCTTTAATTTATTTAGAGCCGCCGTGAATAAGCTTATTATTGCCAATATGATCGCCAACGTTCGATAATCGGACAGGGCACTGAAAGAAGAAGAAGGTGATAAAGTTAAGCTAGGTCTTTGTAGATCCTTCCTCCTTTATCTGCATATGTCTGACCACTGCTTTTGCGATCTTTTGCTACAGGCTTTTCTTTGGCTTATTGGAGCTAAAAATGACAAATTAATTAAAATATTTAGAAACACGAATCACGCCACCGAACTAACAGATTTGAGAAGTGTATAATACCCAACTAATAAAAGCAATTGATGTGCTTAAAACATTGTTTATCCTAGAAAAAGTATTAACTTCACAATCTTTTTCATAAGTAAACATTGTTTTAGGGAATAAATCTGTAGTCCCCAATTTTGTTGTATTTATTGAGGTTTTATTAGATTCCCTGATACGTCAATTTTCGAAGCTTTCCCTTAAAATGTACCAAGAAGCTTTTCACAAAGCTCTAATCTCTGTTTTTTATTTGACGTTACTGACAAAATATCTTCCCTTTGTCGAACGTTGGATGTTTAGTTATAAATTTGTGTATTTTAAACGAAAAACTCGATACATTGTCTTTTTAACATTCTTAAATTCTGAATGGCCCACTGAGGAAAGATAAAAATCAACAAAAAAACAATATATTATTCAGGAAGTCAAGATGGTTCTTACCAGAGAAGCGTTATTTGCTTTTAATGTGTTAGCTCAAAGATGCATGGATATGAATGTGGATGTGCATGTTTATTACGTTGATTTTGAAAAAGCATTTGACAAAATAAGACATGAAAAATTAGTCCAAATTCTAAAGAGAAAAAACATAGATCATTGGGACTTACGAATAATAATAAACCTCTACTGGAATCAAACAGCACAAATCGTAATAGATAATGAACCCAGCCCAGAAATTGAAATCAGGAAAGGAGTTAGGCAGGGATGTATTATGTTCCCATTACTATTTAATGTATAAAGTACCATTTTTAAAGAACCATTATTATCTCAAAGTGAAGAAATAATAATTAATGGAAGATCTATTAACAACATAGGAGGTGCAGATGACACCCGGATTATGGAAAGCTCTGCTGAACAACTCAAATTACTGCTAAACAGAACAAACAGTTGCTGTAAAAAATATGGACTAAAAAGAACCATAAAAAGACCAAATACATTATAATAACAAAGAAAACAAATATATCAACAAACATACATCTGGGAAATGTACCGATAGAAATGATTGATAAATACAAATACCTAAGAACCTGGATTTTAGACAATAATGATCAAATAACCGAAATAAGAGCCAGGATAGAAGCAGCAAGAAATGCGTTTGTAAAAATGCAAACAATTCTCTGCAACAAAGATCTTAGATTAGAACTGAGACTAAGAGCACTGAGATGCTATGTGTTTTCGATACTGTAATATGGACTTGAAAGCTGGACATTGAAGCAAGAACACAGAGCCGAAGTTACAGTCCTTTGAAATGTGGTGTTACAGGAGGATGCTTAGAATAGCATGGACACAGAAAAAAAAAAAATAACACGCAAGTATTGCGAAAAATGGACAAAGAACGCGAAATATTAAACATAATAAAAAATAAAAAAGTTACAATATCTGGACACGTAATGAGGGGACAGCGATATAAACTACTAAGGTTGATAATACAGGGAAAGCTAAGGGGAGGAAGGAGAATAGGAAGAAGGAGAGTGTCATGGTTGAAGAATTTAAGGGACTGGTTTAAATCATCGTCATGGAAGCATCTATACAAGACAAATTTATGCATCATAATTATGTTTAGCGCAGAAATTAATACAAATTACAATTTAAATTTACGAGATTTTTATTTCATATTAACGACCTTAAAGTATTCGATAAAAAGTAATTTCGTTAATCCATTTGAACGAGACCTATCGTTTAGAATACCGTTAAAAATTCGACAGAATATGCATTTAAAAACACACATTTAGAACTTATTTATTAGAAAAAATCACTGCGTTAGAAGACTGAAATATCCTTTTCTTCATACATTGGATGATTTCGCCTTAAAGGACACATTTAAATTTTAATAAAAGAAGTTTTTCTTCATTATGACGCTATTTGTGGACATCGTCCAACATCGTTCAAATATCTACCGCAATCTCCAGAATATCTCCAAGTATTTTTATAAACACGTTAAAATATATGAAAACATAATATATAACTTCTCATAATAGTCTTTCTATTTTCTATCTTTCTGTGTCCCAATCTAAATGGACATCAGTGATTATTCTGCAATATATTTCCTGCTTTGGGCAACACGGATCAAACAACAATTCGCCACAATTATAGTTGTTGCTTTCTGCACAGACGATGATCTCTATGTAACATGTAAGTACATCAGAAAGGGAAAATAAATATATATGTTCAATCTAGAATCCGCTAGTTTCTTCCCATTGCTTTGAGTATGCATATTAGGTAAGACATACAAATAATAAGCAAAAAGACTATAAATAAAATATATTTGAACCAAGTGAAATAAAATACAATATCATACACACATAAATCATTAATATCAACAAATTAACATTTATTTATTAACGAGCACAAGTTTACAAATAGCATTGTACAAGTGACAGTCATACAAAAGATTAAAATCTCATACAATGAAACAATAGATCAACCATTGGAGGTTGTGACTAAAGCTATATAAGAAAATGAGAAGCAAGCAATTATGTACTGGTGCCTAGGATAGAACGTATGGAAAACACATTAATAATAAATGGAACTTGAGAATGCGGCAAATGACGGGACAATTTAAAATTATACACATTAAAATAGTACAAAAAATGCATACATAGTTATACTAATACAATTAATTGGTGGTAAAATGAATCAACCTTGTTAATAAAGGCACAAAAAATGCAATCGAACATAAAATGTATAAATTTATATTAAAAATAAGTATTATTAAAGGCAGGAGTATGTAGAGGAACTAACAGAGCAGGAAATAAAGGAAATAATAAAATGGCATAAAAACGGCAAAAGCGCACGGGAGAATGGAATCCCAGCGGAAATTTTAAAGGAAGAAAGGTCAAAGATCATACGTAATAGATTGATAAAATACGAGAATGGCATAGTAGGTGAATACCAAACAGGGTTTAGAGCAGGAAGATCGACAGTGGATCAAATATTTACCTTAAAATGAATACATAATAACAGTTACGAACAAAACCTAGGACTCTACATGCTCTTCATTGATTTTAATAAGACATATGACTTTATCGATCGGGAAAAGTTGTATAAAGCTCTACAGAATTTAAAGATGCCAAAAAAAAATTATTGAAAATGTCACTAATAAGTACAAACAATAGAATGGTCATAGAAGGAAGTATGTCAAGGGGATCCATTTTCTTCTGAATTGTTTATCTTTGTTTTGGAGGCAATAATGAGAGAAAGTAAGATACAAACTACTGGTACCATTTTATACTATAAACAACAGTCATAGCGTACGCGGATGATGTAGTCCTCTTAACATTTTTAAAATAGAACTTGAATATATGTTTAAGAACTTTGATGATGCAGCAAGAAAATTTGGGTTGTTTATGAAATGAAGCAAAAACAAAGTATATGGAAATGCGTGGTGAGAAAACAAAATACAATAAATTCGCCACACTTAAAACGATAGGAAAAGATTACAAAATTGAAAATGTCAGCCAGTTCGAGTATTTGGGTGTAACAATAACGAATAAAGGGCAAGAAAAAAAGAAATAGAAAATAGACTATTAAAAAGAAGTAGAACAATGGGCTTATTATACAATATTCTATGTTAAAGCACAAAATGTATGTAGGATAGCAAAAATTCGAATATATGAAACAGTCATTCGGTCAGTGAAAGTTTATGCCTGTGAGACCTGGACTAAGAATAGGAAAGATGAAATGAAAATCAAGATCTGGGAAAGGAAGATGTTCTTCTTCTTTAAGTTCCATCTTCCATCGAAGGGTGGGAATCATCATGGTTATGCAGACTCTGTTGACTATCACTTTAAAAAGTTCTGCACTACAAACCATTCTCTTAAGTTCTTAAGCAAGGATATTCTTCGTCTTCCCACATTTCGCTTTCCTCGGATTTTGCCCTACATAATAAGTTGTAATAATGTGTATGTCTGCCCTCTCGTCACATGTCGTAAGTACTTAAGTTTTCTCAAGGAAGGTTTTGCGGAAGATTTTTGGTGGTAATAGGACGGCGGAGTGAAACTGGTGAATAAGAACAAATAAAGAGGTTTTGTATGGAAAACCCCTAATTGTACAAAAAGTCAAAACACAGAGAATCACATCACTCGAATGCCAGAGGTGCTTTTTGGAGGAGGGGTAAAATGAAGAGAGAGAGAGAGACCACGGAAAAAATGGTTAGAAACAGTTAAAGGTGATTTAAACGGCATAGGAGTGCAGAATTTTAGAGAGAGCGCAAACGACCGAAAGAAGTGGATAAAATTAACGAAGAAAATAAAAGCTAAGGGCCTCCATGGTCTGTAGCACTGTTATATAAAAGAATCTGTGGTAAAAAAATGCGGACAAGTAAAAATACAATACGGTAAAAATGTCTAAGCAAATGTAAAAATGGTATAATAGTTCAGCACAACAATATAAATTCGCAGCAAATAATAAATATAACTATGTTATTCTAATAAACGTACTTCAATATGCTTAGCAACAATATAGTTGTGTATATTAGTTTGTACTTTACCACGTGGAGTGAGGGCAGCGGATGCTACCCCATGGCGAAGATCACTGTTTTCTCAGCAGACTAGGAACAAAGTAATTTAGAAGATGATCAGTTTCCTTCCGAAGTGGCGGCATTCCGGAAATATCGGTGGAGGCGATTCTGAGTGTCGGAAATATAGGTTTGATTAATCCTTGCAACAAGTGGTGAATTCTGCTCATTTCAATCGTACTATTTGTAATTAAATGGTTGATGGTTGGTATGATGTTGAAATAATTTCTATTTAATATTTAACTAATATTTACAACAGTTGTGAAAGTGCAACAATCGTTAATATTTTCCTTATCGCCAAATCTCCCCAAGAAAAATAACTATTTTTCTAAACATTTTAATTTAATTAGCAGATATAACGATTTTATGATACATTCGTGTCAACGAATAATTGCTTGCAACTAAATATGATTAGCCCCAACTACATCAGTAAAACCTTTTATTAAAGCCCTTTAAACATAATTTCCTTTTAGGCACGTGAATGACATATCTTATTGATAATTTGATCAAAAATTATCTTCGTAGCAGATTATATCATTTAATGGAGTTGTTATGTTTGAAGTACGAAGGGGAGAATTCCGTACACAAGAGGTTTGTATAATACAATAACTGCGTAATTGCGATTTGGCGTATCTACTTAGTGGAATTAGAGTTGGAAAATATAGAACGTATTTAAAAAAGTGATAGTAAACAACAAACTACGTTGTTGTGACGAAGCCCCTTACGTACCCATTATTCTTTTGCGATTAAGTTGAAGTCTTCAATAAAAAAAATTGTCTATGCTTTCTTTTATTGTTTATGGATTTTAAGATAAAAAAAACTCTAAAAATACTTTTTCCCAAATTAATACATTGTACTTATTTAACGTATGGTCTAGATAATGTTGTAGATACTGTCAGAACTAAATTTCAGCTAGTTAATACTCTGATCCATTAGGAAATTACATATATTAAACCTATTATCGTATGTTCCTAAACAAATAAGTAAGAAACAGGTCAATCGTATCCTCGTTATTCTGTGCTATCGAATTCTCATGAGTCATTACACTAGGATAAGTACCTGAACATATTCAACAGAGGAATCAGTAGGCACAACCAGCATACATAGAAGGCAGTTACGTATATAAATACCAGGACTGTCCCTACCAGACTTCGAACTAATTAAAGGATATCTGTTACTTCTGTATACATTAAAATTACTTAATCTAAATTCATTATCCATATGATGTCTACTGTGATGTTGGAACTGATGTGTAGAGTCCTTATGTTGACCTTTATCCCTTTATCCTTGACTTTTATCCCTATGCGGGGTCGGCATCTCTAATTAAATTTCTCCATCTCCAAGTGTCTATCTTGGGTATTATCAATATTAATACTCTTTACCGACTTGTCCCGCCTAAGCGTCTCTCCAGGTCTTTTTTGGTATTCCTCTACTACTACTTCCAAGAACCCGAAGATCAGTCATTCTTCATATTGGGTGATTAACGTCGCTACGTTGAACATGACCAAACCAACCAATGCAACAATTGGAGCATCCACTAGACTTCCCCTCCTATACTCATTTTTAATTTTAGGTTTTTTTGTCATTCCACTTATCCATCTAAGCATTTTCATTTCAGCCACATGCATTCGTTGTTCCTCTTTCTTTTTAGCTGTCCAACGTTCAGTTTCGTACAACATAGCTGGTCTTATGACTCTTTTATAGAATCTTCTCTTCAGATTCATTGAAATTTTCAGTCACACAACACACCACTCGCTTACTTTCACTTCATCCATCCAACCCTTATTTTACTGCATGCATCTTCATCTATTTCCTCATTACTCTGTAACACCGATCCTACGTACTTAAAACTAACTTTTTACAATCATTTTACCATCCAAATGTTTCTATTATATCATCCAAATATATTTAATTTTGTACTAACTCCAACTTTAAATGAACATTTCAAACACTCTGTTTTTGTCTTAGTAAGTTTTAAACCTTTTTCTTCAAGAGCTTGTCTCCTATGTTTTAGTTTTTAAACACCACGAATATATAGTTTCGCTGTTACTTGATCCAGAACTAATGAGAATAAATAAGGACTAAGCACGAAGCCTTGGGTTAATCCTACTTTCACATGAAATTTTTCAGTCTCTTGAACACTTGTTCTCATACTAGTGTTGTTACTTTTTTATACATTTTTCTCACAATATTTACATATTCACCGAGGACTTCTTTCTTATTGAGTGCCTACCACAGAATCTCTTGAGGAACGCTATCATATGCTTTTTTTATCTTTATAAATAAACCTATATTTCTACTATAACTACATTACTCGTTACAAATATTGGGGTAAGTCTGTATACCTAACATCTATAACATCCAAATATAGCATTCCTTTCCATTAACTTAACCTGTTTTAATTAATTTAGATACCCCTTAGATAATTATTTCATTAACCCCATTAGATTTGGTGTGTTAATAAATAATTTATACAAACAATTATTACCTTATACTATTATAACTACATAATAAAGAAATTCTGGAAGCCAAAAGGAATTCATGGAGATAGTTTTGCACAGACATTACAGATATCTCGGCCTGATCTCGAATCCATAAAGTCCTGGCAAAGGATGATGCTACCATTAAAAAGAAAGAAGCCTAATGGCAAATTTACGGAAATCAAAAAGGAAAGTTTTAAAGAACTCACAAACACGCCCTTTTCGGCCTCAACAATTCTAAATGATGCAGATAGGTGAACCAACATAGACCAAAGGCCTACTAGGTAGAGTTCTATAGATTGGAAAACAGTCACATCAATCACAAGACCAAGCAAAATTAGATGGTCTATAAATAAATTTCAGCAACATAAGTATCTAGAAACAGATGGCATTTATCCGATACTTTTGCACATGGGATTAGAGGTATTGATACCACATATATGCAAGATGCCAGTTTAGTATAGAAGCTTTTACCAGAAATAACACAAAAGATTAAAGTCATATACTTGCGTAAGATATAGACAATTATTAGACCTAATACCAAAGTCATAAAGACCAATAAGCCTATCGTCTTTTCTATTAAAAACACTGGAAATGCTACATAAGAGATAAAGTGCTAAAAGATAATCGTCTAAACAATCGTCAATATGCATACCAACGTAGTAAATTTACGGACTCAGCGTTGGATGATCTAAATAGACTTATTACACAGGCAATGAAGATTGCTTTTTTAGCAAGAATTTAATAATGTTACCAACAACTCTTTGATAATCCCTAAAGAATAGGATAGTAATATCCACTCTGGGTAAAGCAAGCATCAAACCAAGAGCAATTAGAGCCTGTCCACAAGAAGGAGTTCTGTCACCTCTACTTTGGGCATCCTTGGTAGATGATCTTCACAAAAATATGCCTTTAAAAATACTTTTATTGTCTAGGATACGATGACGATGTATCAATTGTCGCTCAGGGACAAAATTTCCCAGGTGGAATCTGGGTAAATTCAAGGAGCTCTAAATATAGTTGATAACTACTGTAAATAATAGAGACTGATAATAATCAATGCTAAAATCACAAATCGTCAACTTTAGAAAAAAGACAGCATTAGAAGGCCTAAAACCACTGGTGCTGAGAGAAAGAGAAAAAAACAAATATCTAACTGTATATTTTGATAACAGGCTTACATGGAACACTCACATATTGAAAACAACACAGAAAATTACTATAATAAGTAATTTTAATTATTTTACAATAGGAGCATAGGTTATAATTGGTCTAATAACCTTTGTGTATAACCATAGGGTTATTTTGGGGTTGAGCCCCCAATAGTTGCCGAACATTCTTCTAAACAAGAGACAACCAAACCTGCGAGCTAAATAGACGAACCACGTTGGGATAAGCGGCATCTGGAAGGATGAGAGACATTTTTAAAACAAATATCCCAATTCACCTGAAAAGAAAGGCATTTAACCAATGCATCTTACCAGTCTTGACCTATGGAGCAGAGACCCTAACTTTGACGAAAGCTACTGCCGAAAAACTAAGGATAACACAAAGGCGAGTGGAGAGATCAATACTGGTCCTGACCTTGAAAGATCGCGTGAGAAATGAGGAGATACGCCGACGAACTGGCGTAGACGATATTATACTGCGAATCAATAAACAAAAGTGGAGGTGGGCTGGACATGTTACTAGAATGGAAGACGGAAGATGGACGAAGAGATTATTGGAGTGGAGACCAAGAGCCGACAAGCGAAGTCGAGGCAGACCACCCACCCGATGGACCGACGACCTAAGGAGAATAGAAACAAACTGGATTGCAGCAGCTAAAGATAGAGAGAACTGGAGACGTTTGGAGGAGGCCTATATCCAACAATGGATGTGAAAATGGGGCTGGATGATGATGATGATGTTAAGTATCACAAATAACATATTTGAGCACAAAATAAATTTAACGTTCTCCTCTATAATTATTTGTAAAAAAATTGTTACATGTGTAAAATTGGATCTGTTAAACACTTATTTTATGTAAGTTAGTCAAAATAATCGGTGTATCTTTAATCGTGTTATTCTAGCTAGATATTTTCTAGACGTTGCATAGAGTACATATATGATAGCTTTAGAGTCTAAATGATCTACAAAGCAATGAGCAATTGTGCCTGATTTCGCTTTTTAGGGGACCAATAATGTCGTTCCCAAGCTTTTCCAACAGAATTTGTATGTTGTACGCATTCACACTAAACATGAACCCTTTATGGCGTCACGAACACGAAAGTAGCTATTTTCATTTACTTTTAGTTGAAATATTTCGTAGCAAGACTGTCACGCCCGCTTTGAGATTACTTAAGGGTCACCAACCGGTGTAATAGCGCTGGGATCAAAATAGCAAAAATCCCCCGAGAAAATAAAGAGAAAAGATATTGCTATAAACTATAAAACGAGAGGCTATTACGTCGGATCTCATTCCAGATTTCAGGAATATCGCCGAAACGACTGGGACTCGTTGATTTTGTGTGAAAGATATTTTCTGGATAAAGTATTATGGATTTCGTGTTATCTGTAGAATTATGATTAAGTGTTTTTATATGATGACAAATGATGAATACTGATAGTGTTGTCAATAAAAACTAAGAATTTATAATAAAGCCTAATTTAAACTAATTACATTTTGTATAATTTTATCTTTTGTATGTTTCTGTAGCTTAATGATATTGAAAAGTTATTTTATATTCAGTTATACGAGAAGCAAGTCTATTATCAAAAATATTGCAAAGATTCGCAGTTTAACGTAAGCACGTGCCACTCCCTTATCGAGAACAAATAATTTTAAATACTTCCCTTGAAATAAGATAAATAGATAGATAGATTCAATGAGGTGGCTTTAGTCTATTTCACTGCAACCTTTTCAGATCTATTATGGTTCTCTAGTCCTAGATTATATTGCCTAGCCTGATCCTTTTTAAATGGTCTAATAACTTTTGACTGAACCTTTCATGTAGCTCTTTTTCGGTGACTTTTTCTCGCTCAATGCAAAAAATCGCCATAATTTGCCAAAATGTTATATGACAGAAAATGTGATCTTCTGTTTCTTTTTCTGGTTGAAAGAATCTGTCATAGCTTTTAACACCATCAGTTGACAGAATCTCATCAGCTTCAACTGCCTATTCACCCTACAGTGCCCCGTTAAGAGACCTACGATGGCTTTCACTGTTTTCTTGTCTTTGCTTGTTAGATCTGCCATAAATTTTGGCAAATGTTTTACAATTAACTGTTTCATCCGTCTTTGTAAGGATAAATTCCTCCACCATTCCCGAGATTTGTGAGCTACCCACTTTCTTGTAGCTATTCTTGTTACCGCCTTTGCAACACCGCAGAAGGGTTTCGGTCCAACGAATGGCATTGATGATACTTGTTTATGCATTTCATCTGATTTCATTGACCGTATGACCTCGTGTCCCGGTACTCTGACTCTCGCAACAATGTTACGGTCTCCTAGTTTATTAATACTAGCTAAGAATCGATCTCTTTAGAATTTGGGTACATTAAGCACTGCCTGGATATCTGTTAAGATGGCAATTGAACAGTACTACTTTTCTTCCTTTCTATTTCTTCCACTAGTTTTACTTAAAAAAAATTTGTAACATCCGTAGATAGATTTACCAGGAAATGTATGCATTGCTCTGTCCCTACTATACCGGTTTAGTGAACCAGGTAGCTTCCGCTTGTATGTGTACATCTTCTTTCAGTCTTCCCTGAATGATATATTAATTTTGAATTTATTTTCAAAGGTTTTATATCTCGTCGCTGTTGCATCGATGGGTTGCCCCATTACAATATCCGCTTTTAGGTCCTCTATTAGCTGTCTATTAATGGTCAGCACTATGCGCCTAGCTTATGTGTGGCTGACTATGTATTAATTTATGTATCATAATCTGGCTTCGACCTGTATAAAGATATGAAGTGGTGGTAGATTCTAAATGATGGTTAAGTTGTAAGACTTTTAGTACCTATTTAGGGTCAATGATAAGCCGTAATGGTACTTGTATGAAAGATATAGAAATGAAAATTGCATGGGGAAAACAAGCCACAAAAGCACTCCATGGAGTAATATGGAACAACTCTCTAACCAAAGAAAACGAAAAAAAAAAGAACATAGTAATGAAAATTACCCTATATAGATCAGAAGTATGGCCAATGAAAACATCAATACGAAATAAAATAAGAACAGTTGATCTGGGCTATATAAGAAGATCCCTACAAATAACCAGAGAGGATAGAATAAGAACAGATAAAATCTGGAACAAAATGAAAGTAGAATTCTCAATTACAAAAAAGTTGAAAAACATAGCCCTGCAGTGGTACAGGTATGTCAAAATAATGTCAGAGCACAGGTGGCCGAAAAGAATATTGGAGTGGGACTCGCCAGAAGAAGACCTATTACAAGATAGGAAACGTACATAGTAAATGCTGTGATAGATATTGCCCTCAGAGAAGATGACTGGGAGAATAAAGTGCTGTTGAGGACAAAAATGGCGAACTCATAACCAAAGAAGAGAGAATAATAAAAACAACCTTATTGCGGATGATACGTTATTTTGGCAGAAAATTTCGAAAATTTGCAGAGGCTAATGAACAAGATAAAAAGAAAATGTGTCTTTCAATAAATATCAAGAAAACAATATTTATGAAGATTTCAAAAAATATTGATAACAGGTTAAAAATTGGAAAGGAAACCTTATCTTGGCATCATAATCAATCGCAGGAATGCGTACTCTAAAGAAATTATAGTGCGCCTAGAAAAAGCACGTACACATTTTAACAAATATGAAGGTGCTTTCTACAAGGGATAAAAATCTTAAGCTTCATTTAAGAGTTAGGTTGGCAAGACATTATGTTTTTCCGACACTAATATATAGAAATCAAGGCGTGGACCCTGAACGCGGCTAAAATTAAAAACTGGAAGCATTTAAATTATGGCTATATAGGATAATCCTAAAAATATCATGGATTGATAGAAGAACAAGATGTTTCCCCCATCTGCTTATATCTGTCCTTTAATTTCACATCTGCATAGCACTGGAAAAGGCGAATCAGAGATGCCCGAATAGACAACAGAGGAAATATTTTTAATAAATCATCCCACAATTTTGGCATATGCAAATGATGTGGACCTAGTTGCCGCACAAACACGCAAGCTAGAAGAAATGTATACCACCTTCTCAAATGCCTCAAGATCTATGGGCCTGCAAGTAAATGAGGAGAAAACTAAGAATGATGGCATCAACACCCAACAATAAAGTCAGGAACATCGGTCCCCAATTCATGGTTAATAACTCTACCTTTGAAGTGGTGGACAAATTCACATACTTAGGCTCCCTGATCACCAAAGAGAACGCCATAACGGAAGAAATCAAGCGAAGGATAATAATGGCAAACAGATGCTATTTTTGGACTGAGTAGACTCAGACCGAGTAGATGAGGATATGAGAAGAAGAAACTTAAGCCAAAAAAAGAAATAACCATATACAAAACCCTTATACAGCCAGTGTTGACATATGGATCGGAGACATGGACCATCTCCAAGGCAGACGAACACCTTCTGCTTATATTTGAACGAAGGATCCTAAGAGGAATATATTGGTGGCATCTGTGAAAATGGTGTTTGGAGGAGGAGATACAACCACGAGTATGCCACAGATATAAACAAATATTTGGTGGTAAAGAGGTAGTATCTCTTATAAGAATAGGAAGACTAAGATGGGCAGGATATCTAGCAAGATCACAGCAGAACAACCTCTAGAAGAATCTTATGTCACAACCCGTGAGAAGTAGAAAAAGGGGTAGGCCAAAACTCAGATGGAAGGATGGTGTAGATGAGGATGGTAGAAAGATAGGCGCAGCAAACTGGCAACGGTTGGCAATAGATAGGACTGCCTGGCGTAATAGACTTGGAAGGTCGAGGCTCTTTCATAGGGCTTTAGCACCATTGATGATGATGAATTTCACATTTAGTCTTTTCGAATGTCTCTTTTCTCATGATTGTGCTATCAGTCATTCAAGCTTGACTAATTAATTTAATAATTTTAATATCTTCTTTGTCTACGTTTTGATAGTTTTGATGTGATACAAATATCGTTTGGCTTGATTAGATAATTGTCTCACATTTGGCTTCCACATACATTCTTCATTCATTCATGGTTTGAATTGTTAAATTTTGTTACCTATATATTTAAATAATTTTTCCTAGTACAATTTTAAAGATACTGAGGATATTCAGCAAGCTTGTTTAAAACCGCAATTAGCATTTTGATTTGCCTATAAACATAACGTATTTGTTCCATTTTTACCAAATATTTTTTGCTCATATTCACCTAGTATACTTATAGATGGCTTTCAAACCTTCCTCCTCAAAAACATCTCATATCAAATATCATAATTTCCCCTTTTCCGTTTAAGACGTTTGCTATTACGTGCAATAAAAATATTTTATATTTCGGAATATCTGGCCTTAAATCGATTATTTAAATCGGTGTCAAGGCCACATTTAACATGATCAATTTATTAACAGCGGTGAATGAACTATGACATAATAAAATGAAGCCAATCTGTTCCGATATAGATAAGAGAATGAGTAAATTTTAAAATTATTAAACCACAATTTTTAATTCTATAACTTAGATTTTTGTTTAAAGCAGTCCATGTCTCGAAACACATCGCTTTGGCTATTTCCTGCTTCAAATCATATGTCGTCAGTAGTTTACGATGATAATTTCGTTTTTTTTGCGGTCAATTTTTATTTTTTATTTCAATTTACAATCTGCTCAATAAATGCATGCATTAGTAAATATAGTAGAAGTAGCGGGGGTTGTTTGGAGCATGCACCATTTATAAACGATACCCTGCAGGTAAACGTAGACATTGTCTTTCAAGTCTTCTTTCTACTGACTGGAAGATTTGTCTCATCAAATGGATTTTAATATGCACGATTTTTATATTTGTTTGTATTTGATGTTATAGACAATAAATATTTGTATTTTGTTTTTTTTATTTTGTTTTTTTTCTGAGTAATGCAGAAAATATTTCTAATAACTTAGTTTCATCTTCCTCTAGCATAATGACAATTCAGACATATATTATAATTTTAAAGCTGAGGACTTTAAAATGATATTGTCACCATTTGGGAGTTACGATGCTGAGACGATTTTATTGGATGATAGTTCATTTGGTAACATGAAATTACGAAACGCCTGTCTGAAAAATTATGATACCATCTAATTAATAGCATGAGTAACTAATAATCCAGAATCCAGAAGAAGTTAAATCGCTTATTTGAAAAACCACCAACTTAAAAAAAAAACTTAAACTTTCAAAAAACAAGAAAAACTCTGTAAGGAAAACACGAAGATTTCTACATGTTAAAAACATGTTCTTTTGACTTTTTGAAAAGAAACAAAATACACAGAATATTGTAGTTATTTTAAAAAGTACAAAAAATAATATTACAATAAAAAATAGTGTGATCATCCATCTTCATTACAAATATTATTGATCGTTGTGGCCAGTGAACCATTTTATTTATTATAAATATATTGGATATTTCTACATATATTATATGTATAACTTTGTGATTCTTGTAAGTCAACAATCTTCTTATAATTAATCGGAATCTTTCCACTGAGATATGCCAAGGCTTCAGGCACTATTAGTACCTTCTTTAATATTGTTAAGCTGAAAAGTGTGATTGGCTAATCCTCTAAGCTTATTTTGATGTTTAGATTTTTAATTCGGAAATCGTACTTAAAATACGAAACATTAATAAATTTTATTTATATAAAATGATTTCCGAAGTGGAAATCAAAATGTTATATTACACTTATTGTAAAGTAAACTTGTGGCATATTCCCAATAAAAAACAGTAAGCTGCACTTTAAAATCCACTTCGCCAAATTTGATTATCTTAGAACATTCTTCAAATGCTAAAAATAAAACAGGTCAAATAAAACCAGTAAGTTTGCCAACGTTGAACTTCCCCTTTTTTATTATATCCACGCATGCATGTTCAGCGATATAAAGGGCGGACCTATACCTCTCTCTTTTTAAACAGGTGATTCTCACTCCATCTCACGTAAGGCTCATACCGACCGTAAACTTTTACCTATACTGTATATTTCTCTACGTGAATTCACAGCGCAATATTGAACTTGACTGCAAATTATTGACATTATAGCATCATCTGTATTACCGACATGCGCGCTGCATAGGAGAAACGCCTTTAGTCATGGACTTGTAGTCTTTCTCTAATACATCGCCAAATTACACCGCTGTAGATAGGCTACGAATGCCTTGACTGAATGCGTTTCTTTCCAAAAATGTAAATTTAGATTTTAAAAGTCCATTTAAGCGAAAAGTCGATTTTGGTAAAATTATGACTTATGGGGTTTTTCAAATATTCGATTCAGTTACTAATCCCCTTTATTATTGGGAGTCGTATCTGGTAGAATTCTTCGGTTCATTAATGTTGTAAATACATAAGACACTCTCATAATATGTTTATTTTAGCTAACAGCTACCATGTTCTCATTCGCATTTTTTTATGAATAATTGTTATTCCATTTATAGTAATTCTATTTATATTACAGACGATATTGTAGCGAGTATGGAAATAACCATATATGCTCGCTAATTAAGCTAAGTTATAATTTACCTGTTAAATAACTAGTCCTGTATTGCATGTCACATACGAGAGTTCAGTGACTTCATATTTAAATGTACTACTAGATAGTAAGTAAAGTTATGTTAAAGGCTTAACGGTGTCAGCTAAAATAAGCAACGAATTTTAAATTGTTATGTCATTTTCTACTTATATAGAAACTGATAACATAATTAGGGTTTTGTAAACAAGAATCATTGTAATATTTACGTTTTAACGATCATAAAATACATTTAATAAAATTAAGCTATGGAAAGGCTCCAAATATATATTGGAATACGTGAGAATAAGAATACTACGAGTCTAAACATAGATAATATTTAATATATGACCAATAAGTATAAAACTAGAGATGTTGCCAATAGTGCTTTGACCGTATACCGAATACTCGACTACGCTCTTTGCCTAATATTCGGCAAAATATGTGTGTATTTCGACAAAAGATATGTGATGAAATCTTTTTGAGTTTCACTGGGCACTGGATATCTTCAGAGTTGATTCTTGAACATGGCAGTTTTGTGATTCGGTCTCTAATTATGCTAAATGAGACCAATTGCGTCGCAAATTCCTTAGCAGAGTGCAGTACGATTTGGTTACCCATATTAAAAGAGGAAATCAATTAAAAGAAATTACCACTAATAAAGTTAATAACATAAAGATCGAGGATCATAAATCAATATGATCATTTATGTTTTTTAAATAACATACATATAAAATCAGAGTTTGGTGTTTATTGAAAGTAAACTAAATATAACAGGATTAGGGATAGTATCGATTAGGAAAAGTATTTTAAGGTTTTCTCCTGATCTTTTCCTCATGATTTATTCTGGAATCACTAACGGAAGAATTTACTATCATCATTGCATTTGGTTGTCTCTTAAAGACGGATCACATGCTATGATTCTTTCTGACGAGATTTTCACAAGTTTTAGTTGATTTCATGTAATCGATTGAACTATCTTACAATAAAGCCGTCTCAGGAACGCAGCTCAACAATCTCTACACTTTTTTGTATATAACAGATCACGTATCTTAACGAAATAATATAAACTTCACGAAAATAACTTAACACCTTCTTAATGGGAGTTAATGGAACAATGCATCAAACTCCTTAAACCGTTCGAAGAAGTTACTAAAATAACTAGCAAAAGTATTTTCTGCATTTTGAAGTGATTTAGAACACCAAATTTATTAACAATGAGATTTTCACCGTAATATAAGCTTAAAGAAATGGTTCATGCGTTTTCCTGGGATAAGTTCTAACGAAAAGAGCAAGACAAAAAATTATTTTGGAAGCTATGAAAAGAAGTTGTGATGATTTAAGCAGTACCGATGATGATTCTCCTCCACTTCGTAAGAAAAAAACCCCAAATGAACCTGACAAAAATAAAATAATGGATATACACGATATATTTTGGAACTGTGTTGAGGAAGTCGCTAACACAAAATTCAAAATGATGATTAGGCAGAGAAATGTTCTGTACTAATCGAAATTTATTTTTATGATCTATTTAATTTAATTGGAGGGCAGACCCTTACAAGTGGCGGTCATCAATCTCAAAAAAAGAAGGGGGTATTGTTAATGAAGAAAGCCGCAATCCTTTGCAATTAACAAATGTTGAAAGATTGTTTTTATTGATCACAACTTACCATTGATATATTTTGACTATTAAAAAATATTTTAAAATGTAACCTAATAGCCGAATACCAAACAGTAGCTGAATATTCGTGGCATCACTAATAAAAACAAAAAACTGAGTCTTCTTGCACTGCACTCATCATTTTTTCTATGTTCGGGATTGGCCAGGCTGTAATATAATAATAGAACTCAGCTATTCTCGTTTAACATATTTCATTATCTGTTTAGTATTATTTATTTTCTTATAGTTGATTGCCCGTGGTCTTCAATAAGCTTTATTACGAGGAACCTCTGGATTGTGGTTCTGATTTAATATTTAAAAGTATAACGCATTGCTCCGTCTATAAAGTCAAACATTTTCACATAGCCTGGATTTTAATCTCATAGAAATAAGATGGTTTAAAATATTTGTTTTTTGATTAGAAAAACTGCTACCATATTAATAAGTACCAGATATAAAATGCAAAATTACAAATCTTTATTTCTGACAGATTAAAACAAGCGATTCACAACTATGTTACAATTTATATGATTAAAATGCACAAAAATGGAGGCAAATTTTTTTTTATGTGTATTTAAATTTGATTGTAATTATCACGACGTCTGTCTATTTTCAGCGAAACGACATTTACTGTGTATTGTTCCAAAAAAATGAGTCTATTATTTGATAGCAGATGGTAAGCGTATCAACAAAGTATGTTGATATTTCAACACCCATCAATAGTCATCAAGCGATGAATATGTGTAAGAAGTGTAAACCCCAACGTCAACCAACAATGAGACCTTAAAGATAAATCTTTGTTACTGAACATGTATTAAAAATTGTACAGCTCGAATTGACAAAATCTTGGCAAGATTTTAAGACTTTTGCCACTCCATTTTCATACTCCATTTTCATACCATGCCACGACATAAACAATTAATGAATGTCCTGAAATCAAAGAAGATTGAATATAACGACCTCAGGATAATATCAAATTTATACTATATACTTTAACAGCGAGCAAAAGTAAAGATAGTTCAAGCACTCCTGACCATGGAGCTGCGCGAAGGCGGAGTCAAATTCACGTAAAGGCAGAAAGGTTCTATTCTAAGTGGAATTATACAGTGCATAGTACAATGCATTATACGTGTTAACGAACAGCTGTCAGAAGAAATTGAAATTAGATGTGGAGTGAGACAGAGATGCGTATTGTCGCCAATTCTTTTTAATGCCTACTCCGAAGAGATCCTGAAAAAAGCTCTTGAGGTTGAAAAAGCTGGAATAAAGGTAAATGGAGTTCCCATTAACAACATTAAATATGCGGAAGACACTGTGATCTTAGCCGAAAACATTGAAGATCTTCAGAGACTGGTGACCAGAATAACAGAATATGGAAAAGAGTATGGTCTAGCAATGAATGTCAAGAGGACGAAATTTATGAGAATATCGAAAACTCAAAGAAATAACGAGAATCTTCTAATAAACGGAACCAGCGTCGAACAAGTTGACAAATATGCATATCTGGGAACAATGATTAACTCCACAAATGATTACAATCAGGAAATAAAAATAAGAATAGAAATGGCTAGAGCAAATTTCAACAAAATGAGAAGAGTGCTATGTACCAGGAATTTAAAACTGGAACTAAGAGTTAGGTTGGCTAGGTGCTATGTTTTTTTCGACTTAATTTTACGGAATTGAATCTTGGACCTTAAATGCGACATCAATAAAAAAACTGGAATCATTCGAGCTGTGGGTGTACAGAAGAATACTGAAAATATCGTGGACAGAACACGTCACAAACAAAGAGGTTCTGGGAAAGATGAATAAAGAAATGGAAATTTTAAATACAATAAAAACAAGAAAATTAGAATATCTCGGACATATTACACGTGGAGAGAAAAACACCTTGCTCCAACTGATTATGCAGGGGATTATGCCTGAGAGAGTGGTACGGATGTACATAAAATGAACTTTTCAGAGCAGCCGTCTCCAAAGTCCGAATAGCTATGATGATTGCCTACCTCCGCCGCGGAGATGACACTTAAAGAAGAAGATTTTCATACTGACGAAGGCATTGTAAGAAAGACTCAGACCAGATGAACATATAAGAAAACAGCTGTACACTACAGTAATTTACCTCATTCCCTGTAGCTATGATTTAATTTATATTGAAATAACAAAATGCAGTGTAAATACTTATTTGACTGAACGTAAAAGGAATTATCTCCTTGATTATTGCGAAGAATCACAGTAGCAGAAGCCATTACTGACAGATGCGCTGGGAAGTATACTTCGGTTATGTCTAGTGCATATAATCGAGTAGAATCCTTAGTGGTTGAGAGAAACAATAAAAGGTGACGTATTCGTTGAGATCATCATTAGTTGCAAGAAAAGCTACAGATAAAACACCAAGAACCAATAATCTCGGAACATGACATATAAGTCGCAACAACAATGTACCTTTGTGATTATCGATTTGTTAATCTCGATATCCACCATTCAGACTGCAGGCTCAGATATTGTTGAAAATAATCGTCGATTCTTGCCATCGATGCATATTGTCTAAATAAATAATATTTTGAATAATGTTCAGTATCAAATTTATAAAACCAATCATTGACTAAGTGGTCAGTTTCTCACAAAGTAAGTATGTACGCATTATAAGTTCATATACGCATATTTTTTAGAGTTTTGCGTGAATTTACTTGAGACATTTTAGTTGGCATTTGGTTTTCCTAACAATTTGAAGTTAATTACTGAACAACAATTTACTGACTTCCGAAACTAATGTAATTTAGACTATTTAACAATTTAAATCGACCATTTCTTTTTAAATCCTAACTATGCGATCATAAATTTTAATTTAACAGTTTGTGTAATCTATAATAATATCCATTTTGATGCAATCTTATGTATCACTGTAGACGTAAATAATAAAACATCTATGTATCTCTAAAAATAGTCACTTGAATATTCACTACCAATTTGTGTTATGGCTTTTAAAATTTATGTGTCTAGAATTTTAAATGTAATATTTTGAACGACTGCAAAAAATTATGAACATCCTGGACAAACAATAATTTGGTTCTATAGCTTTTTATATTTTTCCTAAAATGATTAAAACCACAGGCTATGTCACGCTTTTAGAAGTTATACTAAGCAATATTCAAGTCAGAAAACGAGATTATGGACCTTTAATTATGGTTTCTGTTTAGTAGAATATAGTATAAAACCGTTTAACTTAAGTATACTTAACAGATGTTAAAAATATATTTCAAATGTCGACTACGTCTTCTTCTTCTTACGGTGTCTATTATATCCATTCCGGATGCTTGCGCTTAACTTGCAGACTATTTGGAATAGTCCGGTTATAAACATGTTTTTCCGGTTGGAGACCCTTTTCTCAGATTTTGGAGCCAAGAAATTCTTCTTCTTCCTGATCACGTTTTCTATGCATCTTGCCCTGAAAAAAGATTTGTAACAAGGCATATATCTGACCATTTCTTATATTATAAGAATTATACATGAAATTCTTAAGATTAATCTTTAACACTACATTCTGAAGGTTTCGAGATTTTTTAAGGAAGTGCCACAAATCGTCCAAGCTTCTACGCCATACAACAAAATAAAACAAACATTATTTCGGGAAGGAGACTTTGGTTTTAAGTGGCAAATCGTAACTTTTTAAGATAAATTTCATTTGTACGAATGCTGATCTTGCCTCTGATACTCGACATTTTTTTTTCAATTAAGTAGTTCCTTGTAGTTGTATTTGGTTTATTTTCTTTGGGAATTTTTTAAGAACAGAAACAGCATGTATCTTTTTGTACGGCCTCGTGTAAATTTTTTTCAGCCTCATATTTTCTGATACGAATTAACAGAAGCCTTTTGTATACTTCGGTCAAAATTCATCTTTTTCATATCTAAATCTTTATCCTAGATTGATTGTATTACAGTTTGTCATATGCTAGGAGACGCCTTGCATATTCTTTAATCCTTTTATGCTCATATTCTTTAACCGATATTCTTTAATCATGTTTTCAACAGCATTCATGTTTATCGGGATCACAACCGATCTTGGTCGACCCTCACGACGTTTCTCACTGACGGACACAAGATCACGATCCAATTCTGCAAACCTATTAGAAGCAGTCCTCACTGGTGGTACTTCATTACCAAAGTTGCACGAAACGATTCTGTGCATTCTTAAAGTAATTTTTTTAAATCATAAAAAATTTACCAATGCAGGCATTTACGGATGATTTTTATTTTTGCACCAACCTATCTGTCGATTGCTAAGTCTCTACTGGCTTCGCAATAAAAAATGTAATGTTCCCACAATCCAGTTTGTTTTATTTTAAACAATAAGAATACACATAATCTACAAGATTAGGTTTATTCTTGTCGTGTATTTTTTGGCATAAAATGCCCACTTCTCTGTTGTAACTACACAGCACATAGCACTGTTTCTGCTTTTCGCCAGCTGCTTTATACATGACACAAGCTTGAACGGTTTCGTCCTCTTGAGCCTTCGCATCTGGTGTTGATTGACAAAAAGCTGAAGTGCTTCATAGTTGGGATGACTATGGAGTATCTCTTTATGCCTCTCTTCTCTTTCTTAACTTTCTTAATTTCATTTGGAATAGATTCAACTTAAGGTTTCTACGTAAATCATCATTTCGATTATACCAAGGAGCACCTAGAACATTCCCTAGTATTTGGCTTTGGAGAGTTTCTATTGCTTTTTTTGGTACAGCTCCATAATTGTATGCCATAAGTCCACACTGGTTTCAATATCTGTTTGAAAATCAGTACTTTTTTCTTGATGAAAAGTTGAGAGTACCTACCTATCATTCAATACATATATTTGTACTTGATTTTTAACTGTTCAGTTTCCTTTTTAACGTGATTCTTCCATTTGAGTTTGACATCAAGATTGAAACCAAGCTATTTCGCGGTTTTTTATTAGGAACAATGCTGATGTTTAAGATAATTGAGAGATAATTAATATTCTAGTTAGTAAAGTTAATATGAACTGACTTCTGTTCATTAAAATTTATACGTCATTTTTTGGACTAGTGTTCTGTGCCATTAATTGCATTTTGCAGGTTAACCGTAGATTCTTCTATAGTTGCTCCTATTGTCAGAACTGCTGTATTATCAGCAAATGTAGCTAGGAATGTCAGATGTATACAAAAGGTATAGTACTGGTCCAAGAACGTTACCTTGTGGAACCTCTGTATTTATTGGCTTTAACTCAGAGTACTAGTTTTCCATTATAACTTTAAATGTTTGCTGGTGTAGATATGGCTGCAATCTTTCAACGAGTTGTATAGGAAACATTTTCTTTATCTACGTTTACAGGACATCATGCCATACTTTGTAAAATACTTTTGCGATATCCAGGAATACTGCTGAACAAATTTTGACCCCTTCTAATGTTTTCTATATTTTCATTAACATTGGATGAATCTGGTCAACTGTGGAGTGTTTATCACGAAATCCATATTGGTGTGTAGGAATATTATTTTTTTGCTCAACTATATGGTTCATTGTTCTTAGTAGCAATTTTGTCCTACTATGGGTATCATTATGACCTCAAGTTTTTCAAAGGATGGAAACATATCTAATTCTAAAAGATGCATTTATTAGGGCAGTAAGCTATACTATAGCTTTTCTAGATAATTTTTTAAGTATCTCACCATTGATTAATTTTTGAAGTAGTCAATTTTATGTTAATAGAATCAGTATCTACTCGTTCATCGTCTATATGAGTTTCCTCTGGGTCTGGTTGAAATATGTTTTCTACATAATCAGCGAAAACATCCACTTTCTCTTTGGGATTTCTTGCCCATGTTCTGGTTTTTTTTCACTTACTAATTGATTCGTTTTTAATTTTAGCGAATTTTTTACAGCTGTTGTATGGGCCTATTAAGTTTATTTTTACTTTTAGTTATTCGAGTCTTCCGCCATACCTTCCGAACGTTTCTTTTGTCCTAAATCAACTCCCTAATTTCTTTGGGGTAATTGTTTGCTACTGTTTTTCTTTGATTTATAGGTGTTGTGTCAGCTGGTAAGCAGACTGTTGGATGTTTATCATAAATATAGTTTACCAAATATAGCTGAAAGTGTGAAATTCTCATTGCCTGCGCTAATAATGAAGTGAGAACGCACATACGAACGCACATACGAGTGCGAGGTCCGTCGTTTGACGAATGCACATCAGGATCGTTACGCGTTTTCACACTTTCAGCTATATTTGGCGAACTATAGCTCAGTTTTTCGTTCCAATTATTCTATCGTCTGGATCGGCTCTATCGTTTACATTTCGTAAACTAATTGGTCAACGCGGGTTTCACTTCAGTGGTAACAATTTGCTTACTAATGGTTAGTAGAATTGGAGAGTGCTTAAAAAGCATTTTATTAAAAAGCAAGCCTAATAATGCTTTTTCCATTACTTTTTTGCCCATATTAATTCGTTATTCAGAGCTTTGCAAATATCGTCTGACTCACTTGCTCTTTTGGCGAAATTAAATTTTCGTCTTACTTCTGTTCTTTGATTTGCAAGGTTGTCATTGCAACAGCGTACTTTCCAGTTGGAATTCTTCACCATCTCTTCTTTAAACTCTGACGTAACAACTTCTTTCAATTGTTCGGTCAAGTCCAATATATGCTTTTATGGTCCCTTTAACACTGCCTATTCTAGGTTTGTTTTATATGCTTCCCCATTTATTTTACGAGAATTATAATAAGTTCCCTTGATAGGCTCATTGCCTGTTATTATAGCCCCCTTTAGACTACCAGGAAAACATGATATTTGGTCAACATATCTTACCTAATTTTTTTACGTGCAATATAAAATTTTTTAATATGGAGTTTTTATTACAAAATTTGTAGCAGTTTTCATAAATATTATTTATTATTTAAGAAAATCATTGTTAACAAAAATGCAAATTTAATCATAAAATTATCGTAATTTACTAATGTATTAAGTATTAATTTAGTTATGCATAGAAAATAAACTTGAATAGTCATGCTTTTTATTTTTAAAATCACGCGGCAAATGTAGTGGGCGTGTGTAGGTAAATATTAGGAGTCGTGTGACAGTTATTGCCCTACTGGGAAAATTGCGTTTAAGTTGGTCAGAAATAATTTGGCGACTGATTTCTAATTTTTTTGGTAATTAGTATTACAGGTGTATGACGTATAGAAGAAAGAGACAAGATTATATCAACATTTTTTTAAGTAATACGGGATTGAGTAGTACGTGACGAATCATTTTCTCTTCATCAGACACTAAAAATCAAATGGTGTATTTGAAATATTTTAACTAAAATCATTCAAAAAAATATGAGCTTTAACGGAAATAAGATACATTGATGATTTCATTGGAATTTGAAGAAGGAAATATGAAGGAAAATCGATAAGTAAATTATTTTATTAAAAACACAATTGCTTGATTGACTAATACGAACTTTTATTGGTCCATTGTTAACAATTCTTTTAAATTTTTATTTTTTATTTAATGAATCAAATTGTCTTTTATGATTGAAATTCAAAAAATATAATTTCTGATCTTTTCTTTTCATATATTCAAAACACACCAGATAGTAATGTGGAATTTCTACCGACAAAAACTGCTCGCATTCACGAGGGTGTAGCAGAAAACATACGTATAGCACTTTACCATGCTCGCTCAATTTTGTCATCCGCCCTCACCACCCAAAACGCTCCCCATCGCATTTATTTTACACTGCTCTATTATAAAATATGTTTTCGTTACGTTCTTCCGCTTTCTCTTCAGTCATTTTTTCCTGGTTATTACCGTAGCAATAATATCATTGACAGGATTTAAATATTTCTTGTTACGCAACATCATAACATTGTAACCTCTTCACCTAACCCCCAATCTCTCTACCGTCTCTTACTTATTCAAGTATAGCTTTCAAAGTATGCTTCGCAGTATCTTCTTTCTCCTTTATTACACACATACACATCGGTCTCAACCTTGCTAATCCATCTCACCACTAATCTTAAGATTATTGATGGATACCGGGTCCAATTACGCTTTCTCCCTTTTTCTCATTTATTTCTGCTGCCATTCATTTATCATTGTCTCTCTCTTATGTTTTTGGTCACTTTGTTCCTTTTGGGCTCCAGTTACACGTTTTTTTTTTCGGAATAGTGCATTTCTCTAGATTCCTCTAATTGTTGAGGTATATTTCCTAATCTAAAAAATGGCATACACCGCCAAGCACATCAGTATACTCGTACTTAGACAATATTAACAAAGCTGCCTTTATTTTTATCAGATCTAGTTCATTTTCCAGAATCATTATCTGATACTGGAAATGAAAAAGAATGGGCACAACATCGTAATTGTCGGAGTGTATGCCCCAAATGAAGATGCAGATCCAGAAAATAAAGACGATTTCTACAACAATATAAATCAATTACTCTCTAAAATTAAAGAAAACTGTAGAATCGTTATATTAGGAGATTTAAACGGCAGCGTAGGGAGAGAAGAAAATATCAGAGTCGTAGGAAGATATGGGGAACAAATAACCAATGACAACGGAATGCGTCTTAGAGATTTTTGTGAAAAAATATCTCTCAAAATTAAGAATGGATTTTTTCAACATAGAGTCACACACAAATCGACTATGTAATCCAACGTCAAGGTTCTAAACTGAAAACAACTGACGAAAGGGTATACCGTGGATCAGAATAAGGATTCGACCATCGTTTACTTATGGCTAACGTGATAGTTAACTATCGTAAAAACAAGAACACTCAGGTTTAGAATATAGAAAAGGGACAAGAAGTAATATCTCCTAAATATAACCTAGAAAGCTTAAAATGAGATTCAACGAAATTTATTTACAAATTACGACTGGCCATAAAATTACAAAATGTGGACCGACAAAGTATATCAGCGGAAAAATTATACCAGCAACTTAAAAAATGCATTCATGAGACTGCAAGTGAAGCTTTGGGTTATAAGGACAAACATGAAACAAAAAATCAAGAATGGTGGTCGGAGAATATGCAAACTTTAGTGAACAAGAAGAAAACTGCTTATCAGAAATGGATGTCAACGAGAAAGGATAAAGATTACAAGATATATAAAAAATTAAATTAAGATGTAAAAAGAGAAGTAGTGAAAAGTAAAAATGAAATGTGGGATCGAAAATGTGCAGAGGTGGATAAGTATATGGGTGGAACAAGAGTTGGGCAAGCTTGGAAGGTGATCAAGTCTCTCCGGAGGGAAGGAAAGAAAAAATCTAATTTACAGTTAATAGATCTATAACAGTGGAAACACCATTATGAGGTCTTACTGACAGAGGATAGATGTAAATTCCAAGAGATCGAAATGGAAGAAATATCCGAACACACACAAATAATTGAGATAACAACCGGAGAGTTAAACGATGCCCTCAAAAGATCGAAAAACGGTAAAGCAGCAGGATCTGGAGACATCCCAATTGAGTTGGTAAAGTATGGACCAAAAATATTACCTGAGATGTTGGTTCAACTATTTAACAAATGCACGGACAAAATATCCCTGATGATTGGACTATTAGATACATCAGCTCAATATTCAAGAAAGGGGATAAACGCAAATGCTCTAAGTATGGGGAAATAACTGTTATCAGCTCAGTGGGGAGGTTGTACGGTCGAATAATAAAAAAGAATAGAATCAGAATACGAAGACAGAGAAGAACAAAATGGATTTCATGCAGGAAGATCGTGCACTGATGGTGTATTCGTTCTGCAGCAGGTAATCGGAAAACGGAAGGCAAGAAATCTATCTACCCACCTATCGTTTGTAGATTTAGAAAAGGCATACGATACGGTACCTTTGAAAAAACTGTTTCAAACATTGACGAAAGTAGGTCTCAGTAGAGAGTATATGGATGCTATCGCAAATATATACAAAAATGCAAGAAGTGTCGTTAAAGAAGGAAACTTTATATCTGAATAATTTCCAATAACAAAGGGACTTAAACAAGGATGTTGTCTATCTCCGACCCTATTTAAAATATATATTCAATCATCGCTAGAGCAGTGGAGGAAACAAGTATCCGGAATGAGAATAGACATAGGCGATGGTAAATGCCTAACAACTTTATTTTTCGCAGATGATTAGGTTCTTTCTTCTTCTTCTTAAAGTGCCCTCTCCTCAATGGAGGTTGGCTACTACAATTTTAAACTCTTCTCTATCTTCAGCTGTTCTTATTAGCTGTTCAAAATTTAGCCCTGTCCATTGTCGGATGTTTCTGAGCCATAATAGTCTTTTCTTCTAGGCCTCTCTTTCCCTCGATTTTTCCTTTCACTATAAGTTGGGCATATTGGTACTTATTATTTCTCAGAATGTGGCATAGGTATGATGTTTTTCTTACTTTTACTGTGTTAAAAAGTTCTCTTTCCTTGCCTATTCTATGCAGCACTTCTTCGTTTGAGGTATGCGATGTCCATGAATTTTGAGTATTCTCCGGTAGATCCACATTTCAAAGGCCTCCAATTTATTTACGGTTGATGTTTTAGGGTCTACGTTTCAACTGCATATAGAAAAGTCGACCAGATGTAGCATTTTGATAAACGTATGTCGAATTTCGAGTTATATTCGAGAATCACAAAGCAGCTTTTTTATTTTTTCGAAAGATTTTCTAGCCTGTTCTTTTCTCGATCTTATTTCTTGATCAGGATTTAGGCTGCTATCGATCCAACATCCCAGGTACTTAAATCTATTGACCTGTTCTAAGATGTGCCATTTATTGTGCAAGGTTGAGGTACGTTTTGGTTTTTTCGGATTGACATCACTTTGGTTTTTTTAATGTTTATTTTCATACCAAATTGCTCACAAGTCGAGTTGGTCTTGTCGATGAGTCGTTGTAGACCTGAGTCGGAATCCGCAATTAACACTGTATCATCGGCGTATTGATACTGTTGATATTTACGCCATTCACCTTGACTCCATCCTTGGAATCCTCCAATGCTTCTTTAAATAGAAAACTCGGAGTAAAGATTAAACAGCAGAGGCGACAGAACACAATCCTGTCTAACTCCCTCCTAATTTCTACTTCTGCGGATGTGGAACCTTCGATCCTAACTCTGGCTTTTTGGTTCCAGTACAAGTTTTTTAAGAATTTGATGTCTTTTCCATCTAAACCGACTTCTTGCAACGTTCTAATAGTAGGTCGTGTCTTACTCTGAAAATGATTAGGTAGTCGTAGCGAATGATGAGGAAGACATGGACTACATGTTTAGAAAACTAAAGAAAGAATATGAAAAATGGGCCTCAATATGAATATGTCAAAGACAAATATCTTAAAATAGGAGATGATGAAGAAGATCCAGAGTTAGAAATTAGAAACACAAAAACATGCAAGGAATATAAATATCTCGGATCTATAATATCTAAAGAAGGCAACTACCGAAAGAGACATCGAAAACAGAACGCAGCAGGGAAAAAAAGCGGTTAACATTATAAACTCTCTACTATGGTCTGAAGATATTAAACAAGAAACGAAATTGACAATCTATCGAACCTTGGTAGAGCCTATTATGACTTATGGGGCACAAGTTTGGCAGATCACGAAAAAAGATAGAAAAAGAATAGAAGTAGTAGAAATGGATTTTCTAAGGAGAGCGTGTGATGTATCCAAAAAAGTTCATATCAGGAATGACGATATTAGAAGGAGGACAAATACTGTATATTCCAGCGTAGACAGAATTGAAACGAGACAACTAGTGTGGTATAGTCACGTGAAACGAATGAATGAAGATAGATGGCCAAAGAAAGCTTTAATTACATACCACAACAATGAAAAGGGGAAGGCCTTTAATTGCCTGGGAAGAAAATGTACGATACATAATGAGAGATAGAGCCACTAAAGAAGACGAATGGATGGACAAAAAACGATAGCGGTCGAAATACGAGAGCGGCAGATGCTGTAGGAACCTCGTTTGTATATATTTATTATAACAAATTACGACATTAACAGATTAACACATTAACACAATATTAAAATATTCGTTGCTGGAATGGTACGATTTTTTTAAATTGGTCAGCAAAATTATCTTTATCTATATTTACAGTAAGTTCTTGTCAATAAAAGGCACCATTAGATGTTCCAATGGTTCTCGCAGCATTGTCGATCGAAGTGAATTTTATTATTCTCAGCTTAGAATAGGTTCTCTCACAACTTGGCAAAATTTACAATTAGTTGGTTAAACACTGGAAATATCGATTTTCTATTATTTAAGATATTCAATAAAGCCAGTCGAGAGCTGTCAAAGATGAAAAATGTTAAAAAAAATCAAAATGTTCCAAGGTGTATTCTTTTTCGTTAATATTTTCTGTACACCAGTAAAGTTTCCTTATACCGCTTAAGCTCCGTCAAAGCATAAAACTTCAACATCCTCCCAAGAAACATTCATAATCATGCAAAGTAAAATTTATTGTGTCAAAAATGGTTTCTGTATCAGGTAAAAACAAATAATATACGATTGCGAGAGTGGTTAGGAAAGGATGCGTCTTGTCTCCGACGCTTTTCAACGTGTACTCACAGGTCATATCAGAAAAGCCTTATGGGAAAGAAAAGAGGGAATAAGAATTGGTGGAGAAATCATAAACACCATGAGATTTGCAGACGACACGGTAATTATGGCTGAGAGTATAGAAGATCTACAAACTTTACTAGATGCAATAAATAGTGAATGCATCAAATGGGACTTGACATCAACACAGATAAGACCAAATTTATGATAGTATCAAGGAGTCCAATAAATAATGAACAACTAACTCTTGGTGGACAGCAAATAGAGAGAGTGACAAAATATAAATATCTGGGAGCTTACATCAACACAGAATTAGATTCAGACCAAGAGATCCGGGTACGAATAGAAATGGCAAGGGCAGCGTTCTTAAAATTCAAACAATTGTTCTGTGACAAAAATCTGAATATTGCGCTGAGACTGAGGTTTGTTGAATGTTACGTCTCGGTCGCAATTATTGTACGGGGTAGAAACATGGACACTAAAAGCGCAAATAGTTAAAAAGATTGAAGCCTTTGAACTTTGGATTACGGAGAATGTGAGAATCCATGGACTACCAGGGTCACCAATGAGGAAGTGCTGAGAAGAATGGGGTCGAGTCAAAAAATTGTTGAGAACGATAAAAGTACGCAAGACTGCATACCTTGGACACATACTAAGAAATAATAAATATAGTCCTCTGCAGGTCATCATGCAGGGTAGAGTCGATGGCAAAAAGGGAATAGGTAGAAAGAGGAAGTCATGGCTGCGAAATATTCGAGACTGGACAAACATGACTGTAGACGAATTATTCCACGTTGCAAAAGACAGAGAAGCTTTTAAAAATGTGGTCGCCATACTCCGTTAATGGGGACGGCATAGGAAGAAGAAGAAGTATCAGGTAAATTTAAACGTTTTAATAGTACTAGCCTTTCAACGGGAAACATACTATCTTTAGGGATACATCTAAAATCAATAGTAATCTGCTCGTAGCGAGTGTTTTCTTTTTAAATTTTAAATTTTAAAATTTTTTCGTTAAGTCGAGTTCAAAATCGGATGTTTCTTCTTTCAAATATTGGTTTTATTCAAATTGACGAAAGTTTCCCACGCAGTTTCTAGATTAGTGAAAGGAAAGCCAAATAACTATCTTTAACTTCCTTAGATTGAACAAGTGCTGATTTTCATTGTGATATAAATAAGTAGATAAGTATTTTTGTATATAATTGACAATACAATAAAAAGATGCGCCAACGATTCTTGTAGGAGTGCGAAAATAAGCATATACTTGAAATAAAAATACTTGCCAGTTTAACAAATACGCAATTCTCTAAATTTAGAATTCAATTCAAAGCATTCATCTTAGTCTTTGAGTCAAAATATTTAGGATTTTACAATTCTGCCAGGAGAAATTTTATCAGTTCATTATTTCAACAAATTGCATCTCGTCGTTTAGCACCTGTTTCTACTCAGGTGGTAAGAAACATAAATTCTAATTAAATTTAAAGGTTAGAATTTTAACAAAATGCATTTATCTTTGCAAAAATAATTTAAAAGTATGAGTATGTGCGTGACACTGAAGCAATAACCATACCAATTTTTTCAGTTGAATAGATTTCAATGGAACTTCTTGCATGTGATTCGGAAGAGCATTAGAAAATATTTGGAACTAAAGAGATGATGTCTAAATGAAAATTGCATTACTGAACAAGGAAATACATTTTCCAAATGAATTTCGAAGTGATGAAAAACGATAAATTTTTAATTCAGAAAGTGAGTTCAGTATTTGGGGTTTTTGAAGTCGTTGAACACGAATATCATTACCGGCCATGGTCTCCAAGGCACCTGATGTTCAAAACGGGTCTTGTCTTCTGGAGCGAATAAAGGACAAAATGTGCATCCTTATTTTCAGTCTGTCTCTTAAGGCAAATTGTGTATGTGCGGTTAAAGCTTCTAATTTTTTGTATATTCTCCGATGAATGATGATTTTTAAATGTGACACATGACACTGATGGTCTGATGTTCCAAAACTAATAAAAATACATAAACACTAAGTACTAAACCCTGGTGTAATCCTACTTTCATATTTATGTAAACCTCTTCCATATCTGATGAGAGGCCAAGATTGGCTCAATATGTCGGAAAGATTATGGCCATTGTATTTTGGGATTGCAAAGGAATATTTTTAATTTACTATTTTGAACAAGATAAAACTAGTATTAAAACATAATTCTGGTGCATTTCAGTATAGAAATCTTACCATAGTTGATTTAAAATCATTTCATGATATTATATTCAAGCTGCTATAAACTAAAACAGTATGCTTTTAATATTTAAGCAATTTCAAACTAAATATTTTATCAGTACCAATTAAGGTACTTTGATTCCAGTTTGCCAAGTAGTATTCCTGAACATACTTAGTATTAAAAGATGTCATGTTCAGCGTGTTTTACAAAATTTTATAAATACTGATACAGTTCCAGCAGAAAACAGGGGAGAAGATCGTAAATTTAGTAAATATAAAGACAAACCATCGGCTGTAATTGCTTATATAAAATACTTGTACGGGTGGTCCAATAAGCCGATCTCTCGGCTATATATCAGAAACTATTCATGTTATAACTTTAGGAAAAAAATTTCCTTAGTAAAAGTGGCAAGAGAAATCGCTGGAAATAATTTTCAAGATTCTGGATTAACCGCTAGGGGGCGTAACCTGCGAAGAAAATTTTGAAAAAACAGTTTTTTGGGAAATATGTCCAATTATACCAAGTGTTAAATAAGTAAACTAGAAAGAGGCATAAATTCTGCACAAAGTTGTTCGAGTACTTTTTTTTATTTTTTCAATAAAGGGTGGGGGAGAGTGGGGAAAGTATTTGTGGATAAATACCTATAACTTTGATTAACCGATTTTAATGAAATTAGTGTCGTTAGAAGAGTGTAGATAAATTAAGTCACATCTACTATAAAATACTTGCATTTAGTTTTTCATAGTCGTAGGTAAGGGGGACTTTCAATAAAAAAAAATTAAAATTTATTTTTCTTCAAAATTTTTATGGAAACACCTATTTATTGTAAATTGTAATGGAACTGGAATAAATTCGTAACAAAATGAAGCAAACCGCATGTTAATAGCTTTTGTTGACTCGAGATATGAATAAAAACTAATAAACATAAGTAAGTATAGTGTTGACTCACCTGTATTATAAATTACATTAAAAAATAAGTCAGTAGGTATTTTCAAATTTTTTTATAGCAGTAGAATCTTAATGTTGATAATTATTTTGTAAAAAATAGTTTTTTCGCAATAAGTAGGCTACGACAATGAATTTGACGGGGAGTTCATATTGTTTATTTATTGACAGCAGTCAAAACATTGTTAAGAAGTGCTATATTATAATTCGAATTAAAGATTGCACTTTTTTCAATAGATAATAATATTGGTAATATTAGTAATTAATTATCAGTACAAATAATTTGTGATGAGTATATCAAATTGTATGATATGATTGGAGTTTATTTCGAATGTCACCAAAATGCCGCTATTGCCTCACGTATACATTTTGAAAGACATCGTGACAGGAGACATTATGGCAAAGATAGTATTTGAAAGAAAGGCAAAAAGATTAAGAGAAACTGGTAGTTTTTCTCGTCCTTGTTTTAAACGACGTAGTTAGAGTTATGACCGAAGATAATTCAATCAATGTTCTTGTTTTAATTCAACAGAATCCACATATAAGTAGTCCGAAATCTCTACTTCTTTGCCACAATATCTCCTGCCAGGATATCTTACAGAATATATACGTGAGGCAATAGCGCCATTTTGGTGATATTCGAAATAAACTCCAATTATATCATACAATTTGATATACTCATCACGAATTATTAGTATGATAATTAATTACTAATATTACCAATATTATTATCTATTGAAAAAAGTGCAATCTTTAATTCGAATTATAATATAGCACTTCTTAACAATGTTTTGACTGCTGTCAATAAATAAACAATATGAACTCCCCGTCAAATTCATTGTCGTAGCCTACTTCGTTTCGAAAAAAAACAATTTTTAATCATATGAAATAACAATGGTCAAAATAGATATCAACATTAAGAGTTTTCTGCTATAAAAAATTATGAAAGTACCTACTGACTTATTTTTTAATTTATTTTATAATACAGGGTGTGTCAATACTATACTTACTTATGTTTATGCATTTTTATTCATATCTCGATTTCGATAAAAGATATTAACATGTGGTTTGCGCAATTTTGTTACGAATTTAATCTAGTTCTATTATAATTTACATATAAACAGGTGTTTCCATTATAAATTTTATAGAAAAATAAATTTTAATTTTTTTCTATTCGAAAGTACCCTCTACCTACGACAATTAAAACTAAATGCAATTATTTTATAGTAGATGTAAATTAAATTATCCATACTCTTTCTAATGAGACTAATTTTGTTAAGATCGGTTGATCCAAACGAAAGTTATAGATATTTATCCACAAATACTTTCCCACTCTCCCCCACCCTTTATTTGAAAAAATAAAAAAAAGTACTCGAACAACTTTGTGCAGAATTTATGCCTCTTTCTAGTTTACTTATTTAACACTTGGTATAATTGGATATATTTCCAAAAAACTGGTTTTCAAAATTTTCTTAGCAGGTTACGCCCCCTAGCGATTAATCCAGAATCTTGAAAATTATTTCCAGCGATTTCTCTTGGCCACTTTTACTAAGGAATTTTTTTTCCCAAAGTTATAACATGAATAGTTTCTGATATATAGCCGAGAGATCGGCTTATTGGACCACCCGGTACATTGCTTGTATACATTGCTTGTACTGATACATTTTTTGGAATATTTTCAGCACCAAATTTAATCTAGGATTTTTTCATCCTGCCACAGATGATTGCTCTACTTGTATTATGGTAATCAACTAAGTTTAAAAATAAAAAATTAAATTAGATATTGCTACAAGGTCTTCTCTAATAGTCACAAAACAAGTTCACAACTTTGGGCAAAGGCCTTTTTTGATTTGGTGGAAGAAAAACGAGATCTAACAACATTTTGTTGTGATTTCGAAAAAAATTTACCTCCTCCTAAAATTTATGATCTAAAATACAGAAATAATAGATTCTAAGGTTAAATTCAACGTATCTCATTAATTGAGAAGTGAAAATTAAAACTAATACTGTACTTGTGTATGTACTCTGTATTTTCAAAAATAAATCCTAAATAGCGTTAGTTTGATTTATGTTTTCACATATTTTGGCTCTTTTCAGGCAACTTTAAGTTTGTTTAGGTCTTTAGGAAATAGTGGGGGTCCTCGACATTGTAGTACCTTGATGAAGGGGCCTTGCAAAAGTTTAGTTGAGAATCCCTGCTATATTGTAAAAGGAAAAAAAATTTTATCCCATGACTGCATTTTTTCGATGTTTAACAATATCCAGTGAGCAAAGCTTTTGAAATATCTTTAAATCTACGATAAACATTTTTTTTAATTGTACATATACCATACCCGTCTGTCTAGTTTTTGACATTGTTTAACTTTTAAACGATTTGAATACGCTGTAAGTTTTATTTTTACATCACCATTTTGTTTACTATCTTAAAATACCTCACTTCATAAATCTTTTATCGTTGACACAACTTTTAAAAGTATCTAAATGTTTATTTTTAAATCGTTTTAGAAAAAGACAAGGCATTTATCATTAAAACAATTTAATAATGGTTGAACTGACCAGTATAATCTTCTAGGTTAGGTCATTTTTGCTGTTAATGGAGTGAAAAGTCGATATCATTTATTATTTTTCATATTTGAAGTCAACAGTGGAATATGCCACAGATTGTTGGTTGCTAATAAGCACTTAATTAGTCAACGATTTATAATAAATCTTTGCTTATCTATATACCAAATATTTTAATTTGCGTAATTTATATAATTAATTGGATTTTTCTTTACAATTTAGAAAAAGAAATCACTCATTTTTTATACAAGATGGAAGGCTTACGCCACTTCCTTTTATTTTTCGTTCCTTCCTGCAGAAAGTGGTAGAACAGTGGTAGACTTTTCCTATAGGAAGCGTATCATTAAAAACTATATTCGATTTGAAAATGCACGATATGCCAGAAGATTACAATATTCTTTATACAGATCATAAACATCGATGCCGTTTATGAATCCACATTTCTAATGCTTCAATTCTGTTCATACTTAATACTTTTAGTGTCCACACTTCTACTCCATACAAAAGTACAGACCAAATATAGCACTTAACGATTCTTTTACTGGGAACTGTTATCAACGAAAATAATGATTGCTCTGAAGAAATCAGAACCAGAATAGAGAAAGCTAGAGCCACATTTACTAAATTGAAAAAGGTGTTCTGCGGAAGAGATCTAAGTCTAAACTTAAAATTCGCCTTTTGAGATGTTACGTTATGTCAGTTCTCCTCTACGGGATGGAAACATGGACATTGAAAAAGATCGATACCAAAAAGATAGAAGCATTTGAGTTGTGGATGTATCGTAGAATATTAAGAATACCTGGACAGAGAAAGTAACTAATGTGGAGGTTTTACGGAGAGTGCGGAAAGAGAAAGAGCTGATACTTACTGTTAAAAAGCGCAAACTACAATATTTGGGACATGTTATGAGGGGAGATAAATACCAGATGCTGCAATTGATTATCCAGGGAAAGATAATGGGAAAGAAATCTATAGGAAGAAGGATTCATGGTTGAAAAACTTGAGAGAATGGTACAATTGCACCAATTACCAATGTTTAGATCTGCAGCATCGAAAATACGCATAGCTTTGATGATAGCCAAACTTCGGAACGAAGACGGCACTTGATGAAGAAGAAACGATTCTTTGTCTTAGTTATAAACTTAGATGATTATTGCAAAAGAATATCTTTAATTTCATAAAACTAATTTTAGTCATTGCTTTCTGCGTTTTATTTTTATGTCTTGATCTAGTTGATCTATTATGACGGTTCTCAAATATGTAATTTTGTTCTTATTCAATTTCAAATTTTTTAAATTAGACTTCATTTAAAGGTAGCTTTACATCTGGATGTAGGTTACGACTCAAGACTAAGAATTTGGTTTTGTTTGAGTTTATTTTAATACCCATTTCTCCTCCTACTTCGTTAATACTATGAAGCAGAATTTGGAGACCTTCAATATTTTCTAACAGAATTACTGTATCCTCCGTGTATCTCATTACATTAAATAGTTTCCCCCTAGTCTCTCAATTGCCTTTTTTTAAATTACTGATCCAAGCAAAAACATTAAACAAAGTTGGGGATCAATGCAACCTTTTCCGACTCCTCATGGTATGGAGATTTCGCCAATGTAGTTGTCTCCAACTCTTCGCAATGCTGTACAGATTTTTAATGACGCTAATATCTCACTCATCTTATAAACTATTTATATTGTAACTCAGAATGTGTCGCTAATGGGAAAAAGTTTGTGCCTTTATAAGATAATGTTCTGTTACATATTCTGCCCATCTGTTAACTCTGACATCGTACATTTATAGCCGGTAAGTATGTCTGGATAGAATGTAGTCGATTATTGATTTTTTCTGGGGTGTAAGCTGAGCCTTTCTCTGAGATATTCTCTGAGCCTATCTTTATTGTCATCAACATCGCTTTCTCTATACTGCCCGAAAGAGTGTCATCTGTTCTAGTTCCAGTGTGCCATTAAAGTCTTCCTAAATATAAAACTCCTTTCTGCTGTGATATTATCTAAAAGTTAAGTTTTTCACCGTGGTTGTCTTTAGCGGCAACTGTGTTATCGTTGCAGGGAGCATACACCCCTATTATCATTATTTGATAACCTTTTACTATAAGTTTGACGTTTATTATCCGTTCCTTTACAGCATCCTAGTCTTTTATACATCTGGCTATTTTTTTAATAAGTATAGAAACATTAGTGGTTAAATCTACATACTAATCTATGTATTCACTTCCCCTGTATTTCTTTTTCGTTTGGGTAAGATAAGAGCTGTCCATTTGTAAGCATCTTAGCTCATCTATAACCTCCTTCTGTTTAGTACGCAGTCTTTTTATATTTTAGGTGCCAAAATTCATAATTCTTTTTTGCTTGCAAAGTCGTCTTTTGTTAAGTCCATCTGGTATCTTCTCTATACTAGAAATTTTAGCGTATAACTTTTTTAACTAACTTAGTCTCAACTCTTTACTTAAAGGCCTACAAGAAATCAAGACATGCAACAGATAGGCGAGATCGATTGTGGTATCTTCATGTCTGCTCTTAATGCTATTATATTAAGGTCGTTCTGCAGCCTGAGACAGAGACAAGTAACAAAAGACTGTAGTGTATCTGTTCGTCGTCAGCCTCTTTAAAGAGCAGTAGTGAAGTCGGTGGTTCCGCGACAATCTGTTTTCGTACAGATTTGTACAAAGTATTTATTAAAAATAAAAACATTCGAAACAAAATTTAATGGTGATGAAGACAAATTGTTCAGTTAGTAGAATTCTAGTAGAATCCTGCAAGGATGTTATTCTACAAAATATAATTCAATTATCCTTCAATACAAAATATATTCTTCTTGTCGCCTCGTTTTAAATAAAGAATCTATAAACCCCCGTTTTCATTCAAAACATGTAATAGGAGAGATATATCGTCACTTTCTTCTTCCAGTAGCCTTTTTAAGAACAGGTTTGAAGCTATTTTACGCCCTTTTCTACATCCGATATACTGAAATATAAACGCACGTTTTGAGTATGTCGCTTGTCTCGGTCGCGTTCTCATTTTAAGGAGCGATAAGTCACTTGGTGTTTCGGTCTCGCCTATCTATCACCTTTCTCTGTCGCTTGTTGTGAAATGCTACCTTTAGCTATATAGCCTTATACCCATTACATGCCACGGATTGTTCAGAGGTCACAAACTTGAACGTAGGAATAGGATTTGCTGGAATGTTCTGTTAAAAGAACTGCAAATATTTCTCCGAGTTTTAGCATAGCGAAGACCTTAACATTGTTATCCAAACCATTGCGATCCAAATCCCAACCATTTGACCTCCAAAATGATTTACTAAAAAGTCTAAATAAACCTTTTCGTTTACTGTTTTCTCAAAGATATTATATAATTACCCAAGGTACCCCAAACGTTTAAGAACCATCTAGTTCTTAGCCTAATCTAACCCAACCTAACCTAACCATCTAGTTTGACTCTTCGTAATTATGTGGCACGGATTTATTGTGGAGTAATAGTGGTAGTCATATAGAGATATTCCTGAAACAAGAACCCAGATAACACTGCAAAGGAAGATCTTAAGAGAAAGATAACTAATGTCAACTCAAAAATGCTCCCTAACATAGAATTCTTCGAAATAAAATAAGCTATGACACAACTAAAGAACAAAAAGCCTCTGGTCCCAAATGAAATACTTGCAGAAATGTTAAGGAGGGGAAGTGAAATTATTCTCGAAGAATTGAAAAATTTTTTCAACGAATGTTTTCACAAAGCAGAAGTCCCAGATGATTGGAATAAAAGTTTGACAATACTTCTCTTCAAAAAGGGAGGTAGAGGAGATCTGAAGAAACTATAAGCCAATCTTCCTGGTGTCCCAAATGTACAAACTGTTTATGAGAGTTAACTGACAGGTTAACTTCGAAGCTCGATAGCTACCAACCGGTAGAGCAGGCAGGATAGTCAGAACGCTAATCGAGAATGAATATCACGTGAACTTATGCATTGGCTTTGTTAATTATGAAAAGGCATTCGACTACATAGAACTTTGGGCAACAAAGAGAGCTATGAATAACTGCAATATAGACTCCCGATACAGAATGCTCACACATAACATTTAACAAATAAAATCAAACTGCCGAGATTAGCAGAAGAATAAGGTTAGCATGGGCAGGATTTGGATAACTAAGTTGGATCTTGAAAAGCACTAAAATAGATCAATATTTGAAAACCAGAATTTACGATCAGTGTATTCTCCCTATACTCAGTATGGTTCACAGACGTGGACACTCACCAAGTCTAATATGGATAAAATAGTAAAAGTACAAAGAGCGATGAAAAAATCAATGCTCGGGGTAAGACTTATAGACAAAAAAAAAAAACAAACAAATGGATTATACGCAAAACCAAAGTAAAAGACGCAGGAGAACATGCCGCCAAATTAAAATGGAACTTCGCAGGAAACAATACCCTACTAAAGGATGAAAGGTGGAACCACGAAATACAACAATGGAGACCATGGTTAGGAAAGAGAAGCAGAGGAAGACCACAAATGACATGGGCTAATGACATTAACAAGATCGGAGGACACAACTGGAAGTAAGTGGCGCAAAATGGAAAACACTAGATTGATTTGGGGGAGGTCGATGTCCTAAGTTGGATTACTTAAGGCTGAAGAAGAAGAGGAATAGTGGTAGCCTTTGGAAAAAACATTACTTGACTGCTTGGCTTTTGACCCCCTCAATTATGTCTTGGAGAGTTATAGAGAACGTTATAAGCAACAGAGACAACTTGCTTACCAGATTTGTTTAATAGCATTATGGAAATTGGAAAACAATTGTGTATAATTAAGTCATCGATAAGCTTCTTCGAGAAACTTATTACTTTTATGAAACGTTTATAAATTTGTTTAAGAAGTGATTTCGTTTATATTTATTCACACGATTCAAATAAACACCGATAAATTCGATAAAATTGCTGGTAAATATTATGGAGACAACGTCTATAAGTCAATTTTGCAAGTATCTACAATTAAAGATTGATTATTGTTATCATCTAACTGTTACCAATTTTCAACAAGTCATTATTCATTTATATATAAACAATTAACTATCAGAACATAACAACAAACTACAATGGCAATGATTTCTGTATTTATTCTACAAGTAAATAGAATATAGTGTTGACATTAATACTGTAGTGTACATTTTCTTAAACATCAATAGTGACAAGTTTTAGTGAAAAGTTTGTATTTGAAAGCAGTACAATGACATAGAAGGTAGTTATAGTTTAAAACAGAGTTTAATAGACTTATTCAAGTTATTTTTTAATGTATGTGAATTAAAAATCTGAAGTACTTTTCCCACGTATGAATTTTTTGAGATGCGATCGCAAGGCAGAGAGAGCTAAATTTAGCAAATTGAGTGAATGTTTCAACCATTTGTAATTTAATTTACTGATTTTCGCTGTGATTTGTTGGCTTATATTTTCTTCTCAAAACTTATACTTAACTATATATATATATATATATATATATATATATATATATATATATATATATTATATATTATATATATATATATATATATATATATCGGTTTAGAACGTCTTTCGACGTTGTCCGATACCTAAACACCATCTCTTCCTATCTTCGCAGTCGTTTGTTGTTAAATCTGGGTCTTCCTCTTTTCCGTCGACCTATCGGTTGCCATTCTACTACTTTTTTGGGGAGTCTTGTTGCTGGCATCCGTTGAACATGCCCATACCATCTTAATCGTTTCTTCTCTATATCTTGAGTTATATTTCCTTCTATTTCCATACGTTGTTTTATTACATCATTTCTGATTCGGTCTCGTCTGGAAATACCTAAAGATCTTCTCATTGCATCCATCTCTACTGCTTCTATTCGCTTTTTGTTCTTTTCACTAATTCTCCATGTTTCAGCGCCATAAAGAAGAGTAGTTTTAATCATCTCCTCTCTCTCTTTATCCCACAATCTCTTTACTCCACAGTATACCATTGAGCCATCCTAACATTTTCTTTGCTTGAGTGATTCGTTTTTCTATTTCCCGTGCATCAGTTCCTGTATTGTCAAAGGCAACACTCAAGTAGTCATAGCTCTGACAGCAGGAAATATGTTGTCCGTTTTCGAGGTCTATGTTATCTGACTCGTTTCCAATACAAAGATATTTGGTTTTTGTTGTATTGGCATTCCCCAGTCGTATAACTTATACTAGAACTTATAAATTAATAAACTCATCCTTGTATTATTATAATTCATTAAACCTGAAGAGTCCTGTTCCAGTTTTAATAATCATTTACGAATTTTTTCAGTGCTACACGTTCATACGTGTTCATCAAATATTAATACCATATTCTTAACTTTAAAGCGCCATTGCTTGTTGAACGATAAAACTTATTGAAGATGAGTTCTTGATTTAATGTTCCAAATAACTTTAGATTTAGATCAACATTATATCAATACACTTAGATTGTCTTCATCATCATGTTTACTGTATTTAAACTTTAGTTGCTGTGTGGTGTCAGGGCTTTTTCAATTATCTTGTTACAAGTCAACCTTTATTTTTGGTAAAACATATTTCTATTTGCCACTTTATCTTCTAGATCGCAAATAAAATTCCGAAAATAGTTATCATCATCTTTGGCTCTACAACCCTGGGTGGATCTTGGCCTGTTCAAGAATTAGTATCCATTACCCCCTATCTTTCGCCCTGGCTTTCCAATTTTTGACCTCCAGATTCCTCAAGTCATCTTCGACTTGAGTTTTACATCTAGATCTTGGCCTTCCTCTCTTCTTGGTTCCTACTGGCTCTTGATATAATATCTGTCTTTGGGGGTCTCCAGTGTCCATTCTTTCAAGGTGTCCTAGCCACCTTAGTCTATTAATTTTAATAGACAGTACGATATTGCATTTTCATAATTTGATACAACTTAAAATTGTAGCGCCTGCGCCATATCCCGCTTTCTTGTTTTCCTCCATATATGTCCTAAGTATTCTTCTTTCAAAGCTGCCTAACAGTTCTTCGTCGCTTTTTACCATAGTCCATGTCTCTGACGCGTACGTCAGGACAGGTTTAATAAGAGTTTCATATATTAGTTTCATATATCTTGGTTTTTCTGCTAAATATGTGTGATGTTAAGAACTGCTTTAGTCCAAAGTACGCTCTGTTCACTAGCTATATTCATTCTTCTTTTAATTTCTACGCTTACAAGGTTGCTGTTATTTAGTTGTGTTTCAAGATATATAAACTTCTAGACTCCTTCGAATGTGTGTGCTTCTGTCACCAGATCTTTTGGTGCCGCTATTTGTGTGCTGTTCGTGACCTGCATGTATTTTATTTTGGATACGTTGACCTGCAGTCCTATTGTCTTCTAGGCTTTTTCTAATATTTAAAAAGCCTGTATCAGGTCTCTTTTTGTCCGTGTTACTATGTCAATGTCATCTGCGTAGGCCAATATCTGTATACTTCTATTGATGATCGTACCTCTGATTGTTATGCCCGATTTCTCTGTGGCTCTTTCTAGCGCGATGTTAAACAATAGGAACGATAGACTCTCTTCCTGGCGTAATCCAGTATGTGCTTGAAAAGACCTTGATACTCTGTTTTGTTCCTTGACTTTGCACTCAACTTTCGAAAGAGTTGCCTTTACCAGTGTTATTAGATGCGAGATAATATCTAGTTCTGCCATGGCATTATCCGAAATATCTGACACTAGTACGTTGAATAAAAACTAATTTTACAATTTTTATTTATCACAAAAAAAATATCTATTAGATCTTGCCGTACTGCTCATCCAGAGTCTTCGTCTATTTTTTCTACCGTAAGGGGTCCACATTACTTGGATTTGTTTTTGATTTTGATAAGGGAATTGTTTTGGGAGACGTTCTTCAGACATTCTGTATACATGACCGTACCATCTGAGAGCGCCCACAAAACCGGCGTGGCAAGTGGCAAGTAGCAAGTAGCATGCGTCTAGCATGTTACCTAAAATGTATCCAATGGAAACGAATGATTAGAATGAATGATGTCACTGTCATTTTGGTGTGTGCTGAATCATTCGTTCCCATTGGTTACATTTTAGGTAACATACTAGACGCGTGCTACTTGCTACTTGACACTTGCCACGCCAGTTTGGTGGGAGCTCTCCCTTACTTTCTAGTCTAGATTTTACAGCTAAACGTCTCCAGAAATCCATTTCAGTTGCCTCAGGTTTTCTCTTGTGTCGTTTCTTTATTTGCCATACTTCACTACTGTAGGTAATTATACTTTTAATGATTGTTTTATATATCTTGTGCTTGGTATTATTAGAGATTGATTGATCCCAAAGGATACTATTGAGAAAGGAAATTGCTTTTCTTAATTGATTGTTTTTCTTCTCAATTGTGTCGTCGGCGTTGCCTTCTTTTGTGACGTTCATACCTAAATATTTATATGTGTTACAATGTTTGATAACTTCTCCATCTTCCAATATGAGGTCCTGCTGTTTCCCGCCGATACACATATACTCGGTTTTTTTGATATTTATTTCAAGTCCCCATTTTTTATACTCCTCCAATAATTTTCGAGTCATATACTCAATATCTTCATAATCTTGTGCTATCACTAGTTGATCATCTGCAAATGACAAAATGTATATGCTAGTGTTGTTAATCGGCATTCCCATATTTCTACATTTGCGCTTCCACAGTTCTCAGTTAGAGCCTGATCTAGATAAATTTTAAATAATGTCTGGGAGGGACAGCAGCCCAGCTTAAGGTCTTTATTCATTTAGAATCCACTCGGCAGATTATGCCCAACCTTTACCTTTGAGTTAGCATTTTCGTACAGTTCCTTCTTCGCATTTATTAAATTCATGCTTACGTTTGTTTTCCCTAACGCTTCTTATAATTCATAATGTGGTACGCTATCATAAGCCTTTCGTAGGTCTACATACAATAAATGTACTTCTTGATTAACGGCTATTTTCTTTTCAATATTTTGTGCATTGCAAAACAAACTGTCAACAGTAGATCTACCTGCCCTAAATCCTGCCTGTTCCTCAGCCTCTAAGTCTTTATATTCGCTTTCTATTCTGTTTTTAATTACTTTTTCGTGTATTCTACTGACTGAGTTTGTCACAGCAATGCCTCTGTAATTGTTATATTCATCCCTTCTGCCTTTTTGTGTATAGTGGATATGAATGATGTCTTCCACTCTTCTGGGGTTGTCATTCAATTAATGCAGTTTTGGAACAGTTTGGCTAAACTTGTATTTAGTTTGGTTGTACCATGTTTAATTAACTCTGCAGGGATGTTACCTGGATGGTCGATCCTGGTCGACCAGATACATGAGCGTATTCAGTTAAAGTACCAGATTTTTTATGAATTTTAAACTACTACGCTGCCTTTTTGTTATTCTATGCCAGGCCTGGGCTTGAACCATCGCCGAGAAATCATTAACAGTGAAGCTAATGCGAGTCGGCGCCTGACCACTGGGCTATCTGACCGACCAAAATAAAATCAAAAGGGCATAAAAATAAATGCTTAAAGCACAGTGTTATTTAAATATATTTAAGATATATATTTTGTTTCAGAAAACCTGCCGACTCCATGACGTCAGAAGGAGAAAGGTGTGGGGGATTAGGATCTTTTTTGGCGATGTCTTGCAGGGGAAGGGCGGAAGCCTTCGCCAGGAGGTTGCACACCAAACTCAGATCTTTGGGCTCCCAGGATGAAAACGGCTCGGCTGATGAGAGCAGCTGGTTGGCAGCTCACGAAAATCCCATTACCATATCACAACCTGCTCATTCGGCCAACGCTGAACAGTTTTTAGGTAAGCGACATTGAATTAGTGGTGGTTGTTTTGTTTTGTGATTAAAAATAAATCCTTGTTGACCTCGTTAATAACGTCGTCCTTACTATATGTTACAAATTCTGATAATAGACACAATAATGTAGTTGAATTTTCCTATAACAAGGAAAATCAAACTACAAGAAAAGGCGTATCAGATCGGCCTTGATACAGAATAATATATTAAACTGAAATATAAAAGAGTAAAGCTAAACTGAAATATAAAATAGGTTGTAAAAAGCAATTAGAAAAATGTCCAACTAGAAAAATAAAAATCATTCTATTACTAGATCTAAAGCAAATAATGGCGGTAATATTAAGCATTCCATAGATTTTTCTTCAGTTAAAAATGCAAATATCAGTGCCTATAGCCTCAACTCAAAAATACGCCTTGAGATGTAAAAGTTGCGTAAATGGAACACCTTCAATCAAACACGTACACCAGAGAAAACACTAAAAAAAGACCGGAAAGGCTGGAAAAATCCAGCAGGAAGAGCAATAATGTGTTGGATACCATCAGACAAAAAATAAAAGAAAGATATTTTAAGATATGATGGAAGTAATAGAAGAAATGTATTATTAAAAATTTGGAGAAGAGAAGCAGGAAAAAAAACTGATAATAGAAAAGAATGTTCCAATTAAGACAGTCTGGAATAACTATACAACAGTAGACTGGACAAAAAACTAAAAAAAAAAGACTTGTGGTGAAAGGTGGCATTACAACAGGTGAAAAATAGATAATACACACACACACACACAAACACACACACACACATATATATATATATATATATATTTATATATATATATATATATATATTTATGATATTGAATTAGTGTCAGCTGATTAATATTAAAATCTTATCGGCAAATTGTACAAATGGATAACCACACTCACACAATTGGGATCAATGTTTTTTCACAGCAGAAGATAAGCCACAGTCTGTAATGTAATTGATTATAAACACAACAATATAACAACATCTCTTAAATGATATTATTAATATGAGACAAAAGATCTTAAAGTAAACATTTCCTGCTGGTTGTCTATAGGTTTTTTTAGGGTAACGACCTATTTTTGTTGTGTAGTTTCTTGTATTTGGGATTATGCTGTACTTCTTCTTGCAGTGCCCTATCTAAACGAGAGAGGTGACTGGTGCCACCGGGATGACTATCCCGTGTGAGAACCGAAAGAGGAATCTTTAAGATACCGGTATGTAACTATATACTGTCCTTCACAGGAACCGATTGAGGAGTCTTTAAGTGCCGCTGGGAAGACTGTCCCTTATTACAACCGAGAACAAATAAACATTACTGACCCAGTTCTAGGTAGACAAAAAACTTGTTTTTTTGTAATGAATTAGAGAAGCTGTTGGTACTAGGAAAAACATTCAATAAAAATAATAACTTTTATATTGAGAAGAGACGAATTGGCGGTAACATAATATCGAAGTGTGTTTAGATACCAAAAGAAACAACCTGTTCTAGCAGGCCTCTCAACGGAAAAGGGATGAGACCAAAAACTCGTTTTATTTGAGCTAAGACATATCAAAAATAAATAGAATATATTTTGGTGTTTTATTAATAATTGTATCAAAAATAATAAGGAATTATTAGTGACATGTTAAAACTTCAACAATATCATTCTTCTTTTTCTTATTGCGCCGTGTTCTTTTGCCCTGCACTTTACCTTCCAATATGATATGGAGTCATTTATATCTTTCACTCTAAATTTATGGTCATCAGCAAAAATAAAATTAGAGACCTCCAACTCCTTATCAAGAATAGACCAATGGACCAAGTAAAACAGTTTACCTATCTTGAAACAAAAGTAAACGAACAATGGGATCCCTCACAAGAAGTAAAATGTCGAATATAGAAGACTAGGAGTAAATTCAATAACATGTCCAAACTCTTTAAAAGCCACAACATTAATCTGGATATACAAGTAAGGCTCCTACGATGGTATATCTTCTCGATATTATACTATGGAGTTGAATCCTGGACACTCACTGAAGCGATGAAGAACAAACTTGAAGCCTTCGAGGTGGCTATACAGAAGAGTCCTAAGGATATCATGGACGGACAAGATAACCAATGAGAGTGTACTACGCAAAATGGGGAAAGAAAGAGAAGTGATATAGATTAATAAAAATAATCCTTCAAGGTAAAGTATTTAGAAAGCGAGGAATTAGGAGAAGAAGAATATCATGTTTAAAAAAACTGAGGAAACGGATCTTCACATGAACATGCGTACCTTGTAACTTCTGGAGTATTATTTATAAAATTGGTCATGTTATAAATACTACTACTACTAGTAATCTACATGCAATCTACATGCAATAGACAACAGTCTATTGCATTTACCTTCATAAACACCTTGAGGATAACAATCGTAAAATAGTTTCGAAACACAATTCAGATTTCTGCTTTATAATCTGAGGCTTCTAAAAATTGCAAGGCTAACAGACATTGATAAAAGATGTTAAAAGAGACATGGGGAATCTAAAATTTGCATTCCACGACATGTCTTTTACAACTAAGCAGAAATCCTTAGGGAATTGTGCTTCTTGTACTGACACAGAGTAAATCCGAATTGTGTTTCGAAACTATTTTACGATTGTTATAATTAGATGTCGCTATTGCGTCCGTATTGAAGCCATGTTATTGTTGCTTCTTAAAAGGCAGAAAATATTGATTTTTCGCGTTGAGAAGCCCTATGAATAGCTCTTCTGACGAGACCTATTAGGTCAAAATACGTATGTATTGTTAAGTTTATATAGTTCTAATTTATTTGTCTTTATTCTAATTTATTGTCTATAATCTAATTTATTAAAACTCACGATAGCTAATTACTAATTTATTAAATAACTTTACAAATGTATCACGTTTCGTTACATTTAAATATCGCGGTTCCCGAGCTTCTTATGACTGACTTCTTCAATAAAATTTCGTTCTTATATAAAGAACCGTAAGACCGCCTAGACCTGACCTGACCCTTGGCGAAAATACTGGAATGATCTCGTATTTTGGTGAAGGCGCTCGACTCGTTTTTCAACTGTTTGAAAAGCCTCGAGACGTGGATTATTCATAAAATTAGGGTCTAGAGGTTTCTGTAAACAACTTCGAATTTACTAGAACAGAAAACAGAATTAGTCATAATATATTGATAGTTATAAACGCCATAATTATCGTAACAGTATCAAGAGATACATAGGATTTGTTTACGTGAAATCAAATATTTGCTGCCTTTTCTCATTTTATTCGGATTTACTCTGTGTCAGTACAAGAAGCACAATTCGCTAAAGATTTCTGCTTAGTTGTAAAAGACATGTCGTGGAATGCAAATTTTAGATTCCCCATGTCTCTTTTAACATATTTTATCAACGTCTGTTTGCCTTGCAATTTTTAGAAGGCTCAGATTATAAAGCAGAAATCTGAATTGTGTTTCGAAACTATTTTACGATTGTTGTAATTAGATGTCACTATTGCGTCCGTATTGAAGCCATGTTATTGTTGCTTCTTAAAAGGCAGAAAATATTGATTTTTCGCGTTGAGAAGCCCTATGAATAGCTCTTCTGACGAGACCTATTAGGTCGAAATACGTATCAAGAGATACATAGGATTTGTTTACGTGAAATCAAATATTTGCTGCCTTTTTTCACCTTGAGGATAGTTTTTTAATACGGAGTTCTCTATTATGTTTTCATGTGGCCATACAATGTTTTTTGACAACTTTTTATTAAACTGATGATGGAATGAGTCAATTCCGAAAAGATCTTCTTTAAAATAAAAAAATTTTAAGCTTTTAATAAGCATTTTTTTATACCTCAATACACACGGCCACCACGCGCTTTATGCATGTATTCAACAGGTATACTAACCACTCCTGGATATCTCCACTTCATGGTTTGTTCCAGTTTCCCTTTTAATTTTAAATTGACGATATGGTTATTTGGGCTAACCAATACATTCATCTGGCTACAAGGAGGAAACAATTAAAGTTGGACATATGGTTTATCCACCAATGTATTAATAATAAAGTAGTTCCTGTATTCGCTAGAGTTAAAACATCAAAAAATGTACCCAGTACATAATGTTAATCAACTACAAACCAAACTCCTCAGGAAAGAAGTAGGCAAACATTATTCCAAGTTAGATAACAATAGTAATCTACAAATCAACAGTCTATTGCATTTACCTTCATAAACACCTTGAGAATAGTTTTTTAATACGGAATTCTCTACTATGTTTTCATGTGGCCATACAATGTTTTTTTGATAACCTTTTATTAAACTGATGATGGAATGAGTCAATTCCGAAAAGATCTTCTTTAAAATACAAAAAATTTAAGCTTTTAATAAGCATTTTTTATACCTCAATACACACGATCACCACGCGCTTTGTGTTCTACAGGATGTTGTACGTAGAATGAAACAGCAGAATTATCACTACTTTCTTCCTCACTCTCACTACTTGTATTGTTTTCTGTTTATAATATGCAGTCATCTCTCTCTGACACGTTCGCTAGCTTGCGAAGCTGATCTTCGGTTAGCGTTCTTCGATGTGACATTATCAACATGCAAACATACACTGAAATTTGAAATGTAAATGAATGCGTTTGGCATATCAGTGTCCTACCAGCCTACCACTTGTCTATCACCCCCATTTGCTTATATGTGACATGCCCTTCTAAATGACATCGTCCAGCTACACTACACATGTTTTATAAGTTTTAGCTTGCAGAAACTTGTTTCTATTTATAGACGTACCTAACTGACAAACTGTTAGAAAATATATAAAATACTGCCAACTAAACATACGTCCACAGGTAATTTTTAACGGTTTAAATACGTAGGTCATACCCACCCGAACGTACTATAGGTAACAATTTAATTTTTATAAAAAAAATCAGAAAGTTAATTTTTTATCTCGTATGCAATTGAAAGACTTCATCTCTCTCTTCAATCCTGACCCCCCAGGGGGAGTGTAGTGGTCGACGTGATGTCGTGTATTGTCCTTCTCCAGAGATCTCTGTTTCTGGTCATTTCTTTTAATTCATGCATAGGTCTTTGTACCTTCTACCTTTCCTTGTATTATGAGTCTTTCCATGTTTTCTGTGTTTGCTCTCATAACATGCCCAAAATATTTTAATTGTTGGAGATGGACTTTACTAGAGAGTCGTAGGCTAACTTTTAGCTCTCTTAAAATTGAATTATTTGTTCTGCGGTCGGTCCAAGGAATTCGTAACATTTGTCTCCAACAGAACATTTCAGTGGCGTCTATCTTTCTTCTCTTCGATTGTCTCAGAGTCCAAGATTCACATCCGTAGGTCAGTATTGGGAATATTAAGCAGTTGATCAACCTCATCTTTATCGCTCTTGAAATTTGACAGTCCTTCCATATTTTGGTCATTTTTGCTGTGGCAACTTTTGCTAGATCAGATCTACGTTTAATATCTTCTTATAATGACCCTGTGTTTGTGATTAATGATCCCAGATATAAGTATGAGGTCACAACCTCAAACCGGTCAATTGTGGTTATGTGTGGATGATTGTTGTGTAGTCTATCCACTATCATGATCTTTGTCTTTGATATGTTTAATTGTAGACCAAATATTTGACTTTCGTTTTCGATCAGTCATATAAGTTCTATCAGCTCTGCTTGACTATTTGCAAGAAGGGCTGTGTCATCTGCGAAACGTAGGTTGTTTAGTTTATGACCATTTATTGAGATGCCCTTCTCCCATCCTTCAAGTGCTCTTCGCATAATATACTCCCCATATATGTTGAATAATTGTGGAGATAGTATACATCCTTGTCTGACACCCCGTTCTGGATGAAATTCGTTCGAGAGTGTGTCAAGTACTTTAACTGATCCAGTAGTGTGTTCATATAGTTCGGTTATAAGCGTAATTAGATGTTGTGGTACGCCTACTTCTTTTAGTATTCGCCATAAGTGTCTCCACTTGACCCTATCGAACGCTGTACGGTAATCTATAAAACAGATGTATAGTGGGATGTTGAATTCCCTAGATTTCTCGATTATCTGTATTATATTCAGCAGGTGTTCTCGAGTGCCTCTACCTTTGGTAAATCCAGTTTGCTCTTGTGGAATTTCTCTTTGAAGGAATGTTTTCAGTCTCTCATTGATTATATGTAGCATTATCTTGCTGGCATGGGATATAGGAGAGATAGTTCTATTTGTCGCATTTATGGAAGCTGCCTTTTTTATGTATGGTCGTTATTGTAGATTTTGTCCAGTCTTCAGGCCATTGTTTGGAATGCCATATTTGGTTACAGAGTAGATGAAGTAACTTTACGCCGGTTTCTTCTGTGGCTTTAAGCATTTCTGCTGTTATCATATCTGGACCTGGTGCTTTGTTATATTTGAGCTTGTTGATAGCCTGTCTTACTTCATTTTCGAGTATATCAGGTTCTTCTTCCACCTCGTTAGAGATTTGGCTAACAAGCTCTTGGCGTTGATCATCTTTATATATGTCCCTGCAATACGATCTCCATATCTCTGCTATGTCTTCTCTGTTTGTTCTCAGGGTTCCAGTGTTATCTTCAATGGCCCAAGTTCTGGCTCTGAAGTCTCTTGTCAGGTAGCGTATTTTTCTAAATAGATCTCTCGGCTGATTATTCTGACCATGTCTCTCAATTTCTTTGCATATACTTTGATAGTACTGTTTTTTGTCGGCCTTACATCTTCGTTTTATTTCTTTATTGAGGTTTCTTAAACTAGCTTTTCCCCTTTTACTATGTACACCACTTTTACAAAGATTTCTTCTATTCTCAATTATTTTAAGAGTTTCATCTGTTATCCACTGTTTCCGTTTCACCGGATTATTTTTCTTTGAGCGATCCACTGGTGTTGTTACGCAATGTTTAACAGTCTCCCATATTTCTTGTGATATTCCGTTACGAATAGAGGGCATACTTTTCTGTACTTTCTGTAAAAGGTCTTCTTTCTTTCTAGTTCTATCCTCTTTATCTCTCTTTGTTTGTTGGGTGCTTTAAGTTTAAGCATTACTTTAGCTACGAGGAGAGTATGATCGGATCCGCATATCGCCCCTGGATGTGATCTGACTGTTTGAATGGACGATCTCCAGCGAATATTGATGAGGACGTAATCTATTTGATTTCTAAATCTATCTCCAGGACTTTTCCAGGTATAAAGTCGACGTACATGGTGTTTAAATCGAGTATTCATGATGGAGTAGTTGTTTGTGATAGCAAATTCGATTAAACGGTCTCCTCTTTCGTTTCTCTGCCCTATGCCAAACTTTCCCAGTACATTCTTTAAGTCGTCATTTTGTGTAGTGTTGCCAACTTTTGCATTAAAGTCGCCACATATTATAGTAAGTTCTTTATTTCAAAGGTATCAAAGTCACGAAACACCAAAACATTACGCCGCGTAATAATTTGCAAATTAAATTTTTTTTTTTTTTTTGGGTTAAATAGACCAGAACATGACAGCAAGGTTAAAGAACTTAAGCCGAATATATGAATACAACAAAGGCGATCTAGGAAAATAGAGCTAGTAATAAAGTTTAGGTAATTCTTAATTTACTACAACGAAGAAAACGAGATTTGAATATTTTGAAAAACACACTTTTGAAGTAACATACTTCATCAGATATTAGTTATTGGACTTTGATTCTATATTGTAATCTATTGCACAACTAAACTTACTGTAAATATCTTCTATACGTATACTAGAAACGTCATAGATACTGACGTATAATACAGCTATCAACTATAGTGTTTAGCTATTCCTTAATTTTATCTTCCTGCGACATAAAGATAGAGATAAATGGCGAACTGGCATCAAAAAACGTCACATGCTTTGACCCCTTATAGTAATCGTAGTAGTAGGAGAAACAGTAGTATAGAACAGGTTTCTGCAGCAATAAACGTGTTTCATATAAATGAATGTATTAAAAATGAAAGTGAAAAATAAAAAGTGAACACGTGCACCAAAAAACGAAGAACAAAAGCAACATAAGCTGTGTTTTATACTTTTTACATCTAGTTATCTTACATAAAACAACTGAAAATAGTACTCGTGTTTGTTTGTGTTTATCCGGTATGTGGTGTAGTAGACACATCTATTCTTGTTTTAGTGGGCAGCTTTTTGTAAGAATTTATAAAATCAATTATTTGAAATTAACGTACCTATTTTTTGCTTTTATATATTTGTGTATCAGAAGTGAAACTGTCTATTGTGCTCATCTGTGATTATGGAAAAGTGGTTATGAAGTAGGAAATATGTATGTAAATATTATGTTTATTATTATGTAAATATGTACCTAATGCCTGGTTAATACTACTTTAAAAACTTCACTTTTTTATTTATCAGCTCTTTCTTACTTCTTTATAAATTTAAACTAGATCCCTCATTTATCTTTAATCCTTTGCATTCATCTGTTTCTTATTTACAATTTTTCATTTTGTTTTTCATTTAACTCCTTCCAATCTATACCAGTAAGCAGAAGCGTAGTGATTATGATGAATATTTCGGTTATTCCCCATCTATTCCCATTCTGTGTTGCACGTGCCACATTAACGATTTAGTAATTTGTCGGCTGTATTCATCCATTCGGTTGGATATCGTTCTTGACTCATTCTTCCCTCCGGTATTCCATATTATCGACACGTGTTATATGTCCTAAAAGACTGTCAATATTTTAGAAAATACGAAACTTGAGAAACTTTGTGGATTGTTAGCCTCAGCAAAAACAAAGGTGTATGTGTTTCTCTATATTTTCGTGAGATTGCAGATAGTAGTTCTACCCATCTGTATACTTTATTCAACTTCTTGTTCACAACTCCCGTTGTTATTGACGTTGCTACATAAATACTTAAAACTGTGAATCACTTCCCATCTCGAAATGTCCTGAGTTTAAGTTTTGTTGCTGTTGGTTCTATCGACAATTATTATTATTTTTGTTACCTCCTTTAAGTTTGTCGAGCGTCAACGAAAGCTCTTGGGGATAATATATAGCTATGTCTTGTGTCTTTTCTAATTTTGCACCGCAAGGAATATGTTTACCAATCCCATGATTGCTTCATTGTTTTGGCACAAAATTAGTAGTAGTTTAGTTAGGTGATTCGGAATTCGTCGACGTTGTCAGAGGGTTTCTCATAGTCTACGAAATAGTGATATTTCTTCTTCTTCAAGTGCCGTCTCCATCAATGGAGGTTAGCGGTTATGGTGGCAAACGTTTGTCTATCTTCAGCTGCTCTTAAGAGTTCCTCAAATCCAAGTCCTGTCCAGTTTCTGATATTACATAACCAAGACAATTTTTTTCTTCCAATTCCTCGCTTTCCTTCTATTTTGCCTTTTATTATCAACTGAGGGATGTAGTATTTCTCGTTGCGCAACAAATGCCCTAAATAACTGGTTTTTCTTCTTTTGACTGTTCTTAATAGTTCTTTTTCTACATTGAGTCTAGCTAGTACTTCTTCGTTTGTTTTTCGTGCTGTCCAAGGAATTTTTAAAATTCTACGGTACACCCACATTTCAAATGCCTCGATTCTATTCAGGCTCTTTATTTTTAAAGTCCACGTTTCGACTCCGTAGAGAAAAACAGACCAGATAAAACATTTTACAAGTTTTAATATTGTGCTATTTGATGAACAGTGATATTTGATGACGTTTTATTCTCTTGATTTTTCGATGATTTGCTGTAGTTTTAAATTTTGTTTTTGTGTTCTCTTGTGCTTGGCTCATGTAGAAGTTATTAAGCGGATTGTACTTTTTTTTCTAGTTTATTTTGTCATAACTACATAGTAGAGAATCTCGTCTTATTAGTTTGTGTTGACCAGCTCTTGGAAAGATTGCCTCAGAATTTTGCTGTTGGTTTCATTTTTGTGATAATTGTTAAGTGAAGAGTTAATTTTTGGTATGTTATTAATCCAAGGAGGAGTTGATGACAGTATATGAGTATCTGTTATTGAAAAATTAGCAGGTCGCGAAAGGGGACGAAAAATTTGAGGTAATGTCTGGTATTTATTGTTAAGTTCACAATTATAAGGTTTGTTAATTAGTTTATATATATATATATATATATATATATATATATATATATATATATATATTTATGGTTGTTTTGGTTCGAAGACATTCTAGCAAAGTATGTCTGAGGAAGTTGTTGTCTACGAAGCGAAAGGGGAAGTTCAGCTGTTACACTAATCTAGTTTAGCAATTAGCTTTGACGTTAGTAATCTGTGGTTTCCATGTTAGTCGACTATCAAAAATAAAACCTAGTATCTTGTGATCATTAGCTACTTTGAGCGAGGTACCATGTAGTGTAATTTGAGATAATAATATGCTACGTGTTCATTGACTGAATTTGAGTACTTTTGATTTTTCAGCAGAGAAATTTATATATATATATATATATATATATATATATATATATATATATATATATATATGATCCTAAACCCATTTACCCTAAGGTGTCGGGTGTAATGTCTTTAGTTAGTTGCATATAAAATTTTTCTCCATTGCTTTTTATTCTTTGCTTGGTGTCTTGCTTGTTCTTTGCTGATTCCTCGTATCTCTAGGATTGAGGTTAAATTATCATCCCATGTCTTCTGCCCAAGGCTACAAACTAAGAGACCAAGGCCTGCCACTTGGTCTCTTGGTTTGTCTTCTGGCTTCCCATACTTTTTTAACTGGTCTTTCTTGACTCATTCTAACCATGTGTCCGACCATCTCAGTTGGGTCTCTTCAATTTTCTTAATAATTAGGTGGACTTTAAGATGTTCTCTGACTGCCTTATTTCTAATCCTGTCTAACCTGGTTATACCGTTATTCTTCTAAGAAACTTCCCTTCTATGCTCTGTATTTTCGATTTTAATTAATCAGTATGCGTCCAACTTTCACTATCAAAAGTTAAAATCGGCACAAACACCGTCTTGTATATGGTCACTTTGATTTTTTGGGGTACTTAATAGTACCCCAAAACCTAGTACCCCAAACATAAGTACCCTACTTTAATTGCGTGGTACATCCGGGCAGTACTTTCTATTGTGGAACTTATTTCAATTTCTTCAGCTCCTCTGTTCTCTATTTGTACTCCCAAGTATTGGTAAGTATCGACTTGTTCAAGTGTATTTCCGTTAAGTGTTATCGGACTTAAGTGAACTCGAACATCGGTTCAAGTGTTATCATACCATTACTTTCGCTTCTCATTATTGATCCTCAAATTTCGTTTAATTAGTGCAGCGTTTCATAATTGTAAATTTCGATTGAGTGCTTCTTCATTTATCCTAAATATCACTAGATTGTCATCTAAGACCATGTTAAACAGTATGGGGCTAAGGACTCCTCCTTGACGTAGACCCTCGTTTACTATGAACTCTTTGGATTCCATATTATCGGTTCTGATTCTGTTCCTTGTATGTCTATATATAATCATAATGGCTTGCCTGAGTTTGATTTTCACCCCTTTTTTTAACATATGTCAATTACCTTCCTTGGAGTACTATCACATGCCTTTTGTAAGTCTTTGAAGGCTTGATAACTCAGTGCTTGAGTTTCGTGCATTTTCTTGACAGTAAAAATGTAATATTGAATGCTTCTGCCTTTTCTAAATCCACTCTATGATTGTTCCATTTTAGATTCAACTTCTTCTATTTTCAATAATAAAGTCTAATACTTTAGTTTTTGGGTTCTGTTAGGTTTAAATCTTGTTCATAACATTTTAATTCCTGTATTACGGGTAACTAACCTCACTCAGATCACGGACATAAATTGATCACACCAATGTATATCCCTCAGATCTTTTTTAATGTTGCTAATGAAAGAATCACATACTAAAATACATCAAGTTTTTTAGGTAAACCGGTAGCTTCAGACCTGTTATTGGGTTTTCATCTTTGGTTCAGGAAAAATGACGTAAACAATGTTTAATTTCTTCATAATTTTTCTTAAAGGATTTCACAGCATTAGCATCGGATCGAACAGACCACCTAATGTGACAAATATCTTTAATGCTCAAGTGTTTTCTCTTACAAAAGTATTTTAGCGCATTCCACCTATGTGTAGAAATTGAAAAAAATACTTACAATTCCTGGACAGTATTGAAAATAGTGGTAATTTTCATGCAAATGTTGGCAGCAGCGTTTCCAATTTAATTTAATTAATGATTTGCTCATGGTAATTATTGCATTGGAATTATTGATTAAAATCGGCAAAAAAATGTGTTCTAGCTTTGAGTCCTTCCTATTCCCGCAAAAATTAATCGTACTCAGATAAATATTCAAAAACATCTATAAAATTACCATTATTTTTTACCAAGAAACACTAAAGAGTATGAGAAATAAATTTGATTGTCGCTACCACACGTTTAACTACTTCCTCCAATATATATTTTTTTCAGTTATCGTTTGTTTTTCTAGTTCAGTGTCAATTCGTTTGGTAATTTCAGATCTTGTTATAAAAATTAAAATAAACTTAATGTGGTCACTGGAGTTTTCACGCTCTGGCAATTTGTTATAGACAGTTTTCCAATAATTCTTTTCTTTTGTCATTAACGCTGTTTGGTTGGAAAATAAGATTTTGACGGAGTTTTTATGTAATACTCTCGCATGGCACCTGTTAAGTATTCTGGCCTTAATTCAATATTGTTTACAAACTTTGTGCAGAATAGTTTTGGTCACAAATGATGTTTTTTAAGTTTGAACAGGTGAAATTTGTGAAAATAATGACGAATGTTGTAATTATTCTCCATTACCAGTTAAAAATTTCTTCAAAGATCTTCTCAGTTTTTTTACCAATTTATCTCGATCTGTTTTTTGTTTTCTTTTTTCATTTTTAGTTAAATGTTTATCTTCTTCTTCTTCTTTAAGTTCCATCTTCTATCGAATGTTGGAAATCATCATGGCTATGCGGACTCTGTTGACTGCCGCTCTAAAAAGTTCTGCACTACTGCATTCAAACCATTCCCTTAAGTTCTTAAGCCAGGATATTCTTCGTCTTCCCACATTTCGCTTTCCTCGGATTTTGCCCTGCATAATAAGTTGTAATAATGCGTATTTTTGCCCTCTCATCACATGTCCCAAGTACTCAAGTTTTCGTCTTTTAATAGTTAATATTATTTCCGCCTCATTTCCTATCCTTCTAGTTACTTCCATGTTTGACATTCTTTGAATCCATGATATTCGTAGGATTCTTCTGTAACACCAAAATTCAAAGGCGGCCAGCTTATTTAGATGAACTTGTTTTAGTGTCCAAGCTTCCAGGCCATAAAGAAGAGTAGAGAACACGTAACATCGAAGCATTCTCAGGCGTTGTTCTAACCTTATATCCCGACAACAAAGAAACTTTTTAAGTTTAATAAATGATGTACGTGCTATTTCAATACGTGTCTTAATTTCTTTGGTTTGGTCTACATCTGATGTTATCCATGTTCCTAAATATTTATAGTTATTAACATTCTCAATTGCAGTATCTTCAATAGTCAATTGGATATTTGCATGTGCAGATTTAGTCATGATCATGCATTTAGTTTTCTTTAAATTTATCTTCAGTCCGTACTCATGACAGCGTTCATTAAGGCGTTGCATTAGGTTCTGTAAATCATTGTTGTTATCCGTAATTATTACTGTATCGTCTGCAAAACGTAAGTTATTCAAAACTTCTCCATTGATAGATATACCTTCTATTGAGTCTGAGAGCGCTTCTTGAAATACCGCTTCACTGTAGACATTGAAAAGTAGTGGGGACAGCACGCAACCCTGGCGGGCTCTATGTTTATAGGAGCTCATTTTTAAGATTTCATACTAAAAAGAAAGAAGAAAATAATCTTAAAATAAATTATAACAAAATTACAATTTGTGATATTTTATTAATATTATTCGAATATCGAATAATATCGAATTTACACACATGGAGACTCGCTGGTCTGGATTCATAAGCACTGGAGCGCTTGTTCTCACTTGTCGATTTTATCAATCAACGATTCGGCATAATTTGGATATGTTTTATCAATAATTGTGACTATGGCATTTTCTGTTAAATAAAAATAAAAATAAATTATAAAAATAAAAAAATGAAGAAACCTAATTTTCGGGCCCTAAAATTACGGGCCCTGGGCACGTGCCTAGGTTGCCTAGGTCTTAGTCCACCCCTGTACATAGCAAATTTTCATTAGTTCATTACCTACGTTATTTGTCTTTCTAAATATGAAATCAAAACAGTAAATGATGGAATATTTTGTTTTTGTGTATATGGTTATTTTAATCAACTTAAATTTTTTTTGTTTCGATGATTTTATCAAAAAAAAAATAGTTCAGTCGTCAGAGACTTGACCCCTAGAAATCATACGAACAAGCTGAATTTTACCAAGAATATTAATTTTGGGACCCCAAAAAAGATGCAAAAAAGTTTACTACTTTTACTTTTATCCCCGTGTTTCCCTCTAAAGCCCCCTTGTAGGGGGGTAAAAACGCAAAAAAATTGATTTACCAAAAATCTGTACGCCGTGGAAACAAATATTTCAAATTAAAAATGTTTATTAGCACTTTTTGTGTAAAATGAACCGTTCTCTCAGAACCAACGCTTGAAGCGACCGTCGATTTTGATTGTCTTTTGGATTCTTGGTAAATCTGTGACAAGTAGCTCTTTCGGGGCGACAGACTCAGTAAAACACAGGTTGAAATAAAAATAAATCTATTAATTTAGCATATCTACAATAAATAAAAATAAAATGAATCCTATGTCCTCGTCTGGATCCCGCGATGAATGAACTCTTCGGCGAACTTCTTTAAAAGAAAAACAATTTATTATTACTAACAAAGAAATGAAATCTCTCTGTACGGGTTGGCTCGGAGGTTCACTACACCGGCGAGTCAGGGAGCCTAGAGCGCTATCTTCAAGACTATCTAATTCCGCTACTCACACGTCTTATATAGCCGCTCCGAATCCCACTTCGTCGTCTCGTTGTAGAAGTGGATGCGCAAATATTGACACTCCCACGGTTCGAACTGTTAAACGATCAGAATATCGTTACAAATCGATTTTTTGCGTTTTTACTCCCTACGGGGTGTTTTAGGGAAAGCCCGGGGTAAAAGTAGTAAACTTTTTTGCATCTGTTATGGGGTCCCAAAATTAATATTTTTGGCAAAATTCAGCTTGTTCGTACCATGTTTAGAGCTTCAGTAGCATTTTCGTCTCTGACGACTGGAGTAAATATTAGTTGAATTATTATTGCAAATAGTATAATTATAATAATGTATTTTATGAGCTAAAAATAACACTAATACTTTTATTTTTAGATCTGGAAATACTCGAATCACCTGGAAGCCCAGAAGAAGAAATAGATGAAGTAGATTTAAATAAGTTAATGAATAAAGATACCCTCCAATCCTTATGCACGAAAGATAGTGAAAAAAGCACTTTAACATCCATAGCACAACAATCAGCAGTAATAGCAGCAACCACAAATTCTAATGATAGTGATAGTGAACAATTTTACGATACGGAAGATGAACGGTTGTTAAACCACGTAAATGGTATAGAGGATTCAGAGGAAAAAAGTGATACCTACCTAAGTTCTCAAGATTTCTCTTTAACGTCCGATTTCACCGGTGCTACAATAAGTGAAGATGCTTCCTTGCTCAGTTTTAAACAAGAAGATTTAAGTTTGGATGTCGATAGTTCTTTAACAGATATCTCGAAGTATAACGGCGATATTAGTCCCACGTGTGATAAGAGCAGTGTCAAAATAGTTATAAGTGATGATAAAAGTGTAAATACAGACTGCGGTAATTCTTATGAAAGTAAAGAACCTGAGTTACTAATGGAGCAGGAAAAAGATGATGTGGAAGAGTTGGAAGAAAAGCAGCCCAGGGTAAAAAGAAGTACTTCACTAAAATCCGGCAAAACACCTCCAGGAACGCCAGGACAGAAGAAGTATGTAAGATTTGCGGACGCACTCGGATTGGACTTAGCAGACGTCAGGACATTTATGGATGAAATACCAAAAATTCCAACATCGGCTTATGAAGATCTAGTCAACGCAGATCTCAGCGACTCTTCTTCGGATAGCAATCTGGCGACTCTTATCTCTAGAGTAGAATTAAAACCCCAAAAATATCTTCTTCCTATGTTTCAGCAACCAGCTGGACTACCGAACTTTCTTGATTTAGTGAGAGAATACAATGTGTGCCTAGAAAATGTTTATGTTGATGATCCTATTTTACTTTCCTTGAAAGGTACAGTTCGAGTTCGAAATCTGGATTTTCACAAATCTGTTTACATCAGATACTCACTGGATTCCTGGAATACCTTCGCGGATATCCAGGCTACCTACGTAGATAATTCGTGTGATGGTTTCTCAGATAAATTTACGTTTTTATTATATGCTCACACATTGAGTATCGGCCAGAAGTTGGAAATTGCTTGTCGGTTTCAGTGTAGGGGATGCCAGTTTTGGGACAATAATAAAGGTGTAAATTACTGTTTTCAATGCTTACCAGCATCACATCCTAGTACCCCAGGCACTAGTATGATACCGCAACCTCATGATGATTGGGGAGGAGCTAGTTTTTATTAGTGAGTATTTTCTTTAATTCGTTTACTTTCATTAAAATATTAGTATTAAATTATACTAGTTAGACCAGTAGTGTGTTCGTTGTGCAGGTTATCTTTCTAAATGGTAATTGTTATCTTTATACTACGTGCTATTTAAATCGGCACCATGTGGGAAACTTGATATGTTTAATTTTATGAAAAAAAGTTATTTTTCATAAAAAGACGCATTTTAGTCATCCGTTTACAAAACATAGCGTTTAAGAAAACGCGCCCGTTTCTAAAACGAATCTGTTTAAAACGGAACCTGTGCAATGAATGAATTGATGTAGTTTGTCAAACGCATTCGAACCCTTTTCTTCGGGTAGCAAAAGATATTACTCATTCTCATTATATTGATATTCCTTTATTTTGTATCAAGATAATAAATGCTAATGGCATGTTATTATTAAATTTGATAATAGACGAAGATGAAGAATATTTACAGAAATTCCAAATGTTATATATTTTAATACCTTTTCAGCTGAATTAAGTGAAAAAATAACAAATTTATTTCCGAGCCATTTTTCTAGTGTATATTAATCAGATAAAGTTAATTTAAGAAACTTTAATTTTCAAGTAAAAAATTCTGTTGACATTGCATTTGTTCAATTTTCACTTTCTGAACTCTTGGAGTGCACAAAATCGAATCAACATGAAAATCTGAAGGTAGACAACCATGCCTACAAATATGCCTCACTTTTCCCTATCTAGGCTCAATCTTCTTCTTCCTCATGTACCATGTCCTTTCAGAACGTTGGTTACCATCATAGCTATTTTAATTTTATTCACTGCCACCCTAAATAGCATGCTTGTATCTACACCATACCAATCTCGCAAGTTCTTTAACCATGAGGTTCTTCTTCGCCCTGGACTGCGTTTGCCTGCTATTTTTCCTTGCATGATATTTTGTAGCAATCTATATTTGGGACCTCTCATTATATGTCCGAAATATTCCAGCTTTATCTGCTTGATGCTTTTTATGATCTCAGTAGTCTTGCTGAGACGTTCTAGTACTGTGGAGTTACGAATCTTCTCCACCCAGCAAACTTTTAAAATTCTTCTATAGCACCACATTTCGAAAGCCTCAAGGAGATTCAGATCGATTTTATTCACAGTCCAGGACTCGACAGCATAAAGTAAGACCGAGAACACGTAGCAGCGAAGTAGGCGGATCCTTAATGCCAATTTTAGGTCTCTGTTACATAACACCTTGGACATCCTTCTAAAAGCAGCTCTAGCCTGCTCTATTCTGGATCTAATTTCGCCGTGATTTTCTGCATTACAATTTAATTGCTGTCCAAGGTAGACGATTTTATCAACTTGCTCAAGTTTGGTATTATTTACATATATAGACGGTTTTATATTCTGTTGTTTACTTATTACGAGTATTTTGGTTTTCCTTATGTTAAGATCCAGACCTGCCTCCCTACAACTCTCAACGACATTATCAAGTAGTGTTTGCGGATCTTCTTGACTAGAAGCTAGGAGTACTGTATCGTCCGCATATCGCAAATTATTGATGACTTTGCCGTTCACAAGTATTCCTTCTTGTTTTTCAGAAAGTGCTTTTCTGAAAATTCTTTCGGAGTAAACGTTAAAAAGCAGGGGTGACAAGAGGCATCTCTGCCGTACCCCTCTTTTAATATTGAGAGCTTGTGATTCCACACCATCTACTAAAACTGATGTTGTTTGATTCCAATATAAATTTGCAATTATTCGAATATCTCTGCCGTCCAAGCCAATGTTTTTTAGAGCTTCGATCAATATAGAGTGCTCAACACTATCAAATACCTTTTGAAAGTCAATAAAACAACAGTATATGTCTACAGATATATCACGACATCTTTGAGCAAGTACGTTTATTCCAAACAGTGCCTCTCTCGTTCCAAATCCGTTACGGAAACCAAACTGAGTGTCATCCAGGTATTCCTCACATTTATTGTAGATACGACCATGTATTACCTTCAGAAAAATTTTTAATAAGTGGTTTAACAAACTGATGGTTCTATAATCAGCACAGGTTTTTGCTGTTGTCTTCTTAGGTAGAGCTATAAACAGTGAGTTAGACCAACCATTAGGTAGTTGTCCGCTGGTATAAATGGTATTGAAAAACGAAGTTATAGCCTCTAAAACATTGCTATCCTTTATAAGCTTATATATTTCAGTTGCAATTTCATCAGGACCAGTCGCTCTGCCATCTTTTGATGATTGTATACCCTTTATAACCTCACAGCGTGTTATTAGGGGTCCGTCGCAGTTAGTAATATCCGGAGGTGAACTACTCCTATCGTCTTCGAATAGGTTCGTGACGTAATTTTCACAATTCCATTCTTTAAGTTTGTCCTCTACTTCGAACATTACTTTACCATTTTCATCCTGTAGCAATGCATTTTATTTCTTATTGAAGATACCAGCCGCTTCTTTTACTTTTTTATACATGTTAAACGTGTCGTATCTTTTTTCGAGTTCTTCAATGTCATGACACTGTTTGGCTAGATGTTGACTCTTTGCTTCTCGTATTTTACGTCGAATTTCTTTTTGTATACTATTGTAAAGTGTTTCGTTGGTTTTTGGTAGTCGCCGTTGTTCCATCAAATCCAGTATATCATCTGTCATCCAAGCCTGCTTTTTTGGCTTTGACCTGCCTTGTAAATTTCTCACACAGATTTCTTTTGCTGTCGTTACGATGTTATTTAAGCCCTCGTCGACGTTTTCACCAATATTTAGGCTCAATAGGCTCAATCAAAAATGAAAACAACATCAGTCAAGAAATACAAGCACGGTTTCTTAGCGGTAATAAGTGCTTTCATGAAACGTAAGTTACTGAATCGTGAGTCTAAGTTTAGAATCTACAAAACAGTAATTAAACCAGTGCTCACATATGGATGTGAAACTTGGACCCTCTCAACCACTGATGAAAATCAACTGAGAATAAAATGAAAAAGGCAGTCAAAATTTGATTCCACGTACAATGGTTCTGTGTATCTGCTTATATGTATTTCGCCCTAATAGTGCTCATCAGAACAGCTATTCACAGGCATTCTGAACGTGAAAATAAATCTTTTCTGTCTTCAGAAGCAACTCTTACATGGCTTCGTATGGAGGCAAATAGCGACATTTGATAATAAATCCGTAAACTGTTTTCGAAACCAATTCAGATTTCTGATTTATTATCAGATGTCGCTATTTGCGTACATACAAAGCCATGTTACAGTTGCTTCTTAAGGAAGAAAAGATTTATTTTCATTTTCAGAACACCTGTGAATAGCTGTTCTGATGATCCCTATTAGGGCGAAATACATATAAGCAGATACACAGACGCATTGTACGTGAAATCAAATTTTGACTGCCTTTTTCATTTTATTCTCAGTTGATTTTCATCAGTGGTTGAGAGGGTCCAAGTTTTACATCCATATGTGACCACTGGTCTAATTACTGTTTTGTAGATTCCAAACTCAGACTCACGATTCAGTAACTTACGTTTCATGAAAGTACTTATTACCGCTAAGGATCCGTGCTTATATTTCTTGACTGATCTTGTTTTCATTTATTATTGAGCCTAGATAGGGAAAAGTGAGGCATATTTGTAGATATGGTTGTCTATCTTCAGATTCTCATATTAATTCGATTTTGTGCACTCCAAGAGTTCAGAAAGTGCAAATTGAACAAATGCAATGCAACTCAACATAATTTTTTACTTGAAAATTAAAGTTACTTAAACTAGAAAAATGGCTCGGAAATAAATTTGTTATTTTTTCACTTAAATCAGCTAAAAAGTTATTAAAATACATAACATTTGGAATTTCTGTAAATATTCACCATCTTCATCTATTATCAAATTTAATAATAACACGCCATTAGCATTTATTATCTTGATACAAAATAAAGGAATATCAATATAATGAGAATGAGGAATATCTATTGCTACCCGAAGAAAAGGGTTCGGATGCGTTTGACAAACTAGATCAATTCATTCATTTCACAGGATCCGTTTTAAACAGATTCGTTTTAGAAACGGGTGCATTTTCTTAAACGCTGTGTTTTGTAAACGGATAATTAAAATGCGTCTTTTTATAAAAAAAATAACTTTTTTCCTCACATGGTGCCGATTTAAATAGACATCCTGTATAAAGATAACTATTATCATTTAAAAAGATAACGTGCTAAATCAGAATTATGCAGCTAATTTTCAAAATGCGGTTTTCAAAATAAAATTATAATTTTCCGTATTCAAAAATACTCAGTTGTTTATTTTTATACATACATCTTCATAAAAATGAAAGTTATAGCAAAAAATGCTATTTTTAATTTCCACTTTAACACCCTGTATCTTTCTTAATAACAATATTTTCCGCAAATCGCCAGGAAATTTTGACATTCCTGTCAAAATTTCTTGAAGAAAAAGTCAGGACTTCCTTACTGTAAGGAAATGTTATTTCCTTACTGTAAGGAAATGATATTTCCGTACAGTTGTTAGTGTTCTACATAAATGATAGAAAACACATTGCTTATAAGAATAGTACATTGTTTACCGGGTAGGAAAAGCTTAACATTCCTGGACGACTGTGAAGTTTGCTAAGTCGAGGCGCAAGCCGAGACTTAGCAATACAGAGTCCAGGAATGTGGCTTTTCCTACGAGGACAACATATTTTTTTTCCGCAAATCGTTTAAAATTCGACAGATATTAATTGATTTAAAAAAAACGCGATAATTTTATTCCCAAATAAATGGTGCTTTGAAATTCCTAATAAAATTACTTGGGTTACTATGGAAACGTATTGAGGTTGAATTGTCAAACTTGACGCTCATTTATGTAGAACACTAACAACTGTACGGAAATATCATTTCCTTACAGTAAGGAAATGTCATTTCCTTACAGTAAGGAAGTCCTGACTTTTTCTTCAAGAAATTTTGACAGGAATGTCAAAATTTCCTGGCGATTTGCGGAAAATTAATTTATATTTTGAAAACATCAAGTCATTGCTGAATACATTTTTAAGATCAATTTGTTATATTTACAGTAATTTGACAGTTAGTACAATTATTGAACATTGGAGGAACACTCTTAGAACTATGAGAAACATGTTGGACAACATGCAGGGTGGAAGTGTCATTTTGTTGAATATTTTGTACTGTGAAAATTTTATTTGCCACCTCAACCTTATTGTTAAGCGATTCTTCGATATATCCTTCAGCAACGTTTGATGACTTCCATCCGCCATGGCTCTTTAAACTAGTTATGTCGGCACCAGAGTCAACCAATATTATTGCGGAAGACCGACGAAAGCAGTGACCAGTATATTCTGTTGGATTTACCAAGTTCACATAAGTAGCAATTATTTTGGGCATTTTTCTAAATTGATGAATTCCTACCACTTGTCTACGACCCTTTCCGCTTTGATATTTAAAGAAAAATCGGTCACTGTTCATATTTTCTGGTCTTAACGAAACATACTTTCGATAAACATTCAAGTATATCTGATTAATTACAAATGATCTTGGTTTGTTGGTTTTCGAATCAGGTATGCTGAATAAAAGCTTAGATTCTAAGTCTTCTATATCGTGTACAGTCATTCGGACTAACTCATCCATTCTACAATCCCCAGAAATACCAAATATTACAGCCACCTAAAAAATAAATAAAGCTATAATCTAAATAGAAATTAAAACCTTGTAAATTACCTTAATCATTAAATTTTCTTTATCTGGAGCTTCCTGGATAAATTTTTCAATTTCTTCCTTCGTTAAAATCTTAGATTTCTTTGCCCTATAACCTTGAGCTTGCCGTTTCAATAAAGAACGAAGTTTTGAGTATGTAAATATATCTACATTGTGTTTAAGTGCAAGGGTTGACTTCAGCATTGAATAATTGGCCCATAATGTTGAAGATTTCATCTTTAAACAAAGGTCTAGGAAGTATGCCATTACAACATTTTCTGAGAAAGAACTCGTATTTTTACTCATGCGATAATCCATAAAACGTCTGTATGCATTTTCGTACTTTTCTCTTGATTTCTTTGACAATAATTCTAATGAAGCAGTATTCACTGCCTCAACCAGCTCTGGAGGAGTCCCAGGAATGGAAATTTCATCATCACTTATCATTTTACTTTCGAGAACACCAGCAATTAAATTTATAAGCGTCAAGTTTGACAATTCAACCTCAATACGTTTCCATAGTAACCCAAGTAATTTTATTAGGAATTTCAAAGCACCATTTATTTGGGAATAAAATTATCGCGTTTTTTTTTTAATCAATTAATATCTGTCGAATTTTAAACGATTTGCGGAAAAAATAGTATGTTTACCTCGTAGGAAAAGCCACATTCCTGGACTCTGTGTTGCTAAGTCTCGGCTTGCGCCTCGACTTAGCAATCTTCACAGTCGTCCAGGAATGTTAAGCTTTTCCTACCCGGTAAACAATGTACTATTGTTAAGGCAAGTTGGCTTAAATCGTAATATTTTAAAGTGCAGAACCTTAGGTTTCTTTTTGTAAAATTACTTAAGGACCACCCTGAATATATCTCTTTATAGAAGTGAAAGCGACATATACAATGTATTTCAGAGCAGGTTTAAAGGAAAATTTTATATATTAGGTACACACGAAATAAAATTAAATTTTCTATAAAATATTTCACATTTTTCTATATCGTAAAAATTAAATTTTGCCCCAAGTACGAATACCGTGGAGTGCAACAAGGAAGTTTTTGATACGATAATTTAGCACATATTCAGCACTATTTCGGAACAATACTTGTTACTAGACTTCGGCAAATATGCAAATAAAAATGTAGAAAATATGCGCATAAATATGCACGTGTTTACCCGAAAATATGCAAATATTTTACAAAATATGCATACAAATAAATAAAAAAATCGTAAAATAGTAACAATTTTATTTAAAAAAAAAGTGTACATAACTAAATATTTCCTACTATTCATTAAGATTTACGTTTATTTTAAGTAACTACATCATTTTTAAGTATGAATAAACTTATTTAGAATTATGGTAACAATAAATGACCAAGTGGTGTTCAAAATTTTCTAACAAAAACTTGTGGCTTCTGTCTGAGTACATATATTTATATATGGAAAAACTTCGTTCAACATCAACTGATGTAACGGGAGCATTTTTTAAACTAACCAAAACATTTGGTTCTAAATTAATTGTTTCCGAAATATTTCCAGCTAGAACACTGACAACTTCAGAAAGAATATGGTAACGTTTATTTTTTTCCATAGTAGCTTCAAATTTTTTTAAAATATCTTTTCCAATATTACCTCTAACATTCCGACAACATGACGCAAATTCTTTTATTAATGCTGTACTTTCGAACAATGACAGTTTTGGTGATTCTAACTGAGTAATTGTTTTTTGAACAAAACTAAATTTTGATTTTATAAATGAAAGTTCTTGTTGAAGCAAGTTACTCTGAAAAGTTTGTTTAGAATCCAAAAGAGATTGGGAACTTTCATCTGTTAACGTATCAATTATGTTCTTTATTAACAAAATGATCTGCATAAAAATTAGCTGCTTCTAACCATGTTCCCCATCGCGTTAAAATAGGTTGTGGTGGAAGAGGAATCTTAGGTAGCATTTCTTTATAAAGTTGAATTCTTATAGGAGATTTAAGAAATACTTTTTGACACTGGATATCATGGTATTTACAAGAGGAAACTTTTTTCGTATTTCCTCTGCAACTCTGTTTAATCCATGCGCTACACAAGTAACATGTATTAAATCTGGGAAAAATATTTTTAAATTTTGTCCTGCTTTCACCATATAAGAAGCAGCATCCGATAAAATAAGCAGTAATTTATTAGAAGGAATAGTTGTCGGAAGAAAAAAAGTTGCTAATGTTTCTTGTATAAAACGCGAAATTGTTAAAGCATTTGTTTTCTCAAGTTGCTGGCCTGAAATAAGATGAGATTTTGGTAAGGTATCTTCTTTAAGAACACCAATCAATAAATGAGCAATATACTTTCCTGAGGAATCAGTGGTTTCGTCTACAGATATGTAAAAATAATTATCTGCAATTTCTTCCTTAATATTAATTAACACCGACGAGTATAGCCCGTTCACATTATTTCTTCTTAGAGACCGATCACTTGGAACATTAAGTTTGCAATATTTTTTTAGAAACGAACTAAAATTTACATTTGCTAATTTTGAAAGCGGTATGTTTGCAGACACTAATGCGCGACACAAGTCTTCATTAAAAGTTTCTTGCTCATCTAATTTTTTTGAAGTAGATTGGAAACATTTAGCCATTGAAGTTTGATGTTTTCCTCCTATTTTTCCTTTTTTTGCAATGTGTGAAGCAGTTCTCACATGTTGGTCTATCTGAAATTTCTTCTCACATGCTATCTATAAATAAAAATAAAAACCTTTATTTAACCCAACCTTTAAAATATAAAAATATACAAGGTGTTTTTGGTTAATCAAATAACTGGTTTGGAAAAAAAAACACTCGCTAAGTGTTTTAAATGCAGTATTAATCCACAAATTAGTTTTTGTTACTAACCATTAGTAATCATATAACTTATTTTAAAATTCAACAAAAGTTTTTTTTTTGTTAATTCGATTACAATAAAAATAATTGTGTTTTAGAATAGCTGACTTCATAAAAAAAAGTAAAGGTGAAAAATGTTTCTAAATACACACCATTGTATTGTACCATGGACAATTTTTTCTCACTAAAGGAAGCTATTTTTCATTTAAAAACAACCTACGAGTACTAAATTTCAAGTAAATACGTTTATTGGTTTTAAAGTTATTGTTGTTATTAACTAAAAGAATTTAATTTTTTTTAATTTCAACACCCTGTATCTCGAAAAGTAAATAAGTTTGACCCCTCATTAACTATATCGTTTTGTTCAATTTTTCGAGAAGTATCTACAGTCAAACGTTGTAAGTGTCATTTGGAAACACCCTGTATGTATGAAATATTAGATATTTAATAGAAAATATTAGATACTTACAATTTTGCCACAGACTGAACAGTAGATTTTTCCCATATCCATAGACAGCTCTTTATAAGGTTTAATCCAAGTTGAAGCACTGGTTGTTTTAGGCATTATAAAATCACAATCTTCCTTTTTGTTACGCACAACGAGTGTTTACGCTTTGAATATCAAAACAAAAATGATTTACAAATCTGAGCATCAAATTAGAAGTGTTTAGGTACCTAATTCAATAAACTGGGAGATTTTGGAAAATCCCTAAATTAGGAACAAAACTATTACCGTTTACCTGCTGTTAAGACAATAAATTGTAGATAGATTTGGGGATTAGATCATAAAATGCAAATGAGCGAACCCTTAGCGATTATCCAATAACTGAATGCCTCAGTGACCGAGACTTTCTAAGAATGTTGAGGGCTACTTAAATTGATCTTCTTTGAAATTGTAAATGTTTTGTACCTGTAGAGATTACGTACTTAGATCATTTGTTGATTAAAATGCCTACAAAATTTTATACAAGAATTGAAATAAATTGGTATGTTGAAAAATTTTCAAATACAGTATAAAAATCTGAACTTTTATGCACTTTATGCAAACTTTTATACAAATATGCCAAAATATGAAATATTTGCATAAAATATGCACAATATGCAAAATATGCAATATGCATATTTGCCGAAGTCTACTTATTATAATCTTTGGATCCTTTTGTTAATATTTTCTGACTATTATTTTCGCATTATCCTTAAATCACTATAATACATAAAAATAAATACATCTCTTTTTTAGGTTAATAAGCGATCATAACGCACGGAATCAAAAGTGTGGGAAACAGATACGTCGTGCCATATTGAAGCCGCTAAGGAACACCATCAGAAGTAACAATAAATCAATGTTTACGTTGTCTTCGTCGATAATTATTTTAAATTAATAGATATATAATAAACAGAGGTACGGATACAGTGTGCATTCTCCCTCAAGTGCCATAAAATAACCTTTTATTACGGTAAAATCAATTATTCGTTAGAAATAAACTTTTGAGCTAGAGGTATATGCTATATAATTGATTATTAATTTTAAAATATTTTTGTAATCACAAAAGAAATTATCAAAAAATTTTCTGGGATACAGACAATGAATAATGACTGATATATGTAATTTAAAGTCTGTATTTAATTTAATTTAATTTGGATTCGAGAGTAGGAAAAAATTCTGAGAGATCTGGTACGTGTTTTGAGGTGACTTTATTTACACAAACCTATCTTATTGTTCAACTTAATCACATATAAAGTTAAGAATTTCTGTGAATTGTACAACGATATCGTTTAGACCAACTCAGTCATTATTTCCATCTTTTACTTTTTGAATAAGTAAACTGATGATGCGACAAAATGACAAAATGGTCTTTGCTTTGTATTCTATTTATGTAAGTGTTTCCATGCTGGATTTTCTCTTATTTATATATTTTACATAGCTCGTAATTGTTTTTATTTGCCCTAAAACGTCTTTTTAGTTTTTGTCTAGCTATGTCGATTGATGTTGCACAAGTACTCAAAATAACTATGATTGATATATAACTATGAGTATTCTTGCAAAAGCAAAGGTGTTACTATTTGAGGAAAGGAGATCGTATTTTAAAATAACCACTTTCAACACTAAAATTTATCGTTTCTAGAGATGAAGTTAATTGAAATGGATATGTTAAAATTTGATTTATCTTTACGATGAAAACTTGAGCAACTATGATCAACAATTTACAAAAATGGAAGACGAACTACTAAGTTTTAGAGTCTTAGACTCAGTTACTGTTTTTTTTTATAAAAATGTATCAATATTATTTGTATATTTTGTTGATTTTTAAATTAGTAAGTTTTTAAAATATATTTTTAATTCATTCTATAAATTATTACTTATAAACATATATAGCACGTGCGAATTAAACCAAAATACCTCAATTTTTAACAAAAAGGTATGCACACTGTACGTTACCTTCCTAAATTATCAAAGTGGCGGTTTGAGGAAAGTTTGAGAGAGCAGCAATCTTCATAAAGTTGAACAGATAAGTAAAAGAATGAGTTATGTGAAAAAATTAACATCAATATAAACAATACACAACATATCCATCTATATAATTAGTAGAATCTTCATAGTTAGTTAGGGTTAAGAATAATTGAATGTCGCCGAACAATCCGTCATACAAAATATTTTTTAATAGAAATATGCCGCCGGCATTCACATTCATCAGTCTATCGTCCGGCCAATTTTATAATCTCAGCGATGAATTTTTGGTTTTGCCGGGAACATGACGAGCGGTACAAGTGAACAAAATAAAATTATTGAAGAAACAATTAATAGAATGTTTGAGAAAATATAATGTTTTGTATGATTTGTCGCATGCAAAATACATGGACATTAGTTTTAAAAATAATATTTGGCAGGAAAGCAATTTTTCGAGATCCTAAAATATTGATGAAATTTTACATCATCATGAAGCAGTTCTTTATACAGTGTCACGTATTCTCCTTCGGTATCCCTTTTTTTTAAGCGTTATGGATCCATTTCCGTCTTTTTGCTTGGATTGCTTCCGCTTCTTCTTCTTCATCGTCCAAACATATAGCAATTATTGCTAATTCTTCATCCGAGAAACTTTCCATTTTTCAACAGTTTGGTCACCGAATACTGATGCATTTTGGGTGTGTGCGAATAGACGAACGAATAGTTCTGTGACCAGACGGGACCGTTTCGGCGCCGGGACTGTGACGGAACCGATGTCTTTGAATCGACCTAAAAGGTGCGAGCAGTCCTTGCATCTCTTTCTTATGGACGGGGTTTATCGACCACTTGACATTCTCACTACGAAACAATCTCAAGACAAAAGTGGGGAAGGAACTTAAAGATAACTTAACTGTTTAACATAACATCGAAAGAGTGAGCGACAGAATATTATCTCTGCTTTCGGACGGGGATAATCGGGGTCTGATTCTTCTACTGATTTTTTTTATATAAATTTGTATTATTGGCAGACGTGATACTTTATGGGCATATTATTCTGCTAAATCATCAACAATGTATTTTGAAGGTGACATTTTTCTAAAAATAAATATTGATAACGTGAACTAAACTCTTATTAGGCGTACTTACTGCACAACAATCTGAAAAATGTCGTTTTTCAACATTGTCTCATTAAAAAAAGTTTATTGTTAGTTCTAGTATAGTCTTGATTGAAGACATGTTTCGCGCTTTCTCTAACAACATGCTATGGTATGGATATCATTATAATTACGGATGATTCAGACAAACTTTTCATAAGTTGATTTTCAAACCACGATAACAAATTTGCTTTATTCATTTCCCCCTGGTTGTCCCCCTGGTAGTCCATTCAAGCTAATTTAGAGGAAAATAGAGCCTCTGCACCCTCAACGAAGCCATTTTTATTACCAGCAAGCAGAATAATGTATCTACAATAAAAAATTATTGAAACACCTTTAATTTTTTATTATAATTAAATATATTACCGTTTTCCATCAAGTTTAATAGAGTTTACACTTCTTTTATTCTCATCTTGTCATGAGCGACGTATATATCCATTTTGAAAAATCCAAGTTTCATTTATAAAAACAAACTTATATGTCTTCATGTTTATATTTTTAATATAATCTTAAAAAGTCTGCTCCCTTCATAGCAATATGAGACTGCTATATCAATGCTCGCCTTGAATCATCTTTTAGCAATTTAAAACCAATGTCTTTCAGTAGAGAAAGGTGGAGGAATATCGACCACTTAAGACACAAACTGTTATAGACTGTTTGCTATAGCTTTTACGAATTTGAAACTTATAATATGGATATTTAGTTAACCAATTACTGTTCAAAAATATTATAAAATAATTACAAATCTTTTAAAAATACACATTTTTACAAATCTTTTAAAATTACACACAGTCTGCATGAGCCCAGAGACCACAGATTCCACCATAATTCATTTGAACCAGACTCCGAATATACTGCACATAGTTTACTTTTTGTTATTTGGTGTGCTTTCATGCCGTAAGTCGTCTTCTTGACTAATTTTTATTTTTTATCTTAATAGCTCCAATGTTTTGTTTAGCTTTCTCAACCTCATTCTTCTTTTGCTATTTTTTATTCCTTAGTTTCTAATTGTTCTTTTAATGGTGTTGAGGATAAAATGGTCCAGTTTTGAGTTCGCCACCTTCTAGTTTTTGTATAACTACTGACTGGTAGTGCCGGTAGAGAGCATAGTTCACTAAAAAATATACGAGATAAGCTTTAATTTTTAGCTGCACAGAATTATTCTAATCGTCGCTTAGATCAATATCTGAAACTTTCTCTAATTCTGATTCAGATAAAGAATTTTCTGATGATGGTGCGATTTTTGTCTCAGTTTTTATTTTGGACTTCACTGAGCCCTGGTAGTTCGTCTAGGGGAACTGGTGTTGGAGATGGTGTTTGATGTGTATCGGGAAGAGAAGACACATTATCTTGATACTGTTAAACTATTAGTATAGATATTAATTCTTTTTCACAAAAAAACATCGAGATTGAAGGGAAAGATCTATGTGGTTCGAAAACCAATGACAGCCTTATCAACAGACGCAGCCCTATTAAAGGTATTTTTAACAAGTTTAACATACAACGTCTGTTGTATTGATTTTTTCATATTTTTTTGTTTTATATACTTGTGACATTCTTGGTAGTAAGCTGTCTTGAATGTAGAAATAAAACGTGATATCTAAAGGCTGGAGATGGTGGGATGTGTGCGTTGGCAGTGAAAAGAGATTTATTCCGGTGTCGCGACAAAAATTGTAGGAAGACAAACCATAAAAAGATAACCCCGATTACTCACGTCTAATAGCAAAGACAATATCACGTCGATAACTCTCTCCCTGTTACTCACATGTAAGCTATAGTTAAGTTGCTACCCCACTTGTGTTTGAATATTATTTGGTAATGGGAAGGACACGTATAAAAAAAATGATGCATATGACTCTTCTTCCACTAGTTTGTTCAGCTAAATATAAAATAAAAGTGTATGATTCAAATTCGAACCAATTTTAATAAGTACTATCTATATTTTATTGTTCTATCAAACATTTATAATAAAAAATACACATAATTTATACGAATTGTTGCTCTTTGGAAACTGCTCTCAGTCAATACATAGTATGCAAGTACTTGCAAAGCCTTGTTCTCTTTTATTACTAAACATCAGAATATTTACATATCAGCCAACTTACTACCTGTTCATTTAGTTAAATTTTAAAGGTCTTTTGGTGTATAAGTAGATCAGTAAAATAATTACATACTAGGATTGGTAATATTTTATGCAGTAACTTCTTCTTCTTGATGTGCCTATCCGTTACGAATGTTGGCGATCATCATGGCAATCTTTATCGTATCTGCAGCAGCGAGGAAAAGCTGCACAGTTGTTGTATTGAACCAGATTCTGAGGTTCTTCAACAAAGATGTTCTTTTTCTTCCTGGACCTCGCTTTCCAAATATTTTTCCTTGCAGGATGGCTTGAAGGATAGCATATCTGGATTCATTTCGCATAATATGTCCGAAGAATTGTAACTTTCGAGATTTAATGGTGGTCAATATCTCTCGGTTCTTATTCATACTTCTAAGAACCTCCTCATTTGTGACTCGGTCAGTCCGAGTAGTAACTAAATTGTACTATTTTAAGAGTTACTTTTTATTTTAGTATTTATTATCTTTATTATCTTTTTTCCTCTGTTTTTAACAAAGACGCCTTCTTCTTCTTTCAAAGGCGTCAGTTAATGATTTGTTGCCTTATGTTTTTGTACCATACACGATTATTCTTCTTCTAAGTGCCTTGTCATCCAAGAACTTTGGCGACCAGTCGCATGATATGTACTTTGCCGACAGCAGACCTAAATAGTGTCTTGGTGTTGACTCCGTACCACTGGTGGATGATCTTGAGCCAGTCTAATGTTTTATTGATTTATTACCTGACGGAACGTTACATTCTTAAAACTTAAAATAAATTTTTAAAAAGATTGGATGGCGTAACAACAGCGCCACCTGTTCACTTGAATGTTTAGCCAGAAGTGAGGTTTTAGTTTTAACACTGCTGCATGTCAAATCTCATAATTCGTATAGACGCAAACCACATTCTACCACTTTAAGAATTTACGAGTACCTAAGTAGGTAATGGGAATTGCCTAACTTTTAATAAATATAAATGACTATTTATTTATATTTAAATTATAACTATAAACGTTTTATTGATTTATTACGTTACCAGAATGTTCTTCGTCGCCGAGAATCATGTTTCCCTTCTATTTTTTCCTGAATAATTACACGTAGTAATTCATATTTTGAATTTTCACCACGTGGGCAAAGTACTCCAAATTTCTTCTTTTTGTTGTGTTCAGAAACTCTTTTTCGTGGATTAGACACTGTAAAACTGCTTCATTTGTCACTTTGTCTATCCACGATATCCCCAATCTTGTTTATAAATGTGTATAAACTGACTCCTATTTCTAGACAACTATTAATACTAGCAAGTAGTTTGAGTGCACACATTGTATTTATCTCTTATTCGTTGTTTTTTAAGGTTTTAAAGTTTATTCATCCTCTGGTTTTGGTTCGGATTGTCGACTATATGGAATTCCACTTTTGCTTAATATTTTTATCCTCCTTGATGAATTTTGGCGATCAACATGGCAATCTCTATCTTGTCTGCAGTAGGCAGAAAAGCTGTACAGATGTTGTGTTGAACCAGATTCTGCGGTTCTATAATCAGAATGTTCTTATTCTTCCTGGACCTCGCTTTCCAAAAACTGTTTGGATTCATTTCGTATAATGCCTTAGAAGTGCTGTAGCTTTCGAGATTTAATGATGGGTATTACCTCTCAGTTCTTCTTAATTCTTCAGAGGACCTTCACATTTGTAACTATGTCAGTCCACGGGATCTTAATTATTCTCCTATATGCTTCCCTTTTTATCCACATGTCTTCGTTGACGGTTCATTATTGAACTCTCATAAAAAAGACTGAGAAGACGTAGAAGATGTAGAAGAAGTTGTAACTCTTGAAGAAGGCCCCCATCTCCTTGAAGGTGGATCTAGCACTTCAGATGCATGCTCTTATCTTCTGGTTGTTACTCTTTCGTTGTTTGCAGTGCGTTGCTCTTTCTAATGGGGTTTGGTTGTAGAGTTAACCTTTTGTTATCTTCTTCTTGCTAATAAGCATGAGCTTTGTCTCGTTTAAATGAAGTCCATATTGTTGACTGTAATACGTGATTTTCTTCATGAGGAAATATAGGTCTTGTAGGTTATCAGCAAATTATATGATGTCGTCTGCATATCTGATATTATTTTACTCATACACTTTTAGTAGAATGCCTTTTTTACGTTCTATTTTGCAAACCTCAACAAGTTGGAAGAAATTTGACTTTCACACAGCTTGTAAATTCTCTTATGGATTATCCATAAAAACAATCTTAAGGACATAATTCATGAAGCTTATCGGTATTCTTCGCATTTCTTGTCTCATGATTTTTTTTTGAAGTGCAATAAACTCAGAACTGAGGTTGGTATTTCTGCAGACTTTTGTATGTTGTAAGAATATTTTCGGTCTTACTGGAAATTTTTTCTACTAATTCATATCTTGGATGTACAGTTTTGACAGACTTTGACAGTTTACTACAAATTTTGGGCACTGTTCCAATGACCTTTTTATTTGATTTCAGTCGCTTGTGTGTATTTCAAATTTATAAAAGACCTGATACTCATCGGCGATATATTTATTCTCTCTATTTCTACATTGTTGGCTTACCAAATCTGTTATCAAGTCTGTACAATTTTCTACTGAGTACAAATTTATGATTTCATATATCATACCAATATGTGTACCAAATCTGGTATGTGCCTTTGTTTTTAGTACGCCAGGACACACGCACCATTTTATAGTACACCTCGTTTTTAGTTGTTGTCTTTTTTGGTGCTATTTTTAGGTATGGAATCTGTACAAATTCATCCACAAGAAATTTAGGTTAATTTGCGTTTCCAAAGATATTTCTATTCCACGCAACTTAAATTATTTGCTTATCTTCTTTTGCACGCAGACTTGAGTTTTGGTAGTGTAGAAATCTTGGGAATTTTCTTGGTAATACAAAGTCGTTGTTGTTTAAGATATTTTCAAGTTTATTTTTTACTTCTAGAGTACTAGATTTTCTGGTTGTATATTCTTCTTTACTCTGTTATTGCCTTAACAAGGCCCATAAATAGTTCTGTTCTAAGGCAAATAATGTTGGTACCTACATCACATTCAGAGTCTACTTTTCGCTTCCATATGTTATTGTGGGGCATTACGGTTTCATATGCCTTAAAATTCGCAGTTCTTCAAAGTAATTGATTCAAGAAACGTCGCAATTGATATTGTTTGAAATAATTTTATCACCCACATCTTTTCATAACTGTTTTCAACTGTTGTAACTGCTCCCAGGCAGTTAAATGCTTTACTAATATGTTCGATACATGAAAATGCTTGGTATCAATGAGAATGCTGATGATAACGCCAACATAGCATGAATTTATTAGTATATATATTGAAGGGAATTGGTGCTCCAACATTTTCCCTGTAAGTTATTGTGCCTGTGGTCGCTTTATCTCCTCATTTTGCTCTGCAACGTACCGAATAAGTGTCTGTTCGGTAGTAATGGATGCCAAAACCTTACTAGATAGTAATCATTAAGCGTTTTTAATGTTCTGAAGAAGTATGTTTTGTGTAACGGTGGCGTAAGCTGATACCAAATGTACGAAGGCAATCTCTGTTATAAGTATCTAATAAAATCCCAATTCAAAGTATTCTGTCTATCAATATCTCATTTTATTTTCTATTCTAGATATGATGTCTCGTATATAGTTTTAAAAAGTAATATAGTAGCGAGATGTGTCTGTAGCTACTAGAATTGCCTGGTTTAATTAAATAATATGTATTCCTTTATAATTTTCTTCCGTTTTTTTTACAGTAAGGAACAGTAGGATCTGTATATCCTAATATAAATATATAGTTCGATCAATTGCTTGCTCAATTGCTTGCAATCAATGTTTTGATCTATATAATACAAAAACTCCATGTAATTAATAATTAATTTACTGATTAATTTACATATACTTAAGCATTTTTTCTGAAACTTCCTCCAAGATACAGCTTAGCAGGTGGAAGTTGGGCTCTTATTAACTGAATACCAAAACTGCTACAAAAGCACCTGGTTATCTAGATGCTAAATCTAAACACAGTTGTGCTTTATAGTGCAAGTCACACAGTCACAATGTAAAGTTTACGTATATTCTAAACTTGTAAGCAAACTCGTCGCAAAAAACTGCCACTTTGAAACATATTTTCTTCCTAATCTCAATACAATTTATGAAAGCAATATATATTTTACGAAATAGTATTTTTACAATAATTGTGACAAATTTATAGTTTTTTAGAAAGTGATATTTACGCCATGTTAATTGTTAAATCAAAATAACAAAATTTTATCTATATTTTTATTTATTGTATTACTTTTCTTTATTTGAAAGACTTAAAAATATATTTATTCAGTGCTGTTATTCGTCTTTTATTCTCTTTATATTTTGATTTATTGGTGATAATAACAAATTTCAGGAAATTTTGTTTTATCACCGATTCAATAAGCGCATTACTTGAAAAAAAAAACAGTTATATACATACAACTCATAAGAACTTATACTTCTCAAGAACAAAGAAGAATTATTTCATCTACATGCTCATCAAAAAGACATTTCCTTTATCTGAATTCCTTCCTATATGGAAATAAAGGGTAATGAGGCTTCCTGGTAAGTAATGCAATAACCAACCAAAATATTACTATCATAAATAAAATGCCTTGGATTAATCGCAATGTAAACATAAAAAACAACAAAAATCTACAGAGCATGGCAGACTGATTGGGATCACAACAAACTCAAAGAATGTCTAGATCAAGTAGGTATCCCACTCATCTTACCAAGTAATAGAAAAGACCAAGTGGACATCAACCGACTTGAAAAAGGACATAATCTAACAACGCACATACATATCTTCAACAAGGAGGTTGCTTCGATGTGTACTAAGTGCAACACTCAGTTATTAGTGGAGAGTTACAAGTATTAGTTACATCGTGAACATAAAGAGTTAAGTAAGAAATAGAAGAGTAGAATGAAATGAACATATAAGACGAATGGCAATAAACAGAGTAGTAAAGACGGCAAATACGGTTCCCCAATAAAAAGACGATCAGTAGGAAGACCAAATCAAGACGAAGAAGTTGGTGAACCTTTCTCGTAGATAGGTATAATAGCGAGCTTACACAGATCATCTAACCATTTTCCTCTATACCAGTATTACACAGTTTGAACATTAATTTATTTCCTATGTCTCCCATTTCTTTAAGCGCTCACGCCGCGCTGTGATTCCGTCTTTTCCTTGAGCTTTTCCAGTTTTTAATCCCTGTATTTCGATTTCTATTTCAGATCTGAAGAATTTTAAAATATATGTTTATATATATAAAGACCAAGAATTATTTTATTTATCGTATGACACTTGACACATTTACATTTAAATTTACACATAATTTGTATAAAACATAATACATATATGTTTACAAACGAACATCCAACCTATTTATAAATTCTATCGACTCTGGAGTTGCCATTAGGAAATCCTCTAATCTGCCTTGAACATTCGATCTTGTTGGACACTGTTCTGTGATGTGACAGATGGTTTGTGGTTGTCCGCAGTCACAGAGTGGGAATGGTCGTTTACCCCATTTGTGCATCATATAACCGCATCTGCCATGTTTGGTTCTGATTTGGTTCAACATAGTCCATGTGTTGCGTGGTAAGTTAAAACCTGGTGGTTTTTGTGTGATGCAGGGTAAGCTGCTATTTTGTTGTTCCATCCATTCTCGAGTCCAAGTGGTCGTTAAGTTGAACTCATTTTCCACTGCAATATGTGCTGTTTTTATTGGCGGTCGCCTGGAGCGTAAACGGTTTTCGTTGGCAGCATCTATATCTTGATGAATTGGCAGGGTCTCGTTGCTAAGTATCTTTTGGTACTTACTCGTGAGGGAGTGTATACGCCGTAGTATGGGTGGTGGAATGTGGCTCAGGACTGGGAGCCATTGCGTAGGGGTGGATTTGATAACACCAGCAATCATTCTTATTGTGTTATTCAATTGGGCATCTACTTTGTGTGTATGTGGGCTGTTAAGCCAGGCTGAAGAGCAGTATTCCGCGGTTGAGAAAACAAGGCCCAGAGCAGATGATCGCAAGGTGGAAGCCAATGCTCCCCATGTTGTGCCGCACAGCTTCTGGATGATGTTGTGTCTGGATTTAAGTTTTTGCGCTGTTTTTGACAGATGTTCCTTGAAAGATAGAGTTCTATCAAGAGTCACCCCAAGGTACTTTGGTGTTTTATTTTAGGCCAGTGTGGTGTTTTCAAATTGGACGTTCAGTGTTCTTCCTGCAAGCTTGTTAGTTAGGTGAAAACTGGAAACCTCTGTTTTGGTAGCGTCCAAAGACCAAGAAGAAAACACTTAACATGCAAAATAATTTTTTGTTATATGACTTTCTAGCATGTGGCTGTCCAGAAAAATCTCGCTGAAGGTTCTAACAATAGTCAGTCTGCAATGTTTGACTATGCCAAAACGAACACCAAGCGGTCAATTTAACTTTGTTTAATGATGCTGTTGATTGTGCAACTTTAATAATTTTAAACTAGTGTTTTGTTGTGTTTAATGTTCTATTTTTCTATGCTTACTACAGGAAATTTTTGTGACAAGTATCCACAACATTGTCCATCTTGATCTAAAGCCTTTACAAATGCTTCATAAACCTCAAATTGATAATATCAAAGAGCAACGTAGTTTTTTTTATTTAAACTGTAGTTTATTGATTATGTTTTGTTTTCTTCGAATTACAATATCTGATGATAATTCTCAAAGACCAATATTTTCTAACCGAGTGCTGCTTTTTTGTTTTGCTGGCCCTTATCTCCCCAAAGGCACTAAATCAGTCTTGGCCTCCTTCAAACCATACCTCAAACCTTGCAAATTCTGCGTCTATCATTTTTACTTCTAGCAAATTGTGCACGTATGCGGCCACTTATTCCTCCCACCTTTTCCCTGGTTTTCTTTTTGGTCCTTACGACCTAGGGCTCTTTTTAGCAATCTTTCGGCCTAAATTCTTTCTACATGACCAGTCCATCAAAGTGTAACAAATTCTGATATCAATGCCTCTATAAACATCGTTGGTTGAGTTCGTCAGTTGACAGAAAAGTCCTAGGTTTCCTTAGGACTTTTCTTTTAAAGAGTTCCAGCTTTCTTTTTGTGCTTTTATCATCAACCATGTCTCGTATCCCGAACATAGGTACTATGGGTCGGATAACAGTTTTGTAGACCCTGAATTTCGATCTCCAGTGTGTGACTTTTAACACAGATCGAATTAAAAAACATACTTTAAAATGTTTAGGTCATATTTTCGATAGGCTCAGATTGCATACTTGAAATAATAATAGGATGAAGAATAAGTACAGCAAATTCTATTCTACTTTATTTCAGTCACAGTCATCAATTATTAGTTACAAAAGGTGATTTTTTAAATCTACATGATTATTACATCTATATAGTTTAGGAGTAACATTATATATAATAATAATAAATTATTTTTTATTCTATGGCAAAACATAAAAAAGATACATACCTACTTCAACTATAAAAAATCGAATATGTATAAAGATTCGAAAAATAAAAATATTAAGCATCATTTTGCGTCTGATCAATGGGTGTTATTAGTTACTCCTGTGGTTTTGGTTAAGTCTACATTTTTGTGATGGTAATAAGCAACATATTATATTAAAGCCTAATAGATATTAAAATCAATAGTAAACAGTAAAATGTTGTATTTATTGTATACAAGTGGTATTCCATAAGATTTTTTTTAAATAGTGCATAATCTTTTATGCATTAGTATTATTGTCTGAGGTCTTTATCTGTACAAAATTCAATGTATGTATAATACCGTGCATGGGGCCATTTTGAAGCCAAGGTACATTTTGAAGCCATGTAATATTTTATCAGATAGGCTTGAGCAATCTCTTATTTGAATTCTAGTTGGGTAAGCTGTGTTTGATGTTTATACTTCTTGGATATACATCAGGTATTGACTATAGCAGCATCTAGTAGCCAAATAAAAATTAACCACCACCACTTTATTCTACGAATTGAAATCCAGGATTTGGATATCTGCTGGTCCATGAAGTCAGTGCCTCCCATAAACCGATTATATTAAGAAATGAAGTAAGGTTGTGATACCTGAATACTTTTTTTTCAGGTTGAGAATAGTGTTTGACTTAAGTAACTGTCTTTTCATCATCATGTCTTTTCTTTTTTTTTATCTTGAAAATATGCTTATTTTTTTAGATAAGTCTCAACTTAAAGGAATTCTATTTTTCCTCATAGATCTTATACCATCATAACCCCTTTGTTTCCTATAGAATAGCAAATTGAAGCTTATGAAAAGATTGTCGAAGTAAAATGTGAACAGAAGGTTTTATACAAAGTAAAGAAGCAATTTTTTTTTAAATCGCTTTCACGCCTTTGGTTTTTTTCCTTGATATATATCAAGTTCACCAAATAACCAGAAGTTCATACCAAAGTTAAGGGATCATATTTTATACCCATATCTAATGGGCTTACCCGAATAGACTTTCATTCCACAAATACATGAATGCTTCCCAAAGTGTTTGATCATAACCTCATCGTAATTCAACTTCTGTTCAGGTATCCAGTTTGAAAAGGCCCATCAGTAGTTGTAGCTTCCACATTTTGTCACTATCTACAGGCTATGTGTTGTCGGAGCGGTGCAAATATTTGCGAAACCGATCTCTTCTCATGGATTCTGTCACTAACATATTTTTCATATCTTGTTTGCAATCGTAGTAAAAATACCTTCCAGATAACTCATTATACCCTATAACAATTCTATCCCAATTCCAAAATCCTATTCTATATCCTATCCCAATTACAAATTTCAGTTCTTTGTTAGAAATTTTTGTATCCGGTTTATTGTGGAAAAATGCGTATTTTCTTGATTCGTCTACAAGTACAATGCAATATTTCCAAGCACTATTCGACACCGGAAGAGAAAGAATAAAAATAATAAAAATAAAAAATGCAGCAAGACAAGGAGATTTGCTCTCAACGTTACTATTTATTATATCACTAGACAAGATAATAAATAAACCTGTCAAACGCAGGAACTATAAACAAGAATGCAGTACAAATAATAGGATGTGCTGACGATATAGTAGCGACAGATAAAAAGGCATTAAAGAAAACCTTCCAAGAAATAGCAAACGAAGCCAAACTGAGAGAACTGGAAATAAATAAAAATAAAACAAAATACATGAACGTACGCAAGAAAAAGAAAACACAAATATAACAAAATACATAAATACATAACAAAATAAATTGACTTGTTCAGAATTTATTCCAAAATTCATTATATTCAGGTTTATTTATTTGTCTAGTAAATGAATTTAGTATAATCAGATTATTCATATAAATCCATTTTACGTGACTAGCGGTTGTGGCGAATGAGATAATTTTGTCGGCATTTTGAATATTCGCAATCTAGTTGGATTTGTGGTTAATATTTTATGGTCTACCTAATCGTATAAAACAAACAGTTTTTTAACCATAAATTATTCTACTGTGAAGATCAATTATTACAATTCGTGTGAAAGGTATCCTAAAGATTTTTACTACACAACTGTGTGTATATGTATACAGGGTTGGAATAAAGTATGGAAACAAGTAAATTTCACAACAAAAACACAGTGTAAAGAGATTTAGTTGTTAGAACAAAATCACGATACATTTAATATGCATAAAAATTAAAAACAAACATGACTTCTTCATATTTCAAAAACCTACCCATACTGGCACGACTATATACAATTCATTATCCCATCCAACACAACATAAACTGACAGCCTATCATAGTATGTTACATAGATTAACAGAAATTCCGATGTCAAAATACAACTTTGAGACAGAATTAAATATAATTAAACAAATAGCAGTAAACAACGGATACAACGAAGCAACAATTAATAAAATGTTAAATCAAAAACTACACAAGAAAGCCCTGAAATTAATATTTCCACCACCAGATAAAAAACCCAGTACCTTCTGCTCGATTACATATACAGGCAAAATATCAACAAAAATAGCCAAACACATAAAAAAGAAAGAAATAACACCAGCTTTTCGAACAAATAACAACCTAGGCAATTATATTAAAAACAACAAGAACAAAATAAAAAACACTTACATAGTGGTGTGTACAAACTTAAATGTTGCGACTGCCCAAAAACTTACATCGGTCAAACTGGTAGAAACTTTAATAAACGAATAGCAGAACATAAAATGGCTTTTAATAATAGAAAAACAGATTCTACATACGCACTTCACCTTCTAGATCATAATCATTCTTTTAATGACAAATTTAAAATTCTTCACATTCAAAATAAAGGCCTTAAGCTATCTTTGTTAGAATCTATGGAAATCAACAAATTAAAAAACACAGATATAATTCTGAATGACCAACTTGAGACAAACAGTTCCTCTCTCCTCAACCCATTTCATTAGAGACTATAAAGTATAAACGCAAGCCAAAAATAGATCACTTGAGAAAGGCAATCAGCCGAAACAGTTGTAGTGATAAGAGTTAAAATAAATTTTGTGAAAGTTTAAAAACAAAGTTTTTAGTGTTTTATTGTTACATATTGGGTTGACCAATATCTCAATCTTTCGTTTACTTTTTTTGCAAAAAAAGTTGCGCTGTTAAAGGGCTAATAAATACAAATATATGACTAATTATTCATTTTTAAAAATAACATTTTACTGGTGTTAGAATTGATTTTAATTTCTATAAACAACGTCATTCAACGTCACAAATCACGCAGTCAACAACAGAAAGGTTGAAAGTATTTCCAATTCTTTTTGTTTTCTAAGAAAGCTATAATCACAGCAGTTATACTGTGCTCTAACGCTATAAATATGTACAATATCAGATCAATATTTCCTTTAAAGCACTAATAAATTAAACAAAATTATTATCGTTTAAGTGCCGGCATCGGGCAGCTTTAGGGCTAAATACTGCTTGTGTAGTCTCTGTTTGCAAAACTCGTAAAATTCGATTTCTTTCGTAAAATTTTTTCTCACCAACTCTTTAACTTCTTCGCTGACGGGTGGCTTGAAGTTGTTTTTGTTGATGGGATGGTAGCGACTTATTTCATCTGAAACAGTAATAGTGAAGATAGTAGGAAAAGCAATAATTGTTTAAATACCACAGAAAATTAAAAAATAAATGTGGAAAATTTTCAAAAATGTATCAAAATTATTAAAATTTCAAAAATTGAAACTCAACTGACATGGACATTTAAACAGAAAGGACTAAGGGGAAATAACGAAGCAGTTACTCACTCCGTGGCGTTGCAACCCTTCATGGGTTTTAGCCGACTCGACAACATGCCTCCACTGTTTTCTGTCTTGAGCAACCTCCATCCAATTCTCCACGCCCATAGTGCTTAGGTCTCCTGCTATATTATCTCGCCACCAGAGATGAGGGCGTCCGCGTGGTCTCCTTATGATATGATGTTGGCGTCTGGGTAAAGTTCTTCGAGCTCTTTGTTAGCTCTTATCCTATATTGTCCTGATGCTTCATCCAGCACAGAACCAAAGATCTTCCTTAGGATTTTTCTTTCCCAAACACATAGTCTCTCTTAGTTTGCCTTTGTTATCGTCCACGTTTTGCTTTCATATATCACAACGGGTCGTATGATTGTTTTATAGTCCTGTATCTTCGTACGTCGTGTTAGTTGTTTCGATTTTATAAGGTTTTGGAGGGCAAAAAGACATCTGTTGCCGGCCTGAATCCTATTGTTTATTTCTTGTGATCCGTTATTGTCTTCAGTTATTGTTGTTTCAAGATACTTGAACTCTCTAACGTGCTCAAAGTTAAAGCCATCGATTGTGATGCTCTGACCGATTCTGTCTCTGCTTTGGTTATTGCGGCTCATATACATATATTTCGTCTTATTTTCGTTGATTTTTAGCCCCATCTTCTCTGCTTCCTTCTCAAACCTCACGAAAGTCTCCTTCATCCTTACTCGTGTGTTTCCTATTAGATCGATATCGTCTGCAAATGCCAGTAGTAAGTTTGGTCCTTCTCGATGAAATACTGTATTCGGTTTTTCGATTCTTGCACTTCTGAATATGTGCTCCAGAGCTAAGTTGAAGAGTTGTGGTGAAAGTGCATCTCCCTGTTTTAGTTCATTGTTTATTTCAAATGTCTCCGAGTATCGTTGTCCAACTCTCATATTACATCGTAACCGTTCCATACCCATCCGTATCAACCTGAATAGTTTTTTGGAAAGCCAAGTTCCTGCATCGCTGTCCACAGTTTGTCCCTGAATACTCTTTCAAATGCTTGTTTAAAATCTATGAACATCTGATGAAGCTCACGATCAAACTCCCAGAAATTTTCTATTATCTGTTTTATTGTGAATTTCTGGTCAACATTAGAGCGGCCCGGTCTAAATCCGCATTGATAATCTCCAACAATTTCTTCTGTGTATGTTTTGGTTCTTTCTAGCAGGATGTTTGCAAGGATTTTGTAGGTGGTGTTTTTTTGTGTATTGTACAATAACCCCTTCTTTCTATTAATTTGGCATTGTTTCTTCTCGCCAAATGTCTTAAATTAACTTGTATATAGAACTGTACAACGCTTCTTCTCAATGTTTTAAGCACCCTGCGGGTATACCATCGCTATCTGGTGTCTTATTATTTTTAAGCTTTTTAATTGCCTTTATTACTTCTTCGTATGTTCGGTATTGGTCTTCTATTTCAGCTGTATGTACCTCTATGTTTGATATATTTCTGCTAGATTGGTCATTTAATAGTTAATAGATGTATTCCTTCCAGGTTTTCAGTCTCTCCTTGTCATCCGTGATAAGATGTCCACTATCATTTTGAAGGAAGTTTCCTGTTCTTGCTTGATACCCGGTCTTGATATCTGAAACTCCTTTGAAGAACTGTCTCGCTTGTTTGTTCTTTCTGTTTTCTTTTATATCTCTGATTATTTGTTCCTGATACTCTCTCTTCTTCCTTTTCATTAGTTTTCTTGTGTCCGTTCTTCTTTGCCTATAGATTTCATTGTTGTTTTGCGAGGAGTTTTGTAGCATGTTCCTTCTAGCCATATTTCTTGCTGTTATGAAGTTCAGACAATCATCATCGAACCATTTTTTTGTTGTTTTGTTTTTGTGTCCTAGTAGTTTATCTGATACGCTTGTCAGAGCTAATTTGATATTTTTCTAAGCTTAGTCTATGTTGTTATAGTCTTCTGTCTGTGTTAGAGCGATTTTTATAGCCTTTTGAAATTTCTGTTCTGTCTCCTTATTAGGTAGAACTTCGGTATTTCATAATTGTGTTGGTGTATTCTTGTGTGTTTTTTTGGACGCTATTCTTGTCCTTATCTTCGCTTTTACCAGAAAATTATTCGTGTATCCATCAGCTCCTCTTAGGCTTTTTACGTCTAGACAATTACTACTCCTCCTGGCATCTACTAGAACATGATCGATCTGGTTTCTTGTGACGCCGTCGTTGGAGACCCACGTTTGTTTGTGTATTTTCTTGTGTTTAAACATTGTCGATTTTATTAGTAGGTTGTGGGACGCTGCAAAGTCTATTAACCTTGTTCCATTATCGTTGCTGACATCGTGAATACTATGGTTACCTATTGTTGGTTTGTACGCTGCTTCCTTCCCAATCTTTGCACAATGAAATCTCCTAAGATAATATGTATGTCCTGTTTGGGTAGATTATTTATCAGTTCCTCTAGTTTCTTGTAGAAGTTATCTTTTACATGCTCTTCTTTTTTTTCTGTCGGTGCATGAGCAGCAACTAGGGAATAGTTATTATGTAGTTGTCCCTTGAGTCTGATATAATAGAGTCTTTCATTAACGGGTTTGAAAGTTAAAACTGACCCCACAAGACTTTCCCTGACTATAAAACCAGTGCCGAATTGATGTTCCCGTTCGCTTCCGCTGCAAAATACTACTGATTTATTAGTCTTTAGTGTACCTTCTCCAGTCCATCTAATCTCTTGTAAAGCAGTTATGTCCATGTTTCTGGATTCAAGTTCTTTGACCACCTGAGTTAGGGCTCCAGACCGATATAGGCTTAATACGTTTCGGGTTAATAACAACAGTTGATAGAATCTAAAATCTATGAATTAAAAAACGAAAAGCTAAAATACACTGAATGAAAAAAAAATAGCATACAAACCGATGAAAAAATTGTTGTTGAATGAGCTGGCAAAACTGGTAAACATGAGAAGAAAGGAAATAAAAATAAGGCATATGCCTGCGACATATTTGTGCAGATACATGCAGAATAGAGTTAGTGCTCGTTTACAATTGTAATCATATTAACTTTTTATTACAACCGAATGTATTCTCCTATCATTCTTCTTAACTAAAAAACATTTTTTAACGGATAATATAATAATATAATTGTAGAAAATTATTCACATTTTCTACAATAGTTTATTTATTATTCTAATAATTATTATTATTCCACTAAATTGTCTTCTAAATTAAATTAAAGTCTATACGATCAGCACGACATCCCTTCTTCGTGATGTTTCTTATCTTCTGCGCCTGTCAGAATTTTACATTAATCTATTCAAATCAACTACCCTTAATATCACTTCGTTGCTGCCTTCTCAAATAGAAGGACGTAAGTCAATTCATTTTTTCAGTTTCTCAAGTAGAAACAAGATAGTTCTGTTCTCGCGCTTCTCAAATAGAAGCAGTTTTTGAATAACTTATTTTATTAAATAGTTAATTAAACTAAATTCAGTGTTTGTGCATCAAATATGTAAGTACCTATAATAATTTTTTCATACAGAAGATAATCTACGGTTTCGTGCCAACTTTTCATGAATGCCGGTCCGACAAATTACAGGGTTGCCGGATATTCAATAATCTACATATAAACTTTATTGTTCTATATTTTCATATAAACAGTTGTGCGTTTAAGAACATTGTACATAAGCATTTATATTTTATTATTATAAAAAGGGTGATTTGTTGGCGATTCCGCTTTTTTATTTATTTTTGTAAATAATGTAATAAAAATATTTCTAGCTTTTATTTTTATTTTAATTATTTCATTTTCCATTTTACTACTCACTACATAATTACATATCCGCAAGTTTGCGACCTATGGGTCGCTGGTCCTTCGAGGTTTAATTTATTTTTTATCTACCAAATGTAGGAAGGTGAGATCATAATTTTCCCCTACAATAATTTTGCGAAACTATGTAGTACATTCTGTAACACAGCTCATTATCCAGTAAGTTGCTCATTTTTTCGTCGTTACAGATCTTCTGAGAATGAATTTTTATACAAAAATGCAGTATTGCCTACCTGTTAATGACATAATAATACAGACAAATAAATTACTTACTGTAATAAATATCAGTAGCTCCTTCGAAAAATCGAGGCACATAATGTTCTAAGACTGTTAAAGTTGTATTTAAATCTTCCAATACACCTACAACAGCATAATTCCTTTCGACTGCCCTTTTTGCACGTTCTAAGGCTCCTTCTGTGTTGAACGGTAAGCAGTCAGGATGGTGGCCGCAAAAGAACATCGACTGACGTCGGTGATCACCAATACCTTCCCGTATTTCTCCTCTTAGGTATCTACATTCACGGTCTCCAGATAAGACGCATTCCTCAAAATCCTAAAATATATTTAAGTCAATATTTTAAATAATCTGTTGTTTAGTTTTCAGGAAAATTTGTTTAGTCAAATACTGAAGACTCAAGTAACATTGGAGACTAAAGAACTATATTTTTAGTTTACAAATTTAAAGATGTAATCCTTTATTAAGAATACTGTTAATATCATTACAAATTAAAGTCTTTGAAATCTAAATTACCTTTTTTAACCATTTCGGGTCAGGCAGAGGTATATCAGGAAAAGCAATCTTCCGTTCAACGTAATACCAAGGGGCTCGAACATAGTAATACCATGATATAACACGTTCAACCGGATCTCGAACCAAATTAATGTAAATTGGTTCTGGTAATCCAAAACTACAAGAAATATGTCATTAAAATTTCGACACCATTTTAATTGTTCTCATATAAGTTGATTTAACAAAACACATTCGTATTCTACCAGAAATATTCCTTACATTGAAACTCTGGCTTTGTTGTTATATTTTATTGATCTACTTTAACAGTAAAGTTAAAATATTTCTCACAACAATCTTCTTAGAACAACACACCATGATAATATTATAAGAGGAAGTGTCGCAGAGTGGAAGAGATGATGGAGAGGCAAGGAAGGCGAAGAGTATAATAGATGGCTAAAATTTTAAACAACAAGAACACCTATAAGTATATACCATTGATTCATTGAATGAGGAATAAAATAAACACAGAAATCCGGGCAATCAAACTACAATTCTGGAAGAAATACTCTACAGATATGGAACATAATTTACACGCAGGTCAAAAGGAGATATGAGGCAAGCTACGAAACCTTGAAAAACCATTTAACGAATATTTACAGACAAAATAACAACAGAAACTTGGGAGAATTATTTCAACACTGTATATCGTGAACTACACATGAATGTGTAGTATGAGATTGTATAATGGTACTAGAATGAGATTGTATAATTGGATAATAATAATCATATCGTATGACAAGGAAAAGGGTATGTGTCTAGCAAGAACGTGTATAAAAATAAGTCACTGCAACCCTATTAGCATACTTGTCGATATAAATGCAATATTTTTATTTCGCGCAGCGGAAGAGCAGTATTCCGTGGTTGAGAAGACAAGACCAGGGCAGATGATCGTAAGGTGGAAGCCGATGCTACCCATTTGAGTGTTCTTCCTGCAAGCTTGTTATTTAGGTGGAAACTGAAAACTTCAGTTTTGGTAGCGGTTGGTTGGAGCCTCCATTTACGGAAATACTCTCCGACTGTGTTTAAGTCCGTCATGAGGATTTCTTCTATTTCTTTAAATGACTTACAAGTTGCAAGGACCCAGTCATCGGCATAAACAAACATCACAAAACTAAAGAGAAAAGGAGCTAGAATAGATATCTGAGGCATTTCATTCTTCAGTTTTTTTGTGCATGCCTTCTCTCCAAACTGTTTCATAGGCCGCTGTTACTTCTATGAATGCGGCTGCAGTTTTAGGATTTATCTGGAACCCTGCCTTAATAAATATGGTAAGTAAAAGAACATGATGTACGCAGTTTCTTTTCGGTCGGAAACCTGCCTGATAAATCGGTATTGATTTAAGTAGCTTTGGTCTAATTCTGTTGTGGATGAGTCGTTCTAGTAGCTTGAACGTCGCGGATAGTAAGGCTATTGGTCTGTAGTTCTTAGGATTGTTTTTATTTGGTTTCCCTGGTTTTAATATGGCAATACCCTTCGTCGAGTTCCTATGGTATGGTCATCATCATAATCAATAACTCGACAACTCTTTCTGGGTCTTAGCTTGTTCTAGGATTTTCCGCCATTCTGTTCTGTTCTTTGCTTTGCCTTTCCAGTTGGTAATCTTAAGTGTTTTCGGATCTTGTTCCACTTGTTCCATGTATCTAAGTTTGGGACTTCCCTTTGACCTTCTCCCTACTAGTGTTTGCCTCATTATATGTTTTGGCGTTTCAGTCTCCAACATCCGTTTAACATGGCCCATCCAGCGCAGACGTCCGATCAACCTAGGGTCAAATGGAATGTTCATTTTCCGGAGATCTGCTTGGATGTTGTCTCTCCATCGCATTCTGGGACGTTCGAGTGGTCTTTTGCCTGTGGGAATCTCCTCCCATACCAGTTTTACAAGTCTTTCATTATGCAGTCTGTGCAGGTGGCCTGCCCATCGTAGTCGCTGGGTTTTAATTTCTTGGACAATATCAGCGTCGTTGTAGAGTGCTTTTAATTCGATATTGGTTCTGATCTTATACTGATTTGTGGTGATATCATGGTGAGGTCCGAACAGTATTTTTCGTTCAAAGCGTCTGAGCTTCTTCGTTTGCTTTGGTCATGGTCCACGTTTCGCATCGGTATGTTATTACAGGTCTGACGATGGATTTATAGATTTTAATCTTTGAACTTTTTGTGAGATTTTTTCATTTTATAAGCTTATCCAGTGCAAATACACAGCGGTTTGCCGATTGGATTTTATCTTTTATTTCTTCAGTAACCTCGTTGTCACCTGTAATTACGGCCTCCAGAGACTTAAAACGTTATACTCTTTCGAAATTGAAGGTGTCGACCGTCACATTTTGTCCTATTCTGTCTCTTCGTGTCGTTTTATTTATACACATATATTTCGCTTTCTTTTCATTAATCTTTAGCCCCAATTCACTTGTTGCTCCTTTCACCTTGTTGAAAATGTCTTTCGTTGATAGGATGGAGTCTCCAACGAGATCTATGTCATCTGCATATGCGAGTAACAGCTTGGGACCTTAAACCGATAGCAATTCTGTTTTTATTTCGGCCGACCTCATGGTTTTCTCTTATATGTCGAAAGTCTATGAAATATTTGTGTATGGATATATTATACTCTCATCCCTTTTCTAGAAGTTGTCTCAGCGTGAATAGTTGATCTATTGTTGATCTGTTTGCCCTAAACCCGGCTTGATATTTGCCTAGGACATTTTCAGCATAAGGGATTAGTCTACTAAGAATGATGTTTGAGAGGGTTTTATATGCCGTGTTTAGGAGTGAGATTCCTCTATAATTCGCGCATTTTGTTTTATCCTTTTTTTGTGGATGGGCACTATTATGTTTTCCTTCCATCATGCTGGTATCCTTTCTTCTAACCATATGTGCGTTATTAGCTGGTGGATTTGGCGATGTAGTGCGTCCCCCCCCATATTTCAGAAGTTCTGCTGGTATCTCATCCGTACCCGGTGCTTTGTGATTTTTCAGCTTATTTAAGGCCTTTTGGGTTTCTTCAAAGGAGGGATTTTGGACGGGCATTTCCGCTGTGATATAGATCTCTTCTTTGTGCTGTTTTTCCTGAATGATGTTTAGAAGGTCCCTAAAATACTTTTTTCATTCTTCAGTTACTTCTGCACCGTCGATTATAATACAGCCTTGATTGTCTCTCAGTATATGGATGGAATTAGTTCTATGTCCTCTTTTCTCAGAGGAAATTGCTTTATATTATATTCTCTGGAGTCTGGTTTGGGTCGGTCTCTCTCTCCATAAATTCATATTTTTGTTGTTCATAGTTTATTTGCTTTGTGCATATTATTTTTCTTGTTTCTTTTCGGCAGTCGTCATATTCCTTTTTACTTTGGTCTGTTTGCAGTTGTATCCAATTCTTCCTTAGTCTTTGTCTTTTTCCAGCTGTTTCCGACACTCCTCGTCATACCATGTTTTTGCCCTCTTCTGCCTACTCCTTCCAAAGATTTTGACCGCTGTCTTGGTTAGCATTTCGGCAGCTTTTATAGCTGTTCTATATCATTGTATTCTCTTTCAGAGTTCAAGGTTTGTTCAAGTTGTTCTCTATAGTTTTGTTGTTTCTCTGATTTGTTTATTTCGTCCATGTTCCATTTTGAGTTTGTTGTTGTTTTATTGTATTGGTGGCTAGATATTCTGGATCTGACTTTTGCTCTCACCAAGTAATGATCTATGTCTCCGTCTATTCCTCTCAGGCTTCTTACGTCTATAATATTGTTACCATAACGGGCATCTACAATGATGTGGTCAATTTGGTTGCGCGTAATATGGTCGTTTGAGACCCAGGTTTGAGACCAAAATAGGTAAATATTGAAACACAAACCGTTACTGTTAACTAAATGCATTTGAACAGAATATACTCACCTTGAAACATTAGTAAAACAAACATGCTTAATGTACACTCCAGGCGGATCATAACTAGATACCAATGCTGCCAAAATAGCTTGATCCTCTGGAGATAGTCTAATGGTTTCTACTCTTTGCACCATATCTTGATGAAAACCAAAATTGTTTCTTATACTTAATCTTCTTATAAGCTCCATTAATGTTTGAGATCCAACTTTTGGTACTCTGTTGAAGAAAACAGTGTTGACTTGCGCTTTTCTGGTGTTATTTAGTAATGATGGTTGTAACATTGACATCTAAAAATATTACGATTATTTTGGATATGATAAAAAAACAATTTTTCTTATAATTTTTTATTTATACATATATATTTCTAAATTTACTTTAATTAATAACTTACTTGTCCTGTACTTTCAAGTAATTTCATGGTTGCTCTAACTCCTGTAGGTGCTGCAGGACCACTATTATCTGTAAATAAATAGTAATGCCATTAATGAATTGACGAATATATGCTAGAAATATATACCTAGTTAATATATCTTTATGAACAATTTATACTGGTATTCCTTATTTTATTCTGCATTCACGTATAACCGCCGTTAAGAAAGGGAAGATACATTTACTCATGGAATTCAATTTTTTTATTTTTATACCTTCTTTCATCAGCTTTAAGCACTGCTAAGCAGCGCATTTTAAAAAGCGGTTTAAAATAATGCAATAAAATATATTTTTCAGTCTTAGATCATTATTACAAACGTATTTGTTTTAACGCTACACAAAACAATGCTCAAATATAGCAAAAAATGTTGGAACATCTAGCTTGTCTCCCTAGTATATTGAAGAAAGGTGGCATCTTTGTGTTAGATAGAGGTTTTCGAGACATCTCACCTCTCCTAGAAAGCAAAGGCTTTAAAGTATTAATGTCGGCATTAAAAGGTAAAAGAAACTAACTTATATTTGAGGAATCTATTATTTTTCCCGTGTCCTCTTTTTTAGTCCCAAAAACGGATTTTTTTTATTTTGAAAGGAATCCCGTTCTAGGTAGCGATGGAAGTTTCATCGCTCCTAGTAGGCATCACTTCCAGACTGACATTTCCTCCTTCCCCATAGTCTTACTAACACAGCCTAACTCACACAGTCTAACTCATACAGTCTAACTCACTTTTTCCACCTTTTCTTTTTTATGCAGGAAAACTGCAAAAAAGGACGTTTTCGTACTGGCTAAGAAACAACAACAAACACTAACAAACACACAGCAAGTCTACTTTTGTAGACTAAACAAACCCTAGAATCAAGCAGAAGAACTTAAAATGCAAAATGATTTAATTCTTAAAGCCAGGTTTCCGCTACGTAAACATTGTTGAGGTTGACTACAAAAATCCTTCAATAGGTCATCATCTTTGGCTCGACAATCTGTAGATCGTGGCCTGTTCCAAGACTCTTCGCTATTTTGTTTGGTTTCTGGCGACTGTTGCTATCTTCTTATTTGTAATACCCCTAAGTTAATCTCAACTAATTCGACTATTCAATTCGAGATCGGCCTCTGTTCTGCATCTTAAAGATATTCCTGTCGTTGGTTTTTTAGCAATCGCTGTCGTTGTCTGGCATTCGTATTTAGTCTTCTGAGTCGCTGTGTTTTATCGAACGTTACGTCGTCTGGTTCATTAAAATGTTGGTATAATTCGAAGTTATATCTTTTGCGCCCCTGCGCTTGGTCGTTTATACCTTCAAATATTTTGTGAAAGTCTTTCATCGTTCTGCGTTAGAGTTCATGTTTCTACTTAACATGTAAGGATCGTCCTCAGCAGTGTTTTGTATATAATCATTTTAGTTTGTTTTAATATCTTTTAAGTGGAATTATTTTTGGAATCCACAGTATGCTCTATTTGTATAGTTTATTTGTTGTTTAATGTTTTCGCTTTTTTTGTTTGTGGTAGCCATCAGCACGCCAAGCTATGTCAAGCTGTCAAATCATTCAAAAATATAACTTCCAAAGCAAACAATTTAATTGAACCCAGCCTATGAGAAATGTTCACCCTAAGTAGTACGATCGGGTGTAACAATTCATTGGAGCAAGGTGTGTTAACTCGAGTATAAACAGGAGTCACTCCACCATGCTCCAATGCTCTAGACCATCCCTTTCCCCCCTATAGTACTCTGATGCGCTATAGAGGCACAACAATCAGCCAAATGCTCTTCACGTGGAGGTCCTGGATACTAGAACCCCAACATGGTTTCCTAACCGAATGCAAAAACTCAGGATAGCGCATCTCCGCTATATTCCTGTTATCTTAATGTGGCTTATCCGCGAACTAAAATTTCTTCCAGAGACTTTTTACCTTTCATGGTAAGATTTGTAAATAGTACCGCTGTCTCTAATTCGCGTGCCTCGGACGGCTTTTTCCAAGGCAATATTAGATAGGAGGCAAGCGTTATCATTATGTATATTTTATCATTTATCTCAAAAGGTTTAGAATTCTTTCCTTGTATTTTAACAATTTCTTTTAAGTTAGACATTGCCGTTCTCCTTATTCTAAGTATTTCTAGTTTACCAAACTCACATATTGATTCTACTCTCTTAACACTGTACGCAACCATAAAGACAACAAATTGCTGATGGGTTTCAATGTAAAGTTCTAATGTCTTTCGTGGATCTGTCTTATTCAATAAATCTGGTAAATTAATGATTTTTCTCTATATATCGTCTGGTATTGTCCAATTATGCTCACTGTTTAAACTTGTAGCCTTTTGCAGAGAACATTGAAGAATTATTAACCACAACATTAAGTCAAATTTAAAAAGAAAAGTAACAATGTATTATAAACAATAAATTTATTACATCTATTAGATGACCTTTACTGTAAACACGACCTTGCCATTATGCGTAATCTTGGTGGATCATACTAATAGCAGTTAGTATGGGTTGATAAGAAATAATTAGAATTTGTGTTAAGTATGTCATCTTCCAGTTAGAGTGAATTTATGATTGTAGTGAAGTTAGAAGAAATAAACGATGTAAATCAATTTATTATATATTTCCGATCCTCCGTACAACCTAAATAAAAAGGCTCCAGATGTAACAACATACACAACAACGTTCGTTTTAATAATATAGGCGTAGATTTTATCAGTCCTGGTGATTAATTATTTTTAAGCTTTTTAAAGGCTTGGGCAATCTCCTCAATAGTCTTTCGTTTGATTTAAAAATATTTCAATCAATTCGATCTGCTAGGGTGTTATCTGCTTCTTCGAAATGATGACCATTAAATTTTGCATCCAAATTTTATATGGACACATAAATCCAATGTGTCCCTCTCCATCTTTACAGATCTCTATTTTTGGCTTAAACTTTTTGAAGCAAAGCTTATATACTGGCGTTTTATTATTTTTTTTCTATAGTAAATGATGAGGCGAACGGAAGTAGCTACACTACAAGTCGTCACGGAAGTAGCGCCACGAAATAGCGGTCTTCACATCGATTCAATACCCTCCATCAATTCGTTTCTAGTCATCATTCTAAGCAGGTTTAAATTAAAAAACTGTATAAAAAATAACTAACAAAATGCAAAACATGAAATGCATTAAAAATTAAGAAATTAAAAGAATATTATGTCATTAAAAGAAGTAGTAAAAAAAAAAATAAAGGATCGATACTAGAATTCACTTCGTAACAATTCTCTAACGGTCAAAATTTAAAATTCATAACAAATTTCATCCAATTAATAACAATATTAAATGATCTGTTTAAGTTTCTCGTTTTAAAATAATTTCATATAAATACAACGTCGGAATTTGACAATTTTTTACTTAAATCATTGTATTAAAGCATGAAAAAAGAGTTATAAATAAAACAATTTTCATTTTTACACTTTGAAGACTTCTGCTCCAAAGAATCTCCGAAGACATCGAAATTAATTCAGTGATCACAACACACCAGTTTGGTTTCCGCGAAGCCCATTCAACTCTACAACAATGTCACAGGATTGTTAAAAACATTAATGTATGCCTCCAAGAGAAAAAAATTGCACTGCTACCTTCCTGGATATAGAAGAAGCCTTCGACCGTATTTGGCATGATGGCCTCCTGTATAAAGTTAAGTCCTTTTTTCCCACTCCTCACTATCTACTCTTAAAATCATACCTTACAAAAACCTCTCATTACTATCCCATAAAATATGGTGTCACTCAAGATACTGTCCTGGGTTCCCTCCTGTACCTTATATACACTACTGATATCCCAACAACAAATACGACCACAGTAGCAATGTTCGCAGATAACACCGACATAATATCCATCGATGATGACCCACAAGTAGTATCAGAAAGCCTTCAAATACACCTAAACCTACTACAAGACTGGATGAATAGATGGAAAATCAAAGTTAATCATACTAAGTCTAATCAAATTACATTCACCAACAGCAACTCATATGTCCGAGAATCAGACTAAACAACATATTACTACCAATAAAAACAGAAGTCAAATACCTAGTAATGACACTTGATCAAAAGCTCACTTGGAAAGCACATATCTTGGCAAAAAAATTCAAATTAGCATGAAAATACGTCAAATGAATTGGCTAATAGGATAAAAATCATAGTTATCTACAGATAATAAACTTGCCTTGTATAAGTGCATAATAAAGATTATATGAACATATGGATTGCAACTATGGGGCTGTGCAAAGTCTTGTAATACCAAAATCATTCAGAGAATCCAGTCCACAATACTCAGCAAAAAGTAAGTAAAGCAGCGGAATCTCTTAATGACACAATCTGGAAGAATAAACACCTAAAACATGACACAAAACAAGAATCTATAAGCAGCAATTGGATCTATATTAACATACACAGCGGAGACAAGACCTGACACATCTAAAACGAGACGACTAATAAAAACAGCAGAGATGAAAATACTTCGAAGAATATCAGGGAAAAGTCTGTTGAATAGGGTGAGAAGCGAAAACATAAGAAGTGCATGCCATATGGAAGACATAAATGTGTGGTTGACAAAACGAAAACAGGAGTGCAACGTACAGTTCATCAAAAATAGCTGAAAATCCGAAATTTTAACTGTCTGCGCGAACAATGAAGTGAGAACGCACTCTAAAGGAATAAGATAGACTGTATCATCATCATCATCATCTTTGGCTCGACAATCCTCTGTGGATCTTGGCCTGCTCTAAGATTCGTCGCCATTCTGTTCGGTTTTTGGCAACATGTTGCCATCTTCTGATTTTTAATATTCGTAAGTCGGTTTCTACTCCATCTAACCACCTAATTCGCGGTCGGCCTTTGCTTCTTGTTCCTACAGGTGTTCCTGTGGTTAGCTTTTTAGCAATGGTATTTTCTGGCATTCGTATTATGTGTCCGTATTATGTGTCCAGCCCATCTAAGTCGCTGTGTTTTAATGTAGATAGAAGATAGACTGTACGCAAGTGTAAAACTGCTGTAAACAAGCAGAACTACATATATCGAGAAAGAAGAAGAAGAACAAACACCCATAGTAGTTCACTAAAGTAACCCATATAATGCTTTCAGTGATTATCCGGTATTTACTTATAAGGGTTATGGTCGAAACACTTCTTCGGTGTTCTAATATGTTACAATTAAGTTTTAGTGTTTACAGGAAACATAATTTACTTGTTAATTTTTTATTCGACATTCAGACATTAGTTACGCCAAAAATGTAGCCATTACATTCGAAATATGTCAGTTTTTCTATGTATTAATCAATTATTTCCGCTACAAATCAAATTCTATAGAAGAAAGTCTCATACTCACATATTTCATTCCATTCATTCGCAAGTGACACATACTGATTGCAAAACTGCAACGTTTGGCACAATTTTCAGTTACAATAAAATGGGACTAGTATAATAGAATTACTGCATCAATAATAATAAATAAAATGACTAGTTATTGCAGACATACGGTTAAATAACTCAGTTTCTACAGGGATGTTGAGATTAATATAGCAATAAATGACTGAACTCAATAGCAATTTTACGCTACATAAAGATAAAAAACTATTGCATGAAATTTTAAAAATATATTTGTTTTTGTTAAGATTTTAAATAAATAATTATAAATACTTTATATCAATTTAATTATCTTACCTAAGAGTAACTGATTTCCTGACACCATACTGACAGGTTGAATTTTCACTTCCATTTCTTTAAGTTTGGTATGCAAATCTCGGGTATGAATGTACAGAAATAATGTTGTCGATAGAGCCATAAGAGCTATCAGCTCACTAGTCCTGAAAAAAAGTGTACATATTTACTAACATATAGGTAAAAATGCTTTCAATTTATTGAGACAAAATTCATGAAATAGTCAACAGTTTTAACAATCATAATCATATGCAATTAAAATTTGAGGAAGAGGTGGAATAATCTCTACCATTCCTTCACAAGAGAACCGTAAGAACTACAGAAAAGGTGTTGAAACCAAACAAGATGAAAATGAACTTTATAACAGGATTAAAAGAACGTGTTTTAAGGCTTTCTCATCCAGATTACCTACAGGAAGATCTTCCTGTTGTTGAAAACTGTTTTAATTCAGAACTTTTATCTTTTTCTAATACTGTTAATATAACTTAACACTATACATAAAACGTCATAACTATTTTATCTTTGTGTAACAATAAAAGACTGAAAACTTTGTTTTCAAACTTCCACAAAATTTATTTTAAATCTTATCACTACAGCTGTTTCGGCTGATTGACTTTCTCAAGTGATCTATTTTTGGATTGGGTTTACAAATTTATAGTCTCTAATGAAATAGGTTGAGGAGGGGAGAACTGTTTGTCTCAAGTTGGTCATTCAGAATTATATCTGTGTTTTTTAATTTGTTGATTTCCATAGATTCTAACAAAGATAGCTTAAGGCCTTTATTTTGAATGTGAAGAATTTTAAATTTGTCATTAAAAGAATGATTATGATCTAGAAGGTGAAGTGCGTATGTCGAATCTGTTTTTCTATTCTTGAAAGCCCTTTTATGTTCTGCTATTCGTTTATTAAAGTTCTACCAGTTTGACCGATGTAAGTTTTTGGGCAGTCGCCACATTGAAGTTTGTACACACCACTATTTAAGTGTTTTTTATTTTGACTCTTGTTATTTTTAATATATTTGCCTAGGTTGTTATTTGTTCGGAAAGCTGGTGTTATTCCTTTCTTTTTTATGTGTTTGGCAATTTTTGTTGTTATTTTGAGGAGAAGTCATGTTTTTTTTCTCTCATGACTTCTCCATATTTCATAAACCTACCCATACTGACACGACAATACACAATTCATCATTCCATCCAACACAACATAAACTGGCAGCTTATCATAGTATGTTACATAGATTAATAGAAATTCCGATGTCACAATACAACTTTGAGACAGAATTAAATTTAATTAAGCAAATAGCAGTCAACAGCGGTTACAACGAACAAACAACTAATAAAATGTTAAATCAAAAACTACACAAGAAAGCCTGAAATTAGTATTTCCACCACCAAAGAAAAATCCCAGTACCTTCTGCTCGATTACATATACAGGCAAAATAACAACAAAAATTGCCAAACACATAAAAAAGAAAGGAATAACACCAGCTTTCCGAACAAATAACAACCTAGGCAAATATATTAAAAATAACAAGAGCCAAAATAAAAACACTTAAATAGTGGTGTGTACAAACTTCACTGTGGAGACTGCCCAAAAACTTACATCGGTCAAACTGGTAGAAACTTTGATAAACGAATAGCAGAACATAAAAGGGCTTTCAAGAATAGAAAAACAGATTCGACATACGCACTTCACCTTCTAGATCATAATCATTCTTTTAATGACAAATTTAAAATTCTTCACATTCAAAATAAAGGCCTTAAGCTATATTTGTTAGAATCTATGAAAATCAACAAATTAAAAAACACAGATATAATTCTGGATGACCAACTTGAGACAAACAGTTCTCCCCTCCTCAACCTATTTCATTAGAGACTATAAATTTGTAAACCCAAGCCAAAAATAGATCATTTGAGAAAGGCAATCAGCCGAAACAGCTGTAGTGATAAGATTTAAAATAAATTTTGTGGAAGTTTGAAAACAAATTTTTCAGTGTTTTATTGTTACATAAAATGAATTTCCATCAAGTAACGGTCGAATCCATCAATTATTTCATCTTTGTATTTAAAAATTAAATATTCTATAAATAAACTAGATAAAACAAATGTAGTATATAGCATTAATGGAACTCAGCGTGAAGCTGTATATGTTGGTGAGACCGGGAAAAATCTATCAAATCATATTATTTCCCACAAGACTAATTGTAGAAAAAAAACCATCTTGTGCTTTGGCATGGCATGCAATTGACAAAGATCATGTTATGGATTTTGATAACATTTTGTGTAATGAAGGTAATTTAAAAGGACCTTTTTAGAGATGGTGTATATTAGCAAGAGTGATAGTAATTTAAATGAAAGATCAGAAATTCAAAATCTAAGTAAAATTTCTAACTACATTATTTATTTATAAGTCATTCATAAAACCACCAAAATATCTATAAGATGGACAAAGTATCTGTGAGTAATAAGTAAATAAATCTTCTTTTTTCTTTTTAAAATAAACATTATAAATGTATCCATCGAATGTCCTTATCTAATAATTAATGGATATCCATATGATCCATACGGGATTCCAAGGGATGACGACTTATGAACTGCAATAAGGTTGATAAAAGAAGAAATATTTCTCAAGAAACCGGAAGAAAGCTATGACTATAGCATCGGTTAAGTGCATCGACAAACAAATAATTTCCTTCATGGGTTGAACCCTGAATGACTGCAGATAATTAAATATGTTTTTAAGTGGGTCAAGTGGCACATCGTTTTAAAGGTACTTTAATTATTTTTACAAGCATATTGACATTTGTCTAAGTTTAACATGTATGTAAACAACGTGTTGGACGAGACGGTTAAATAAACTGAAAAACGACTTGAAATATCAATCAAAACTAACAAATTCACTAATAACTACTAAAAAAATGTGTTTAATGTCGAAGTATCGATAATGCAACTTGTTATTGATTTTAAAGATATGCATTATCGTTTGGATTTTACAGTAGTCTATATTTTCTAGATCAGAATCGAGATCATAATTGAGATATGGGCAAACTTTTTGAAGAAAGGCCGAGATAAAATAAAATATTGATTTTTGAATCACACACAACACATGTTGCAATGTCAAAAAACTTACTGAATTTCAAAGAAAAAAAAATGAATTTCACTTTATTTTAAATTTAAATTTTTTCAACATTTTCCATTTTTGTATAATCTTAATTTCATAATTATGATTTTTGTCCGATGTTACTTTTAAAAAGAATTTAAAGGTCAGTACAGAATTCAGTTTTAATCAGGTTGCATGTCACCTCAGCACTATCCTGAAGGATGGGTGCTTGCACACACTGGCACCGGTAGCGGGGTGCAATTAGCCCCCTTTAGTGCCTTTTAGTGAAAGTATATAGCAGGGTTGTCCAACTGGCGGCCCGCGGGCCGCATTCGGCCCGCGAGGCTATTTGTTGTGACCCACGTAAGATTTTCGTAAAGCATATATTTTCTTTAAATGGTGCCACAGCGAAAAAAGATTTTTTAATTTATTTTATATTTTATGGTTTAGCAGTGTTTTTACATCACAAGTACTGTACCGCGTGCCGCTTCGCGGACGTGTAACGAACACAATCGTCCTCCACCACTACGAGAACTCCACTGATTATTGCGCATCACAGTTCACGCAGGCTTTAAACGTGCTTTGGAAAAGAACAACCTGACACACTTCCCTAGCTGTCTGCAAATAGCAGAAGAATTCAACGGTGAGGAAAATATTTCCTCCATGAAATACATAAAAAATAAAAACAGAAGCAACCTTACCGATTCTTCCTTACGTGATCTTATGAAAGTATCAATAACTGAACTGGAGGTGAACATTTGTTCATTGGTGAATGAAGCCGATCGACCACAGTCCTCACACTAATTGGATACATCTTTTTCGTTGATTTTGCAATGTTTGTCTTGATTATTGAAAAGTGTTATCAATAAATTTTCCGTTTATAAAAAAATGTAGTTGTTGAGCAATAAAAGAAATAATACTCTTTTTGTTTTAATTATTTTTATACCTCACTTTATTTTGTTATTACTTGTAACAAAATTATTATATGGCCTGCGACAACATCAAAGGTTTTAGTTTTGGCCCTTGAGGCATTGCAAGTTGGACACCCCTGGTATATAGCTAAAGATGTATAGTATAAAAGCAGATGCACTCCCTGAATATAATCCTATTGATGCCCATGTGCACCCGTACCATAACCAAACCTTTTAAAGTTTTTTGTGCTGTATATTGAATGTCTTTTCGAACCCTTTTTAAAACTATTTTTTAATTGTGATGAAGAAATTTGTTCCTTTTTTACGATGGAATCCCCGTGATATTTTTTTAATTTAACGTTAACTTAAAACTCTGTTACATTTAAATAATTACTTAGATTAAGTTATTATATTGTAGCATAGTTCTGAAGATTGGAAGCTAGGAAATAAATGCTTTTAACACGTTTAAAGTACTTTTCTTCTTAACACATCCATTTCTTTGTATAGGGATCACAAGGTTTTTCTTTTAAACATAGCTGATTATCTTTCCTCACTTTTAGAGAGTGTCCAGGTTTCTGAACAATATTTACCGGTTTTATTAAAGTTTTATAATAATATATTTGCTATTTTATTTTTATAAAAGGTTTTCTGATCTCGGTTGCCTAATTAAGGTATGGTAACATTTATTGGCAACGAATATTAGCCTTTTTACTCCTTCTGCAACATTGGTATTAGGTATTCCTTTTGATGTAATCTATAATATACAAAAAATAGAAAAAATATCAAAATTATCGTATATTGACAGTTCTGTACTACCTACGTATTTAAAAAACCTTTTGTGAAGAAACTGCATTAATTTTTAATCTTGAAAGAGTTTTAAAGTTTTTCTTGACGAGAAAATAGATTCACTGCATTTGACTGCATTTTGAAACCCATGAAATAGTTTAAAATATCATAGATTAATTGATTTTTTAAATTAATTTCGTTTTTGGACTTAGGGGATAAATTTATTGATGTTACTGGGAATATCTGTAGCAAAATGCAAATTCCGTTAGCCGTACAATATATTTCAAATATTGTCTATCTAAATCTTTTTTTATCCTGTGCAGCTCTCACTCCACTGTTTAATGTTTTTCAATAATGAACATTTTCTCCTACCTGGGCCTGTGCTTGTTTCAACTTTCCCCTTCATCAACAACCTCAAGAGCTCATAACCTTAAGGTCCATGGTAATATGGTCTATGGTCTATGGTATATCTCATGAGTAACATGGTCTATGCATGGTACTCCCTACTTTTGATGTTAATTTGACTCCCAAGTATTTAAAGGTTTCAGTTTCTTAACTAAATACTCGGTTTTTTGTTTATTAATTGTAAGGTCTTACTTGGTGTACTTTTCCTCAAGCTTTCTAAGCATATAGTCTATATTGCCCTCGTATATAGCTATAAGTATTGATCGTCAGCAAGGGATATTGTGTAAAATCTCTCGTCTTCAATTGGAATGACCATATTGCAGCATTTTCTTCTCCACACTGAGAGCGCCTCATTCAGACATATCAGCAGCTTTGCTTGAGACCCCTACTTATAGGAATTTCTTTAGTTACTTTGTTTCCAATTTTAATGTAAACAGTTATATTTTTGTAAAGCTGTTGTACTGCTTTTATATATTTTTTATCTATTCTTTGTTTTTCCATTGCAGCCCAGAGATTAAAAGTGGTCTGAAAAAGGCACACTATCGTATACCTTTGTCAGATCTATATAGACTACATGAGTTGAAAGGTAAAAATGACCCTAGATCCGAATTACCGGCTTGGGTTTCTTAAATAATCCAGATCTGTTGATCCGAATCTTTAAAAAGATCTATTTAGATAAAAAGATAGTCCAATGACTATTTTTTAACAAAATTGATTCTTCGTTGTAAGCATATTTATTGAAAATTCTTAAAAACACATTATTTGTTATGAATTCCTCTATTTTTTAGTATTTATATTCATTCTTTCATTCGTGTTTGGGACGTAATAAAAGTTACTGAAGTGATCATTCCTGTCAAGTAAATTTTCCGGTAACTGAGAAATAATTATTGCAGCTTAGGTGAGGTTTAGCTTAGATTGGGTTACGTGTCTAAGAGAATTCTTGATATACAATTAGCTTTTCTCCTATTACAGCAAAACATACAATAAAAGATTATGCGTGAGTAGTTTTTAAAAACTGTTATGAGCGCTTACGATAGTTCCTGTAATTATTTTTAATTAAAAACAGATGCACGTGCATTGGGAAATCGAAACGAATTTTTATATAACTAGTTTACACAAAGTTTAGCTTTTAGTGTTCGGTATTTATTTATGTGTAAAATCCAGAAATATGTCAGATATTCTTTAAGAAATAGTTTTAATTTGATATATTTTTTGTTACTTTTTCTACCGCTCTCTTTTATTAAAACGTTTGAAACTTGCCGCATTAGCTGTAAAACGATTATTGATTTGTTTAAATTTCAATTGTGCATTGAATTACAATTTACCGTTCTCCCAAGAAAATTTAGGTATGTATTCTGCTTAATGACACGTTCAATATTTGTCATGAATACTAATTAATTCCTTCGATTGTTCATAGAAATGTTTTATATTGTATAGGCAATGATGAGCTGATAAATGAAATATCTATTCTTTGTTTAAAAATCTATTAGAACCAATCAAATGTTACATGTGACATGGGTTTACTTCACCATCTCTCTCTTCTCTCTCTTCAGTCCTATCCCTCTGGAGGATGTGTAGTGGTTATCGTGATGCCTTGTATTAGAGGTGGGCTAAATATCACTACTCTGTGATTTATCAGCTGTGATTAGAAAATAACAATCACGTCCTGTAAATAACAACAAAATATACTGCGACTGTGATGTGATTGTGATTTCGGTCTTGTTCTATGTTCTTGATCTCCAAAACGTAATATATCATGTTTTTTATCGTCTCAGTCTCATCTCAGTCGCAAAGTTGTGAAATAAGAGACGTGTAACCGGATAATAAGGAAGGAGATTATATCGTCTTTGGAGGAATATGAGCATTGCTAGTTTAGTGTAACATTAGTACGTAAACAAATATTATTTGAAAAAAAAAATGAAAAAGGTATTTAGAGTTTCAGTTTATGGAATTGGTGTAACTCGTCTTTTTTACTCTCATTTTTATTCTCATTTATTTTAAAAATGACACCAGTGAGAAATAAAAAAAGAAAAATTAGTAGTTTACGGAACTTTTTTATGGAAATGGATGAAAAGTATGCGTAATACAAAATTTCTAAGGCAAAGTTGTTTTATAAAACGAGCACATCTAATTTAAAAAAAACACGTGCAAGTAAAACATCCGACCATATCGGATATACCCAAATAATAACAACATCATCATCATCATCAATCGCGGTACAACTCTTCGTGAGTCTTTGCCTCGTTTACTATTGCCTTCCATGTTTGTCGGTCATGTGCCAGTAATTCCCATTGTCGCACTCCCATTTTCTCTAGATTTTCTTTGAGTACATTTCTAGGTCGCCCTACAGACCGTCTTCCATCTGGCCTTTCCCAGAACACATTGTGATCCAATTTCATTATGACCAGACTGCTGGTCGTATTATGGTCTTATATATCCGGATTTTTATACCTCGTGCAAGAAGTTTTGACTTAATTAGATGTTGCATTGCAAAGAAAGATCTGTTTTCTGCCATTATTCTCGTTTCAACTTCTCGCTCTAATTTGTTGTCATTTGTGATTGTTGTTCCTAGATATTTAAATTCTTTAACCAATTCGAAGTTGTGATCATTTATAGTAATGTTTTGCCTTATTCGCCGTCGTTCTTGTTGTGAGACGACCATGTATTTTGTTTTGTCTTCATTTATTTTTAGACCGATGTTTAATGCAGCTTCTTCAAAGCTCGAGAAAATATCCTTCATTTCTAATCTTGATTGTGCTACTGCGTCTACGTCATCGACAAAGGCGAGTATGATTTTTGCCCCCCGAGCAGTCTGGTTTGGTTTTAGGATATATTTTTCGCATGACATATTCTAAGGCCAGGTTAAACAACAATGGGGACAACGGATCTCCCTGTGTCAGTTCAGAATTTACGCAGAAAGCATTTGATATTTTCTTTCCTATTCTAACTTGTGCAAAAGAGTTACTTACACACATTTGTGTAACCGCAGCTAGTTTCTTGGGTACGCCGAGCTCGATCATTGCCTTTCATAATGTTGCACGATTAATTAAATCATAAGCCTGTTTAAAATCTATAAAAAACTCATGCACGTCGTGATTATATTCCCAATACTTTTCAAGCATTTGTCTTATTGTAGGTAAATATTTGATCACCCAAATAATAACAAGTGTAGAAATTTATGATGGTCCATAATGGCAACATCGTTTTATTCGGAGTTTAACAGACTAATTGATTGCTCTATTGAATTACAATCACAGGTAAAAATCACAATGAATAAAAAAATACGATCACAGTTATATCTGTGCTTGCAGAATCACAGTATACCCCACCACTATCTTTTATTGTCCGTCTCCGCAGATCTCTGTCTCTGGTCATTTCTTTATACTCATGGATAGGTCTTTTGCATATTTCTGTAATTTGGTCGATCCATGCTATTGCGGATCATCCTCGTAACCTTCTACCTTTACTTGGTAATAAGCTTTTCCATTTTTCTGTGTCTGTTTTTATAACAAGACCGAAGTATTATTAATTGTTGGAGATTGGAAACTTGACTTTGATGCAGAGCCGTTTGCTGGCCTTAAGCTTATTTAAAATTGAATTATTTGTCCTGTCTTCATTCACTTCACCAAACAGGAATCCAAATTTGTCAATCAGCACACATATTTATTAGATATCTAAATTAACTGCCATTCTCGTTAGATTAGATAGCATCGTCATCACCATCAAGCCTCATTAATTGACTTGCCATAGAAGATTATTGGACTACTACCAAAGCGAAGTAAAGAAAATGTGGTAGAGCCAGAATTGATTAAAAGCCTACTAAACCAAAACTAAAATCGATAGTTACTAGACGACTTCGATGAACTTCGAGAACACAGTTCGATGGTTTGGGATGGTACAGGGATTTATTATAATAAATGCAAATTATCTCTTTCTTTTACCCCAAATAATTTTTTACATAAAATATAGATTTCTTTTTCGCTTATTACATTACTTTATTACTTTGCATTAAATTTTTTTAAATAAATTGTTAACAATATTAATTGTACAAGTTTTATTTTCTAATTTACAAGAAAGAGGTGTCATAAATCAATATCGCTTCTAATCTACATAGTAAATAGGCATTATATGGCAATGTTGCCTATAGGCAACTAATTCAAACGTTATTTTCTGATGAAAATGATCAGCTTCTATATATGTCTATCAAGGAACCTCATTCTGGGTTTCCCCCTTCTTCTCTAATTAATGGATCTATCAAGGAGCGTTTTTCTAGTTGGTTCATTTTATTCCACCCGCATTTCATGCCCTATCCACCTCAGACGTCCCAGCAAATTGTACGGTTTATCTCTGCGGTAGTATTATTTTCAGTGTTAACATCGTAAAGGGCCGTAAGCTGCAGTAATTGGGACATCATTGGGAAATCAAGGCAGCATCGACCATTATTTTAAATATTAATTAGGCTTTGAATAAAGCAAACTACCAGAACTAAATATGTTTGGTTTTCGATTAAACGTTTGTATAACTAAAAGTTATATTCCTATATTTATTACTAAGGCAAATATACTAATAAAAACATGAAATAGGGGCATAAATATGCAGTATTTTACATAAAATATGCATGTTTATTTAGAAAATATGCACGTACCTAATAATAAAAAATATAAAGATAACTCGTAGTAAAAGAAAGTAGTATCCGTTTTGTTTACAAAAATATTTACAATATCATTTTATAGTAATTAAAATTTATTGATTTACAAACTAAGTTTCGGTAGGGAAATATAATAATTACTTTAAATTGTGTGAACAATAAACTGTTAAATGCTATCCAAATTTTTTTAACAAAAACATATTGCTTCTGAGTACATATATTTGTAAATGGAAAAACTTCTTTATATATCAAGACTGATATAACAAGGGCATTTCCCAAATGTACCAAATGATAATATTTTGTTTTAATTTGTTTTAAATTAAATGATTCGTAAAATGTCTGACCTAGTACTTACAGCACTTATACTAAAGCTTACTTAATACTAAAGCACACCACCAGAAAGAACCTTGTAAATATTTGCATAACAATTAAAATATTTGAATTAAACATATCAATAAAAATCGTTGTAGGAATCTTGAAAATATCAAGATATGACCGCGAATGAAGGAAGATCCTCTATTATTTACAAGAAGAACCCCCTTTTGGGGTTTTCTGTTTATCTAAGAAAAAATATGAGGATAAATTAAATGCACTTAATTAAGTCCAATATATAAGTTTTTGTTTTAGTCAAACAAAGGCAAGCTAATGCTATTGTACGAAAGAAAAATGTTAAGCAAACTTTTATGACACTATTAAATTATTTGAATTTTTTAGATCCTATTTTTTTATCAAAAGAATTCAAACAAACTGCCTGAGAAAACAAAATACATCGATTTATTACGAACTAACCTTGTGTCGTCACGTATTTATTAAAAAACATTCTCATATAAAAAAATTGAGTTGTAAACTTTAGTTCTCTTTGTAATCTTCTTCTTCTTTTGGTGCCTATCCTCTGTGGATGTTGGCAATCACGTTGGTCTATACAACTTTGTTAACAGGTGCTCTAAATAGATGTATGGTAGTCATTGCTGCCCACTGTCTGATGTTCTTCAACCAGAATATCAGTCTGATATAGGAAATTCTGAGCATGCGGCGATAGCATCACATCTCGAAGGCTTTTAATCGTTTGGATGTTGCCTCCGTCAAGGTCCTGGCTGCAACTCCATAAAAAAGGGTAGAAAATAGCATCTCAAGACTCGTGTTCTTATATCAATGTTCAGGTGCATATTACATAAAATCTTCCTGAGGCGATTGAAGACAGCTCTCGCCTTCTCTATACGGCATCTTATTTTCTGTGAGTGGTCCCATTCCTAATTTAGGCTGCATCCAAGATATGTAATTTTGTCGACAATTTTCAAGGGTTCATTATTAGCTGTGAATTCAAGGTTCATTATTAGCTGTGAATTGGTGGTGTATTACATCATTTTTTTGTAATACGGGTTTTAATCTAAATATCTAAGTTAAAGAACTGTTTATTTTCGGCAGTTTTACATCACAATTAAAAATTCTAGAGACAAATGTTACCTACTGGTTTCAATTTTACAATAACAGTGATTTCTAAAATTTTAATATCTCAATAAAAATTTTTACCTAGAGTTATAAACTGGCAGATTTTGTAACACTTATTCAAGAACAAAGCTCAATTTTAATAAAACCTCATTTTAATAAAAAAAGCCACAAAAGCTTAAATAAAACCAAATATCACGATTTTAAAAACGACAAAGTACGTCTACAGTAGGTCCACAGCACACTAACAAATGCTAACGTTTACAACAACTCTTAATGTGACGTAGTTGCGCCAAATGCGAAACACATTATCTTTAGTTGAGTGTATCGTGTCAAGGCAGATACGAGCTACTTCAATGCAATTTACAAGGTAAAATTGAAGGAAAAAGGGCCCCAGGATGAAGAAGAATATCCTGGCTTGCTAACCTGAGAGCATTGTATAGAAAGACCTAAACACAGCTATTTTGTATAGCAACCAACAAAGTCATCATATCCAGAATGATCAGGAACGTTCAGAACAGACAGATACAATAAGAAGATTATATATTAAACCAATGGTTCTGATTTGTGACATACGTATTACTTCTTCCAGAGCCAGATTGAACAGTATACAGAAGAGACGGTCTCCGTAGCGTAGCCTGTTATTTATTTTAAAAGATCAGACAGTTCCCCCTGAATTCGTACTCTACATTCAATTTTTCAAGAGTTAATTTTGTTAAATTTACTAACTGATTTGGTATTCTTAGCTCTTCTATTGCTTTGAACATTTCTCTTCTATTCACAGACTGCTTTCTAGTCTATAGATATGTAATGAGTGATGAGTATCTATGCCATATTTCAGTGTTTTTTCTATATTTATGTCTTCTGTAAATCAAATTATACATACAAACTAATTTTCTTTTAAGTTTTTAAACTTTTGTCGTTACATAAGATACAGTGTTAAAATCTGTATTTTTTATGAAATGTACCAGAGCAGTTTACGGAAAATGTTGTTAAGAATTAACCGTGAATATAATTATGACTTATTACAAAACAAATGAACAAACAATTTCAATCCAAAATATTTCTAATAAATTCACAATCTGCTAAAGCTTACAGCATTCTGCTTAAGTTTTGGTTAAAAATTATATAATTAACAGTTTGTAATGTAAATATGTTTGTATTAAGTTTTATGAAAGTGTAATATAATCAGTATATTTTGTAATACTGTAATTTTGTATTTATTATAGTCCACAAGTATTTAATTTAGATATTATCGTGGTACCAACATTATAAAATAAACTGATTAGTATTTTATTTGCCAACCGGTTTTTAATAAAATGAAATGATTAATAATCCAAGACAATTTGTGGTTGTTTTAACGAATAAAAAAGATCGGAAATCAAAGGAATTCATTTCCGTGAATTAATAATTGAAATAAACATAGTTTTAAAAAGAAGAGAGCTATGGATTATTTTGAATTCCTTTATGAAACATGGAATTAAGCTGTATTTAATGACTCACTGTCATCGATTCACTTACTAAGAACCTTAGGCTCACAACACTTCAATGAGGTACATAATCACTGTCATCAGCAATTAACTTCGGGTACCTCAGTCTCTAAAATTTGGGTTCCTTCACATGTAGGTGACACTGGTAATGTAAAATAGGACCAAACAGCGAAAAAAGCTATCCCAATTTTCCAGTCGAAAGAATACAGCTCCATCAAGACCTACACAAGAATTACACCAAGTATAACCAAAAGTAAGATCATCATATATTCCTATATAACAAAGAAGTGACAAAGTAATAATCAGAAGAATAAGAATAGGTCACACTCGACTCACTCATGGTTACCTCATGAGTTCTGGAAATCTAACAGTTGTGAACGCTGTAATAATACACGCAAAACTAAACTAATGTTACATAAAGATGATAAACCTATGAAAACCGTCCAAGGGACAGAGATAGAACACGTAGATGAACATACATATCTGGATCAAAATGTCAAGGTTAGCAAAGAAAATCAGACCACCGAAATAAACAGACGTTTAAAAATGGAATGTGCAGAATTCGGAAGACTCTCATAGGTCCTTCAAATTAAAATATACCTCAAATACTGCGAACTAAAGTGTTTAATTCCTGTATTCTACCTGTACTACATGATTTGAAAGGCTTCTATTGTTATATTGAGGCACATTGAAAAACAGACAGTCATGTTTACATAAAAAGAAGAAGAAGAACATTTAGCTATGTGTGCTATCTAAAAAACCTTGAAGGTAGTTGTATTTCTGAAACAAAACTGAGTTTGTTAGAGATTTCCTTTTTCTTAGCATTTGTTTCTGAATTTTGCTGAACAATTACTTACAATAAGTCAATCGAAACATGATCGTTTTACGAACAAACAAAGTAATTTCACCACCGGAAATTAATCTTTCATTATTTCAATGTTGTTATGTAAACTAATTTAACCACTCTGTTTTTTCATTTTAATATTCAAAAATCATCAGCCGTATTATCAATACGTGTCTAGCTATGTATTACATGTTCGTTTTATGACTACAAATTTTAATTACACAATAAAAACAAAACACTACACTTACAGGCATAAATTAAAACTAAAATTACTAAAACAGATTCACTAGGTGAAAGTCATAATGCAATACGAAAAATTGGGACTATCAGAGGCAAGTCATTTGTAGTTAAGATTCCATCACGCATATCAAACTACTAATGTTATTGTTTTTTTTTTATTTGCCGGACATAGATACTACAATAAAATAGTCCTGTTAGAATCAAAACCATTGCGGTGTTCCCTCTTTTTTATATAAGATATTCTTTGTCTTCTTAATTAGCGCATTTATAATTGACTCTGTTGGTTTTTGGTGTAAACCATACACAAACAAGTATCAAACCAAATTCAAGAACACAAGTTCCGCAAAACATCTCACATATATTTTATTATCACGTTAGTCGATTTTACTCCTCATCCCTAAGCAGTTTAAGATTACACCATAGCAACCTTCCGGCATAAGTTAAAAATAAAAAATAAAAGTGAATATTAAATTATATAAAGAAGAAAAAAGGATTCTAAGATGTAGCATAATTTTTTTGCTTTAAATATCGATTATTAAATAAATAAAAATGTATGTGATACGCTCTTGATGACGTGACAGAAACCTAAAACTGTTTGCTTCTCAATGTTTTTGCCGAATCATCTGAAAACAATATTATCATACGAAAAAATTTAAATACCCATTACTTTAAATACTAATTTTATATCCAAAGCGTCTCAGAAGAGGAACCCAGTTGGCCGCGATGCAAATCTGGTACAAGAATGTAAGATTTTGACACAAAAAAGATGGGATATGTAGAGGTCAAGGAAGCCGAGGAAGAGCAATGGGGAGACTAAGCGAAGAAGGTTCGTTTTCGTAAAGTTTTGAAAAACCGACAAAGTTTTCCTTAAGTCGATGTGTGTGGCGAGAAGAAGGTGATTTTAGCTTAAAATGTAGTATAGCAATCTTTGTAATATGAGTTAATCACTGTTTGTTGTAAGCTGTATCACAAGAGATTTGACAACAGCGTCCTGAGGGCTGAAGTAAACCGAGATGGTTTTAAGTGAAAAATAAGCAGGCGAGTTTAAAGGATCATATAATGTTATCATCTAGAATAACTTGAACTCCAGTTTTGGTATTTGATTTGATTTTTTCCGAGACTTGTCCATTCTCCAGTTTGTGTCTTCCAAAGGTCAAATTTTGATTGTTTGAAGTTTGTTGAATACTGTTTTTTATTCAAATCTAAGGTAACAAACTTTTTTATAATTTAAAAATAAATAATTAGCCAGTGAACCTAGTGATTTTTTTTAAAAAACATTTATCGTTAATACATTTAGATTTGCTCCCGTAACAATTTAACAAGTTTATATTTTGTATCAGCTAATTGTCATATTTTAGTTTCTTTTAAATAAAATCAACCTTTAATAATTAATTAATAATTCAAAAAAGTGTTCATTTCGAAATATGATTTTGACATCTTTTTCTGTCTTTCTTTACATAAATAACCATAGTTTTAAATTATGTTTTGTTGTTAGAAGGTTTAATGTCAGGTTTTTGATAGATTTAGATATTTTTTTGTAATAACTATTTATGTAAAATAAAAATAAACATGTAATTTTTTCTCTTTAAACTAGGAGTTTAGAAAATTATTTCTTCTAAAAAGATATTTGCCCTTAAATTTTTTTAGGAAAGAAAAAACCTAAACCTTTCTTTGTAAGCAGCAGGAAGATTTTTTTAAACAGCATGCCAATTTTAAATAGTTTAGAAATCTTCTTGTATAGTCTTTGCGCAGGACATCTCTGTAAGTATTTCTTGATTTCTTTTCTGAAGTTAGTTCTCCCAGTCCACCCAAAAAGAAAGGAATCCTTGTCTACGACCTTGCTCTCCAAATAAAACACAAGTAGACGTTTGCAAACACATTCTTTGCTTACCATATCTGCAAGCCCTGTAATTGTTCAGTCGCCCCTTTTAACCTCCTATAAGCAAATTATATTGTTATAAAGTTATGCAGAAAGAGTTTTGTTATAACTAACTGCCTTGTTGATGCAGTGGTAAAAATGTCAACCTACTGAGTATAAAAAGGTTGTGGTTGAATCCTGGTGTGATGGGAATTTTTATTTAAAGAAATTTCTTCGTTGGATTGTAACTCACCCGAGATATCACAGTGTTTTGGATATAATAAGCGATTCTTTGCTAAGACATTAAAGTTGACTTTACTTGGTAACAAAGCAAATAGTTAACACACACTACTATATACGCTATGTGCAAAGTCGGTTGACTGTAGTACGACCAAAAATACACCTGTCAATCTTGTCAAGAAACTTCTTTAGTAAAGAAGCTACATTTTTGGATAATCATATTTAGGATCATATGCAATGATTTGGTGAATATTATAGATTATTTTGGAAATTTTCTCAAAAACTAAATATTTGGGAGGCATATTAGGTAACTACGCATTCTCGTTTATTATATCATGGTAACTACGTCGTAGATTCAATATTGATTGACGGTAATTAAATGGTACAACATACATAAATATGTTAGAAATAATCACTAATATAATGCATAACATAATACACCACTCGCAAGAATTACTTCAAAACTTATAATTTCATAAAATGTTCCTCTACATCGCCAAAATCCGAGCTTATCTAGACACTTTTTTTGCTACAAGATGGATTATCCGACGAGAACGTAAAGTATGACCACAGAGATCTTCTGACTTAATACAATCAGAATATTTTATATCGTCTTTATATCGCCTAACAAGCAAAAAATTGGTTGATGATTATTTTAAAAAATAGAACTGCTCGAGTATTTTGATTATATGCCAAAAATAAATATTGCCGGTTTTAAAATTGCAATGCTCTTAATTATTTTTAAATATTGGAGGTAGTATAGAAAGAACTCTTCATAATAACCCTCCCCCCCGGACCCAATTCCGACACTGTTATTTACAAATTTTAAGGACTTAAAATGGTGGAGGTACAATAAAAAAATTTCGGAGCCCAACCAAAACCCCTCTAGAGGAAAATTCTAGGTGCGCTACTGGTAAAGTCCAACGTTCTCTATAATATTTTGTCTTTACCTACTAAGTTTTAAACATTTTTTTTAGGAGCTTCTTTCCACTTCCACTGACACATTCTTTATTTTAATTCTCCTTTAGTGTTTATTTATTTTATTTTAATGCTCACTGTTGGGATGTTAAATATGTATGTTAATAAACAATTTGAAATAAGTTGACATATAAATTAAACGCTGAACAGTCGAATAGAAAGGGCTCTCGAACATAAAAGTACTGAGTACTAATAATAAGTTATACGATTACTTGTAGCAACGATTTCTAACACGCGTCAATAATTATATAAATACTTATTTAAATTTTGATAATTTCTATTTTCTAATTAAAAGTATTAGTTTTTTACATAAGTTTATTTATATTTAGAATAAAATTATAGTACATATTAGTCCAGTCGTCAGAAATTTGATCTCTGACGAACAGACATTACATGAACAAGCTGAATTTTACTTAAAACGTCAATTTTGGGGCCCTCAAAAAATATGCAAAAAAGATTACCATTCTTATCCTCCGGCCTCTCCCTAAAACCCACCCACGAATAGGAAAATGAAGATGATACTACAAAAGGCAAACACCCAGAAAATAGGAAAATATAATTTTTTTAAGTTTAAAGTAAAAGTTTCTCGAAAAAAAAAACTTTTTCGAGAAATACTAAAGTAATACTAACTCTTCTTTTTGAATCATCATCATCATCTTTGGCTCGACAATCCTCTCTGGATCTTGGCCTGCTCTAAGATTCGTCGCCATTCTGTTCGGTTTTTGGCAACATGTTGCCATCTTCTGATTTTTAATATTCGTAAGTCGGTTTCTACTCCATCTAACCACCTATTTCGCGGTCGGCCTTTGCTTCTTTTTCCTACAGGTGTTCCTGTGGTTAGCTTTTTAGCAATGGTATTTTCTGGCATTCGTATTATGTGTCCAGTCCATCTAAGTCGCTGTGTTTTAATGAACATTATGACATCTGGCTCGTCAAAGAGCCGATACAATTCAAAATTATATCTTCTGCGTCACTGCCCTTGGTCGTTTACAGCTCCAAATATTTTGTGGAGTATTTTACGCTCAAATATTCCCAAAAGTCTTTCATCTTTCTGCGTTAGAGTCCATGTTTCTGCTCCATATGTGAGGACCGGAATCAGCAATGTTTTGTATATAATAATTTTAGTTTTTCTTTGAATTTTTCTTGAGTGGAAATGCTTTTGGAGTCCATAGTATGCCCTATTTATAGGATTTATTCGTCTTTTGATTTCTTCGCTTGTTTTATTGGTAGCAGTTAATAGCGACCCAAGGTATGTGAAGTTGTCAACACGTCCAAAGGTATGACTTCCAAAGACTGTTTCTCGTTCCTCATTTGCTATCCGATCCTTTGTAACCAACATGTACTTGGTTTTGTCTTCGTTGATGACTAGACCGACCTGTTTCGCCGCTGTTTGTAATTCTAGGAGATATTGCTCAACATCTCGCTTGCTACGCCCTACTATGTCAATGTCATCAGCATATGCTAAGACTTGTATCGATCTATTGTAAATAGTACCGCCATCCCTAATTCGTGTATCTCGGACTGCCTTTTCTAAGGCAAATTTAAATAGGAGGCAAGCCAGAGCATCTCCTTGTCTGAGTCCATCCGTTATCTCAAAGGATCTAGAACTCTCTCCCTTTATTCTAACAGTGGCTTCTAAGTTAGACATTGTCATTCTCGTTAGTCGGATATGTTTCTCTGGTATACGAAACTCATGCATTGATTGGTATAGCACTGTTCTCTTGACAGTGTCGTATGCGGCCTTGAAGTCGACGCATAGGTGATGGGTTTCAATATTGAATTATAATGTTTTCTCGAGAATCTGTCTTATTGAATGAATCTGGTCAATTGTTGATTTTTCTGGAGTAAATCCAACTTGATATTTACCAACTATGCCCACTGTGTAAACTTGCAACCTTTCGTAGAGAATATTTGCTAGTATTTTGTAAGCAGTTGTTATCAGGGTTATACCTCTATAGTTGTCACACTGGAGCTGGTCACCTTTTTTATGTAACGGGCATATCACGCCTTGAGACCATTCACAAGGCATGGTCTCATTATGCCAAAAAAGAAGTAAAAGCTTATGCAGTGTCTGTAGTAGGGCATTGCCACCATTCTTGTAGAGCTCACTGCAAATTTGATCAACTCCTGGTGATTTATTATTATTAAGCTTTTTAATGGCTTGGGCAACGTTTTCGATGGTAGGTGGTCTTTCGTTTGGGTTGAAAGGATTCCAATCATTTCGATTTGCTAGGGTGTTATCTGCTTCTTCGATATGATGGCCATTAAATTTTGCATCGAAAAATTCAACCCATCTGTTTAGGATTGAGGCTGTATCATTTAGGATGTTTCCTTCTACATCCTTACAGCTCCTTATTCTTGACTTAAACTCTTTGCGCAGTTTATTTAGATTTCTGTAGAACTTTCGAGTTTCATTTTGATTTCTTAGCCATTCTGTGCTTTCCAACTGCTTTTCTTGGCACTCCTTGTCAAACCATTCGTTTTCTTTAACTGGTTTGGTTCTGGCTTCTTTTTGAATACCGAAATTTTAAAATTAAATTTTAAAGTAAACCGAAAAAATAAAAAATAATAAATCTTTAGTGTTTAGAGAAAAAGGATTTAAATATATTTTACAAACTGGTCAAGTATGCCTATGGCTGCTTATAAAATATAAAATATAATTTACAATGATGAAACATGAACACCAAATAGGAAATCATGATTACAAATTAATTAATTACAAATCTCTTAAATATTAGACCAGTAAAAAATTGCTTAAGCGAACGGGACCACAATATTTAATACAATAATGAAATAAACCCCTAAGACGAAATATATCTGAAAGTTTCTTCTCTTAGCTATAGGTATCGGACTATAAATATAGTCCATAAGTTCTAAAACTTATGGACTATATTTTGTATTGACTTGGATTATATGCTAAAAGTTTATTATTTGAAACATTTAATGACTGACTGTAGATGCCAATTGATTGGATCCAACGTCACATGCAACGGGCAAAGTTATGAGTAATCAATATTCAGCTATTAGGAAATAATCAACAAATTGACAAAGTTGAGAGCTATACATATCTGAGTACTAATGTAAATAGCCGATGGGACCTATTAGCTAATGTAATAGAGATAAAACAACGTATAGCAAAGACCAATTTATTTGGGAAATTTATGAAGATGCTTGATGAGTCTTTCAAGTTGATGCAGTGCTATAAGCAAATACTGAGGATCTCATGGGTTGATCAAGTAACGAATTATAAAGTTATCTGCAGACTGCACAAAGAATGTGAAGTGCTTATTACGATAAAAAAATGGAAATTGTAGTACTTTGGTTATATTAATGGAAATATTGATAGGTATGGTTTACTTCAATTGTTTCTTCTTCAGCCTTCATTTATCCAATGTTGGACATAGGCCTCCTCCAATTGCTTCCATGCTTCCCTATCTTTTGCAATTCTCATCCACTGCTTTCCAGCTACAGCAGTTATATCGTCTATCCATCTCTTTTTAGGTCTTCCCATGCTTCTTTTTGTTTCTCGAGGTCTCCAGAATGTCACTTTATGAGACCATCTGTTGGTGTCTTGTCTTGCTACATGTGCTACCCATTGCCATCTCAATGTCGCTATTTTTCCCATGATGTCAGTTACTTTAGTTCTTCGACGTATTTCGGTGTTAGGAATTTTGTCTCTGAGGCTTATATTTAACATGGCCCTCTCCATGGCCCGTTGAGTTACTCTTAATTGTTCTGCCATTTTTCTTGTTATTGCCATAGTTTCCAATCCATAAGTGGCAACTGGTAGTATACAAGTGTCATAGGTTTTTCGTTTTAAGTGAATTGGAATTTTTCTGTATTTTAAAATGAAGCTCAACTTACCAAAAGCAGCCCATGATAATTGTGTCCTTAAAAAAAAACACAGAAGTTAAAACACTTCACAAATGTGTATTTAGGTATAAAACAAACAAGTTAAAACTTTTTAAAAAAGTGTCGTCACATTTAAAGTTCTGGCAGAACGTTTTCGATCACTACGGATCATCTTCAGTGCCTCGTATTTGCTGCTAACTATATAAATATGGTGTCTATAAGACTACCATGTTTGATTTGGTAAGGTGTCACATTTTACATTAGGTAATGTTGATACTGTAGGTCGATGACAATGGATGTATTTAAAATTTATTACTTTAGGGACTACATGTCTCCTAAGCTCGAGTACTTGCACGTTGTCAGTTCTGACAACGTGCAAGTACTCGAGCTTAGGAGACATGTAGTCCCTAAAGTAATAAATTTTAAATACATCCATTGTCATCGACCTACAGTATCAACATTACCTAATGTAAAATGTGACACCTTACCAAATCAAACATGGTAGTCTTATAGACACCATATTTATATAGTTAGCAGCAAATACGAGGCACTGAAGATGATCCGTAGTGATCGAAAACGTTCTGCCAGAACTTTAAATGTGACGACACTTTTTTAAAAAGTTTTAACTTGTTTGTTTTATACCTAAATACACATTTGTGAAGTGTTTTAACTTCTGTGTTTTTTTAAACGATGGTATACAGCCAATTACGGGGTTTTTCCCATTAATTTTGAATTGTGTCCTTCTTTTAATTTCTAGGGTTTGATTTTCCTTTTCGGTTTTAATTGCATGTCCTAGATATATATACATATATATATATATATATATATATATATATATATATATATATATATATATATTGTTCTACATTTTCTATATTGATGTTATCTATCGTGATGTTTTCTAGGCTGTTGCTTAATATCTTTGTTTTGTCGAGATTCATTTTTAATCCTATTTGATTCGATTTGTTATTTAAATCTTGTAGCATTGATTTTACTTCATGGATATCTGTGCTTATTAGTACTATGTCGTCTGCAAAACGCAAATGGTTAAGATATACTCCTTCTATTTTTAATCCATTTTTGGCCCAATTTAGTTGTTTGAAAACATTTTCTAATGCCAAAGTAAATAACTTGGGTGAGATGGTGTCGCCCTGTCTTACACCTTTGCCAAGGTCCATTTTCATAGTTTCCAGATCATCATCTATTGTTACGTGAAAAGAAGCATCATCGTATATATTCTTAAGGAGGGCAGCATATCTTGAATCTACTCTGGCGTCGTCCAATGCTGTTAAGAAAGCCTTTTCTCGATACTGTCGAATGCTTTGTGATAATCGACAAATGCCAGATGTAGTGGTATGTTTTGTGGCATGTACTCTATTGTTTTTTCAATAATGGTCCGAATTGTTTGCAAGTGATCGATAGTGCTAAAACCCTTACGAAAGCCTGCTTGCTCCACTTGTTGGTATGCATCTAGTTTAGCTGTCAATCTATTTGTTATTATTCGGGTTAGTAGTTTGTAAAGGTGTGACAATAAGCTTATTGGTCGGTAGTTTTCTATATTTGCGGTGTCCCCTTTTTTATGGAGTAGAATGACTTCCGCATTTTTCCATGTCTTCGGTATTTGTCCTTCCAATAGGCATTTATTAAGTAATGCTCTTATTGCCTCCTCTAATGCAGTGCTTCCCATTTTTAGCATCTCTGAAGTAATTTTATCTTCTCCTGGTGTTTTCCCATTTTTCATTTGTTTTAGGGCGGCTCTAATTTCTGATGTTATTATTTCAGGGAAGTCCTCTGAGCCCACATTTAAGATATGTTTTGTTGGTATACCTGGGTTCGGAATAGTAGAAGTATACAGCTTCTCATAAAATTTTCGGATTTCTCTAACGATATCTTCCTTATGCGAGCACAATGTTCCACGGTCGTCTTTTATCTTTATGATTTTATTCCTGCCAGTGGATTTACATGTTTTTAGTACTTTCATGTTCTTATTGTTTTCTATGGTTTCAAGAATCTGGTTTGTTCTATAAACTCTGAGGTCTTTTCGAATATTTTTCTTAACGCTTCTGTTAAACGCTTTATAGTCCGGGTTATCTCTGTTCGGTCTTTTTCTTTTCTCTATCTGTTCTAGAGTTTAGGGTTTTAGTTTAGCTTCCTTTTGTTTTCTTATTCTGCAACAACGTTTCTTAGTGACTGTTTGTATGTCTTTAGTTATTTTCTCAGCTAGTTCATCTATATTCTTGTGCTCAAAGGTATTTGCTACTAGTTTTCGGGCTAATTCCTTTTGGTATTTCTCTTTATTACTGGCTAGGATGTCTGCCGTCGGTAAAGGGTTTGTTGTTAATAGTTTTCGTCTTTCTCTCTTTGCGTTAATACGTATATCAGCACGAACTAGTCTATGGTCACTCCCGGTGTTAAATTTGTTCAATACCTCGATGTTTTTACATATTGATCTATCAATGGAAATGATAAAATCTATTTCATTCTTAACCTGACCGTCAATTGTTTATTGTACGAAAATTGTTTTGGAACAAAGGCCCATGAAGACAACGTAGATATTTCCTGTCTCACCAACCCAAGAACTTCAGATTTTCAGTTTTCATTATCCTTTCGTTTTACCTGTCCTTTCCAACATTTTCTCTAATTGTTATTTCGATTATAATAATTTTAACATAAAATCTTAAACATTGCTTGGATGTAATGATTAACTGGAACATTCTGTATTAACTTCTTGTACCAGCCCAAATATTTATTTTACAAATTTGCATTTAACATTAATACTCAAGATGAAACCCTAAAATAACTTCCTCTTTACTCTAAGCCATTATTGTATAAATTGTTGTATTCATTATAATTTATTCCTACCGTAGGCGTAGATATTATGCATTCAAAGATATGTCTGTAATGGTATGGCCAATGTCTATCTAACTTAATTTTCCAGACCAGCAATTTTAAGTTTGAAAAGTGCTATGAAATTAGTGAAACTTGAGAATAAATTGGCAATTTGTTTTAACGATTTTACTTTCGTAAAAATTAGCGTGGGCTAATTACAATCCATGCTTATTAAATAAGACTGTATAAAGCGAACAGTGGTGTCGATTTTAGCCTTTTGTAGTCAAGAGGCTACTAAAATAAAATAAATTGGGCCAACAAAGTAAAAATAAGAAATAAGAGACCAGGGTATCTAACAACTGCTTTTGGTAAATTTGGTGATAACAATTTGTTTTGATTTGTTAAGATCTTACCGTTGAGTATCAACTGCATTATTCTGTATCTGCTTCCTCTCATTATATGCCCAGATATTCGAGTTTTCTCTTTTTTATCATCTTTATTAAGTCACGTTTACCTTGATCCTCTGTTTGAAATTTGTTGAACCCATGATATTCTGAGCATTCTACGATATAACCACATCTTGAAGGCTTCTAATTTGTTCATTATGTTAACCTTTATAATCCAGGTTTTACATCCATACAGTAATACAGGATCTCTTCTTCTTCTTTGTCAACCATTTTCCATCCACTCCTGAATGTAGGTCTCTCCCAATTGCTTCCATCTTTCTCTAACTTGCGCCAATCTAATCCACTGTTTGCCTGCCACTGCTCTTATGTCATCTACCCATCTTTTTTGAGGTCTTCCCATGCTTCTTGTTGTCGTCCTTGGTCTCCATTCTAGAATTCTCCGTGTCCACCTGTTGTCATTATATCGGGCTACGTGACCTGCCCAGCGCCATTTCATTTTTGTAATTTCTTCCACAATATCCCTAATCTTCGTTCTACGTCTTATCTCGGTGTTTCTAATCTTGTCTCTTAGTGATATTCCAAGCATGATTCGTTCCATTGCTCTTTGCGTTGTTTCTAATTTTTTGGCAGATTTTTGTCATCTATTCCAATCATTTCTAGATATTCAAACAGCCTACCATGTTGAACCCTATCAAAAATCAAAATCCTCAAAATCTATAAAACAGACGTAAATTGGTTGCTGTACTTCCCATGATCATTGAAGTAATGTTAGCATTGAGAACAAAGCTTCCCTTGTTTCCAATCCTTCTCTGAAATCGAATTGTTTATTTCCCATTATGTTTTCACATTTCTGCTTGATTCTATTCAGAGACTAATTATTAGTCTAAAGTCTTTACATGATGCCGTATTAGGTTTTTTTGAAAATGGGATAAATGTAGACTCCAACCATATTTGTGGCAGTGTTCCAGTTTCGTATATGTGGTTATTAATGTTTGTTAGTTATGAGACATTGTTGTCGTCTAGAAGTTTGAGCCAGTCTGATGGTATTTGGTCAGGGCTTGGAGATTTCCCATTTTTGCTTTGTTTGATGGCTTTCTCTACTTCTGATTTTAAAATACTAGGACCAGTATTCATACTTTGTGGTGTTAAGTGGTGGCCTCGTGTCCAGGAAGAGCTCTTGTATGTAGTTGGTCCATTCTTGCTTTTTTCGTTTAAGTCGAGAATAATTTTACCTTAGGAGTTTCTCATAAAGTGGGGAGTTCTTTTTCTCTGAGTGTAGGAATTTTTTTTAAGTTTTTTGTGTATATTAAACTCGTCATGTTTTCTTTGTAGTTCTTCCATCTTCCAACATCTTTGTTCCATCCAGGCCTCTTTTGCTCGCTTAACAGACTTTTTAACTCGCTTAACCGATAGAATTTATTGATTAATTTTTTAGCGCACGCAAATAGTATTATCTATTTAGTAATAAACAAACTTGCCTGAATATTAAATTGAAAAGATTACGAGCATTTTAAAGAACTGTGAAATATAAATATGTGAACTCCAGTAGTGCTAAATGATGTAATTAATTTGATTCCTCTTGCAATAATACTCGCATAATATGAAACTGTTAGAAAGAGCGTGGTCCACGTAATTACATGCAATTATTTTAATACAATCTGACAGATACACAAATAATGGTAATATCGAGAGCAGATGCGACTCCGCAAAAGTTGTGAAAATAGAACTTTCACCGTTACTAGCACTTTTATTGCACAGCAGATAATGGTGTTGATAAAGTACCCTCTCACTTTACCGGAAGTTTAATGATTTCTTCTATATCGAAGTTCGCAGAAAAAGTACCGGTTTTGAATAAGGTATTTAACTTATAATAATAGGTTATACAAGATCTGGTGGATAAACACAAAAAGGTCTCTTCATTATAATTATGACATAAACTGTGCTAAAATAGACATGAAAAATGCAGGCGTACAATAATTTTGTTGTAATACTTCACTTACTTTTGACATTAAGTGTTTAAAATTGAACAATATTGATGATGACAGAGTTTTAAGAGATAAGGAGCTAATAATGGTCTGAACTTACATAAAATAATATCTATAGTGTACTTTCTATTTTTTTTTAAATAGTTTAGCTCAACATTACTCTACTTCAAACTTTCCACAGTATTGCCCCTTCTGGTGTACGAGTAAAACACCTTACACCATCGCTATTCTCTCGTTATGTTCCCGCTCAAATAAATCCTTACATGAGAAACAATTGAGCCTATTTTAATTAATATTTTCGCTCCTAAGCCGTTTCAAAATTAATACATTTATACTATTTTTAAATAGATTGACATTGTTCAATAACAAATTAATCCCTTAATTTGTAATCTCACATTATTCTTCACTTCTTAATCTTTTATAGTTTTACCGTGTATAATTGAGACATTATAAAAACAAATTAATATTCGTATCTATAACAAACATATAGAACCAGTACAAAGATTCCAGTATCTTGGTTGCTAGATAACAAACGATCTTGACCACGAGGTCGAAATACGTGCTCATATACAATATGCTAGGTCCGCATTTCAACGAATGAAAAAGTTCCTAATAAACTCTAGGTTATCTTTGGATATCCGATACCAAATTTTAAAAACGTTTATTTATTCCATACTTGTCAGTTGAAACGACAGTTGGTCTGTGTCGTTTCAACTAACAAGTACTACGTGTTAATAATCGAGCAGGGAGACATGCAGTCTCTACAGTAATTTTAAAAATATATCCATTGTCATCGACCTAGAGTCAAAACATAATTAAATGTAACATTTGTAATGCTGTAAATCTATACATGGAGGTCTTATAGACAACTTTATTGTTAGCTACAAGTACACAAGGCACTGAGGATGATCTGTTCAGATCGAAAACGTTCTGCTAGACTTTAAATGTTGACGACACTTTTATAAAGTTTTAAATATTTGTTTTTTATACCACAATACACATGTGTGAAGGGTTTTAACTTCTGTGTTTTTTTAAACGATGGTATACAGCCAACTACGGGGTTTTTCCCATTCATTTTATTATGATTATACGCATTATAGAGATTCTTCTTCTTGAGGTTCCATCTTCTAACGAAGGTTGGATATCAACATGGCAATTCTTATTTTACTTACAGCAGCTCTAAATAGTTGGCTAGAGCTCAGACTAAACCATTCCCTTAGATTTCGTAGCCAGGAGGTTCGTCTTCTTCCTACATCTCTTTTACCTTTTATTTTGCCCTCTATAATCAAACGTAGTAGCCTATAACGAGGACCTCTTAATATATGACCGAAATATTCAAGTTTCCGCCTCTTAATTGTCTGTACAATTTCTTTCCTCTTATTAACCCTATCAAGGACTTCAATATTGGTAATTTTGTCTACCCATGCTATTCGTAGCATCCTTCGATAACACCAACGCTCAAAAGCTTCCAATTTCTTAATCTCCAGTTGTTTCAATGTCCATGCCTCAGATCCGTAGAGCAAAGTTGTAAAAATGTAGCAGCGCAATAACCTTATCCTTAGATCCATTCTTAGGTCTCTATTACACAATAGATGTTTCATTTTTACAAATTTTGCCCTTGCTATTTCTATACGGCTTTTAATCTCTTGCGTTTGTTCTGCGTTTTGACTAACCAATGTTCCTAGATATTTGTATTTATCTACCCTTTCTATCTGAATATTATTAATATGGAGTGTCTCGTTGTCTTTTGGATGTTTTGTAATGACCATGAATTTTGTTTTCTTTAAGTTAATTTTAATACCATATATGGTACACTTTTCATTCAGCCGTTCCAGTATGTTTGTTAGACTTTGCAGAGTTAAAGTGAATATGACAGTATCATCGGCATATCTTATATTATTAATAATTTCACCATTTATTATCATTCCATCGTTACACTCTCCTAAAGCTTCTTGGAAAATGGCTTCGCTATATATATATATATATATATATATATATATATATATATATATATATATATATATATATATATATATATTAAACAGCAGTGGTGACAATACACAGCCCTGTCTCACACCCCGAAGAATTTCTATTTCTTCCGACATTTGATTTTCAATTCTTATTTTGACTTTCTGGTTCCAGTAGAGGTTCGAGATTACTCTGATGTCGCGGCTATCGATGTTTTTCATTTTTAAAATATTAATTAGTTTATTGTGCTGTACCTTGTCAAATGCTTCTTCAAAATCAATAAAACATGTATACATGTCTTGGTTCATATCCAGATTGATTGATTATAGAGATTATTTACCCTGTATAAAGTGTGCCCTGACTGAACGAGTTTTTAAGTTACTGTGCCTCAAGCTAAAAAAGGTTGGGAACCGCTGTTCAAAAGCAATCCAATTTAAATGACCTTATTCGACATTTCACGTCCAGCGTCCAATGTCACATTTTGCGTCAAATGTCATATAAATGTCACGTCCTGCGTTGAATGTCACGTCATTCCACGTCAAATGCCACGTCCTGTGACGAATGTCATGAGTTGTGTCGAATGTCACATAAATGTCACGTCATTTATGCCATTTGACGTCTCGTACATAGCAATAAGATCAATAACAATGGAGATACGCCCCGTTTTCCTATGTTACCATAATCCGTTGTCCTATACTGCCACGTCATACGTTGTAATGTCCCTTTGGAATTGTTGTTGTTGTACTTGTGCTCCTCTCCCCTCTTCAACGAGCTGAAGTACATCGGCAATGTGCCGCCATGTTTTTTTTTGTGTCTACGTACTTATTGACCCCTCCCCTTTCCATTGCAACCTTGCATGTTTTTATACATTGATCTGTTTAGACGTAAAAACTTAGTGTCCTTTTGACATGCTCCGACGCGCACGGCACATACTGCGTTCAAACTCATTTTTCATACCCTTTCCAACGATACCTCACAGTTCACACGTCCGATCCAATATGCCGTCGCGCCTCCACCACAAAAAGCGTCAAAAAAGAACAGAATGAACCTTAGCGATTTCTTATGGGATTTAACATGGGGAAATACGCAGAACACTCTTTTATCCAGTTATAAAACTTTAATTTTTGTAAACTTAACGATTGTTTAGTTTGTCCTTTTCTCAATTAAACTGTTTATTTTAAATATTAAACAATTTTGTATCATATTGCAGATATAACCTTATATATATATATATATATATATATATATATATATATATATATATATATATATATATATATATATATATCCGGTTTTTTAGGCGTTACAACCGTCCGGTAGGGATCTATGGAGGAGTATCACCAAGCCGCAAGCCCTTATCTCTTGCCGTACTGCTCCACCATAGGCCGATCAGATCCCAGTATATCCTAGTCTAAGCCGCAGATTCATCTAGAATTTTAAACTGCTGCGTTAGACTTTTTGTTTTCAGTACACCGAGCTGGGGCTCGAGCCCACATCCACTGAACCATTCGACAGTGAAGCGAATGAGAGGCAGCCGCACAGCCCGCTGAGCTATCTGACCGACTATGTATAACCTTCGTCCCCTTTCTGCGTCAACCTCGTAACTACGAATAGCAAATTTTTCAGGAGAGCAAAAAAACGTATAATGTTAGTGTCGTTAAAAATTTAATAATTTTAATGACTTGAAAGTAATACAGATGATTTAAATAACAATTACTTGGTGCATTTTTTCTATTGTACTAATATTTTTTCAAAATATAAGCATTTTTGTTACTTACGAGGTTGCCGTTCATAAATTTGTAGTTAATATGGTGCAGATACGAGTTTGCTGTTTTAGGTCTCTAATAAATTAGTCGGTTCAAGGAATAAGGAATATGAAAAAAACAAATCAATGACATTTTTAGGTATATTTACTCACGATTATTACAAAAAAAACAAAGAACAATAATTATAAAAAAAACTTTTCAATATAAAAAACCACTTATAGGTGCAATAAATTGTTATAAAAGTTGTGGTAATCACTTAATACCAGTCTTTTTAAGCTTTGCAGATCATTATATTTTTTGACTGGTAAAGGTATGGGACCACTGTAAAGTGAAGTTATGACAATATCATCTAGTTGCGCTTTTTGGTTAGGTGACACTAACCAATTATCGTCATAGTTAAGTTTATAAAACATGCTAGTGTCAGTGTATTTTAAACACTTTATATCTGTAACGCGTGGATCACCGGCTTTACAACCTGGTCTTATAGATTTATAATACGCAACTTTAGAGTAATCTTTAAAGAATTTGTGATCAATATAGACCACTCTATATGGCTCTGGTGAAATTCTCGATTGTTTAATTAACTGAACAAAATCTGCTGGAACATATAATTCTCGAGATTTTTTTTTTCGTTCTATTGTTGAGTGCACAGAATCGCACTCCATTTGTGTATGCCCAACTGTAAGGTATTTTTGATAAATTATTGCTTTATGTTTCGAAGCAATGAGTTGTAAAGCATTAGACAAGTTAACGTTGCGATTCTGTGCACTGCAACCATCACTGAATAGTACAGTTTTAATACTTAAATCTACAAAGGTTTCCAAAAAATGTGAAACACATGAGGCAAAAATATTTGAATCCATACCCCCTTCCCCCTCATGCCAGACATAGCAATGAACCTGACAATTTTTCAAATTATAAATTGTAAACTGATGCACAGCCAATTTTTGTTTAAAGTACTGTGCACTTGCAGCTATGTGAGGTACCAGTTGTACTGCCTGGACGTCCAAAGTATAAGCATTAATCTCACCTTTCAAAGCCTTCTCTTTGTCTATTTCCTTTTCTTTTCTCGCCCTGTCTTTTTCATTTATGTGAGAATCATATATATTTTGTTCAATGTTACCATTTTTGAAACTAAAACATAGATCACACTGATCCTTTTTAGGCTTATATAGGCCTATATTTAATGATCGAACCATTTTTAGGAAACATAAATAAGATCCTTGTTCACTTAAATCAATATGATTATCCTTTAAATACTGCACATAAGTGTTATAAACTTCTCTAAATGAAGTGTAATTTAAATCAAGATATTCCCTATCTGTTTTTTGTCGGCAGTAATGTGAATCCATTTTCGGTACACTTTTTAGGAAGTTTTTAATGTGTTCTCTTTTCTGTTCATTTATTTTACTGGAGCGCTTATTTAAGTCTGATGTTTTACCATTTTTTGGAATCCCAAAATTATCACTAGATTTAACCCAGTTACGAATTGACCATTCACCTAAGTCAAATGTATTGGTAAACATTTTCTTGCAAACAGGTACTAGTTCATTATCAAACTTTAAATTATATTTTAGAGACATTCCACGTCTAGAGTCAGTGTCATTTTTTGTGCGTCTACCTACTGGGCATCTTTTGACAAGATTTATTATCATCACTTTACGTTGTTCCCAATTCAAATTGTTCCAAAACACATGAAATAAATCTTTTCGTTGTGCTTCTGATATTTCATCACATTTAAAATATTTACTCTTTTTGCATTTGTTAGAGTCACATGCCGGTTTAAGTCTTCGTTTTTCTCTTTTCTCTAATCCAGTTCTTTTACCTTTGACCCTTTTACAACTATAATATTCTTTACCTGTTTGCCTAGCATTTTTCTTTTTGTTCTTTAACCAGTTGTCCTCATTTCCTTGTCCTTTCTTTCTTCTTTTCCTTGTAACCAAGCCAGAAGTTTCATCTAATCTGCAGTTCATATCTTCAGAACTACTTGAATCTTCATTTGCATAGTCTGAGACTTCAGGATGATATGACGTTGACGAATCACTATCACAATTATCTGAACAGTTATCATAACTATTAATAATATTTTCGACAAACAAACCTGTTTTATCGTCCAAAATAAGTAACTCATTATTAATATCACATTGAGGAAATATTAGTTGACCAGTAACTTCATCCAGAATCATGCATTTTTGTGTTATGGTCTGCTTACTATTTGATGGAAGATTTTCTTGGAATAATTCATTCGTTATTATCTTTCTGTTTGGTGGTGTGGCATTCTGAAATAAAACTTAAATAAAAAAGAGGAAAAAAATATCGACAGTAATCTAATTTAACAGAATAAAATAATATCAGTTTTACATTATACGTGCGCCAAAATAAACATTGTCATCTGTTCAAAATGGCAAATAATAAAAGTACATAACTTCAAAATATTGATAAAATGTTTTGTTAATTTTATGAATAGAAATAAAAAACTTAAGTTACACATTTCAAAATATATTTTCATGGATTGGTGCAACTTCTGGACATACATAACTGTTTTAAAAGTCTTTGTTTTAGCAATTTTTATTTTTATCTGGCAACACCGCTTTTAGAGAAAATTGTTTGTGACATGATTTAATCTTTCGGACTTATTCATTTTTTGTTCCTTTTAGATTTTATTATGTGTATTAGCAATTTTATAATAAGTACTTACTTCTGTTACTGTCCTTGCTGCATCCTTTACCATACCAACCAACCTCTTGCCTCTAGATAGCATTGTAGGAATTAAATCTAAAACAACAACACTTAGTTAGAGTTTACAATAAACTTTGTAACCTAACTTATGCTAGCAGTATAATATACTTATCCAAAACAATCAAAAAGTAGAACAGGAATTAAGTCCACTAAACTAAAATGTTAATTATAAATAAAAATTACTTACTGCTTATATTTTATTTTTCATTTACTGCTTAATTGTTTTATCACTTTTCTAACACTTTGTTACCGTGCCTAACGTTTATCGTAAATAAAAGTGTCGGCAGAATAAAGGCGGGAAACTTATCAGTAGTTACGAGTTTGGAGCCGAAACTTAATGCAAGCAGTGCAGTTACGAGGTTGACATAATAGATTTTATACCGTTAAAGGCCAATAATAGCAGGTAGGAGTTATTTCCAGGCAAGGAGATTATCAATTACAATAATGTTGTCAACTTAACTACAAAAATGAAAAAAGTGTACATACGAGGTTGACGCAGAAACGGGACGTTATAACATTTTATTATACAAGCAATATCAAGTATGAATTTAATATGACTTCATTTTATAGCGCATAAATCAATCATTACTTCTAATGCATCTAATGAATGAACTTTCCATCGATATATTTTATACCGTTCGTCGGAAAAGTGTGCCAATTGGAAGAAAAAGAAAACTTTATAAATATTATTAAAAAATAATAAAACTTGCCGTTAGTGCAAAAATAGACATTCTTTTATCGGCTGACATACTTTACGGCAGTATTAATTTATTTGCAAATTAGTCCTACTTTTTATACGATGCATGATAGATCGGAAATGTTTTAAATTATGTTATTTCCTTTTATGGCAAGTATATACCTTGGCGTTTACATATAAAATATTAACTAGTTTTTATTCATTGTTTTCTTTCATATTACACTTCTATTAAAGAGAGTGCTTTACAAAATTAATATTTTGTAAGAAGCTTGAACTTCTCGAGGAAGGTGCTACGTGAATAAATGTTTGTGCGTATTTTATAAGCAGACGGCACTTTTAAGATTACCTGGTTTTGTTGGGTATAATATCCAGAGTTGAGACTAAGTATGATGCCTACTATGAAAATATTTCTGAAACGAAAACAAAACAATATTCCTAAAACTTTGCTTACAAGTACAATGGCACATAACGTATCTGATGCCATATTTTTTGTATCTACTTTAATTCAGGTTTCACCGAATATACCCTTAAATGATTTCTTTTAAATAGGACACCGCGACTTGTGCTTACAATAAAGCATATAAAAACATGACTTCATACATATTTTTAGCTTCCCAGAGTCAATAGAACCTCTTAAATCTAAAAAAGAAGCTTTTTTTCGACTTTTTTTTCTGAAGGCAATTTTGCTTTAAAACATCTGAAAAAATTGAATACTTACTCTGCGCCAATTATGAATGTTCTTGGGGAAAACACTTTTTTAAAAACTGAACTCACAATTAAAACTTTTATTTTCGACTTACAAACATTTTAGAATACAACAATAAATTAAAATCAGAAAAATATTGCTTTTTACATGATGTTTTATAATTTTATAATTGCTGATCTTGTTGTCCAATACGTCGCAATTTAGTCCAGAATGTTCAAGCGGTAGCCCCGTGTTGAATCCACGTGGTAGAATTTATTGTATGGTAACGGTCATTGTACTGTAAGTCACACTAGGCGTCAGGTTTAAAAATAACAAATAATTATTAAATTATATTTTACCATGTTTTAAATAATTGTAGCTTTCATCTGATGATATATTATATACATATATAAGCGAGGTTCCTACAGCCTCTGCCGCTTCTCGCATTTTGACCGCCATCGTTCTCTATCCATCCATTCGTCTTCTTTGCTGGCTCTATCTCTCATTAGGTGTCGTACATTTTCTTCCCAGTCAACTGAAAGTCTTCCCCTTCTTCTTCTTTGTTGTGGTATGTAATTTAAAGCTGTCTTTGGCCATCTATCTTCATTTATTCGCTTCACGTGACCATACCACACTATAAAAATAGTTGTCTCGTTTCAATTCTGTCTACGCTGGAATATACAGTATTTGTCCTCCTTCTAATATCTTCATTCTTGATATGATCTTTTTTGGATACACCACACGCTCTCCTTAGAAAATCCTTCTTCTTTTACTTCCTACTTGCTTCTTCTGTTATTTTTCTATCTTTTTTTCGTGATCTGCCAAACTTCTGCCCCATAAGTCATAATAGGCTCTAGCAAGGTTCGATAGATTGTCAATTTTGTTTCTTGTCTAATATCTTTAGACCATAGTAGAGAGTTTAGAATGTTAACCGCTTTTTTTGTCCTGTTTTCGATGTCTCTGTTGGTAGTGCCCTCTTTATATATTATAGATCCGAGATATTTATATTCATTGCATGTTTTTGTGTTTCTAATTTCTAACTCTGGATCTTCTTCATCATCTCCTAAATAAGGACATCTTCCTACGACTCTTTTATTTTCTTCTCTCCCTACTCTGCCGTTTAAATCTTCTAGTATAAAGATTTCAGTCTTCTTTAATTTTAGAGAGTATTTCATTCATCTTGTTGTAGAAATCGTCTTTACTTTCTGGATCTGCATCTTCATTTGGGGCATACACTCCGACAATTACGATGTTGTGCCCATTCTTTTTTATTTCCAGTATTAGCAGTTGTTCATTTACTTCAGTCCACGATTTAATATCGTTTTTAAGATTTTTTCGAATGGCAATAGAAACTCCTCTCTTAGCTCTGTTATCTTTACTTACTCCACTGTAGATATGTATGTATTATCCTATCTCTTCATTTCCTTTCCCCTGGTCTCGGTGAGAATACATATATCTATTGTTTTCGCTAATTCTTTGAAAACCTCTGCTTGTTTGGAAAGTCCTTGTACATTCCATGTAGCCAATATCATTTTCCTTTTCCGTTGCATTAGTCGTCTTTGTTTTGATCTATCCTTTGTATTCCGAGGCTTTTGGTCGAAATCTTTAGCATTTATTTGTATTGACAAGGGATAAGTTGCTAGCCCATCGTCTCAACCCTGCTCCTTTATCCGGGCTTGGGACCGTTACCGGCATTTACTGGGCTACTCAATCCATCCAGCACTTACCGGAGGCGATGCCAATGAAAATATAATGAACTGTTGAAAAGAGTACACTTGGCTTTCAATCAGCTGTATACCTAATTAACCAACCCTCATTTATATATATATATATATATATATATATATATATATATATATATATATATATATATATATATATATATTGAAATGATTTCAATATGTTAAAAAGGATACAACTTAAATGGATTTTTTATATGAGTTTGTTGTTCATGAATTTCATGAAGCCATCACAATGTGGGTTCGACTCTGAAATAAAAGAGAGAAAAAGATTAGTAAATTGTTAAATAAATTAATTTTGACTTACCTGGTATAGTGTTAATAATTTCTGAATAGTATAGTTCATCAAAAAGAAGAATTCTTAAAAGATATTTAAACATAGAAATTTTAAAAAACGTCAGAAAATAAACTGTCAAGCAAGTCTGTAGGAGCTAAATTAATAGGGGTTTTGTTAAATAAGAAATTACAATGATGTGGAGATGGAAAAGAATAAATTGTATTAGCATTGTAATAGAATAAGTTTTATATCTGAACATTTTTTTTATAAATTCCCAAATTAGATGTGATTAAAGTGATTATGAGAAATTAATGTGGATTGACAAATGTGTCAGAACAGGACAGTTTTATGGTTTAAAAAAATAGAAGACAAAAAAAGAAAAGAACGTTGGTTGCTGTTAGCAACGGATAATTGGTTTTTTGGCGAAGCCGACGAGGATGTTTTCGACGAAGGGGAGCCCTGAAACTGTGGAATAGGTCGGGAGTATTTTTTAACTCGTCTAATTACAATTTTGGTTTTTCCACAGTTTCCACAGCAGAGATATCCAGAATTTGTTCCAGAGAGTAAAAGAAATAATTTGACTTATAAATTATTATTGGAGTACAGAAATGTCATTTAAATTGAGAAAATTAAAATTCATGAATTAACATAATTGCGATAGGCCTTAAAAATTGAAAATATTAATGATCATTAAATTAAAAATAAAATAGTACGTACCTTAACTTCCGAAGAGAGGATTGATATTCCAGTTTCACCGATTATTTTGCGAGTAGTTAGTTTTCTTTAAATAAATCAGAACTGTTTTAAAGTGAGGTTGGATAATAATTTTGGGGATCATTTGAAATTTTGATTATATTTGAATGCAAGTTAAAAGTCAGCGGAATAAAGTGTTCATTTTCTTTTTCTTTATAGCTCATTTAAACACTTTATAAAGTTGCAATATTTATTTAGTTTTCAGGTACTTGTAAAGAGTCTCCACATTTTGTAATAAATTATTATTGTCACGACACTAAACCACATTAAGATTCACACGATTCCTCTTTTTGTAAATTTTTAAAGGCAACCCAAGTTGCAGATGAATTTTATTGTTTATATTAAATTTGTTCAATATTAATAAATAACGTGCTTCATTTGGGTTAATTTATCAAAAGTCTAAAGTAAATTTTGGTTTAATTTCTTTCTGAACTCTACCAGGAGACTACAGAGTCGACGTCACACAGTGACAGATTGCTTAGAACACATAATTGAGCTAGCTGAGGTATATATTAAATTAAACAACGAACCACATATTTTAAAAATTACAACATTTATTCTAGAATGGAGACCAAGGACGACAACAAGAAGCATGGGAAGACCTCAAAAAAGATGGGTAGATGACACAAGAGCAGTGGCAGGCAAACAGTGGATTAGATTGGCGCAAGATAGAGAAAGATGGAAGCAATTGGGAGAGACCTACATTCAGGAGTGGATGGAAAATGGTTGACAAAAGAAGACAACATTTATTATAAATAAAAATAAAATTAATAAAATAAAACTTTTTATTTCATATTCTATATATATATATATATATATATATATATATATATATATATATATATATATAATTAGTGTTAATTGATTGCCCTCTACCTTAGGTTGATTACTGATAAGAAAAACCGTATAAACACTTTATCATCGTGGTATAACAAAATCACAAACTCGGTTTAATAAACACATTACCAACGAGGAACTAGGTACAATTGCGAAGATAAGTACTATAATACTTTTCTAATCATCAAATAATCTTGCTCATTACATGGTACGTATGTAACGTTATTTTCTTTCACCCTAATTTACTTCAATTATTTTGCTAACGGAAAATTAAACTACTTACTAATTTGCGACACCTATCCGAGTAATGAGATAGTCGACAGAAAGTACAAGAAATGTTAATTATTAAGTGTAGCTTTGGATAATAGAGATTATAAACTAATTTCTTTTGTTTACAAAGTATGGTAAGTGTATCTACAGTAATGCAGGTCAACGGTGAAAAATTACAGTACATTTAGTTACTCTTCACATAAAAGAGATTTATTTTCTTTGTTATAAATCTTAATGGGCCTTTCTACGAATATGTAAGTATTCGCTAAACACTTTCATCGTCGTATATAATGTTTAAGGTAAGAAATTACCAACTGAGATAAAACATAATAACTTAATTATATATCTCTAGAGTTAAACTTACATAGTGTCCACATATGGGAATAAGATTCCTGGCTTATTTCCTTCTAAGATCCGGAAATTAACTTCCAGAGCTAATTTAGACAGCTTGAAGTATATTTTATTAGATGATTATTGAGACACCCAACCTTACCTAATAGTTAAGGAAATGAAGTGATACACTGTAAATTTTCCATAAAGTTAGATGAATTTGAATGCGGTTTTGAGCATTAAATTCGTATTAATCTCAAGAAAAAAACTTTCTGACTACCACGAAGAATTCCGATTGGCTAGTTCCTTTGACTTGTAGAGTGGTGAGAGGAAAACTGAAGAAGCCGGTACGACAGAGAGTCAGGTCTAAGTGAAGTTGGGTTTGATATCTTGACGGGGAAAGAGGTTTGCAATCTTCAATAATAACCAGCAATTTTATTTGTGAAAAAAGTGAGTTCTACTCGAATGTAATGTGTCGATTTAAATAAGAGTAATTACTGATTTGTTTTCATGCCGTGTCTTACCCAAGGGATTTGAAAAACGGCGTTTCAAACCACTTTTAAAGTTATTCACATGATTTCAGGCAAAGGCTTGAGTGTTCAAAAAGACGAGTTTTGAAGATTGCGTCCCAGTGCCCAGCTTCCACCCTCATTTTGTTTGTCCCAGGTCATTCCAGACTACCTATTTACGCATTTGTTTGTGTTGTGTTGAATCTGAGTCCAGTTCCAACCCCAGAAATTTAAAAGAAAAAAAATAACATTTAGTAAAATGCAGGTAATTTTTTTGTTGAACTTTCAATCATAAATCATAAATTTTAGGGAGTGGTTAAGCTTTCATATTAATTATTTTTAAAGTTTAGAATTTAGTATTGACATATGACAGTTAGTTTTATTTTTTGACGTTTGGTACATACCCAACCATAAATTTAGAACTTGTTTTACTTTGTTTTTTTTAGGTTAACCTTTGTGCATAGCTACGTTCAAAAAAGATATTTCATTTGTAATAATTTATTTCTGCTACAAAATATCGCTCATTAATAATTATTGTGAGTTCTAATAGTATCTTCAACTTCTATAGTGTGTAAACGGATAGTAACATAATTAATTTGTTCTTTTTTTGTCATTTTGTATTACTATTTATAGTTGTAACTGTTTGTGATGTAAAAAAAAGTATTATTTCTTTTAAAAAGTTTCTAACCTTTTTTTATATCTTTTAGGAAAGAGAAGCCTATCTTTACACCCAGCAGGAAGATTCTTCTAAGTGGCGTGTTTGTTTTAAATAGCTTAAGAACCTTCTTGTATTGTGTTTGTCCACGAGATTCACGTAAGCACCCCTTTGATTCATTTTTGTAATTACTCCAATCCAACCCTCAAAGATGCAGGGATGTTAACTGCGATGTGTATATTTGTTTTATCGACTACAAAAAGGCATTGGATAGAGTAAAACATGATAAACTTATAAACATCTTGAAAGAAGTGGGGTTAGATGATAGGGACTTGAGAATCATCTATAATTTATATTACAACCAAACAGTCAATATTAAAGTAGATGATCAATTGACAGAGGCAGTCTCCATAGATAGAGGAGTGAGGCAAGGATGCATTCTGTCCCCGGTGTTATTTAATATACACTCTGAATATATCTTCGAGCAAGCGCTGGGAGAACTACAAGAAGGCGTATTAGTCAACGGCATGCGTCTAAACAACATTAGATATGCCGACGACGCAGTAGTTTTTGCAGATAGTCTGGACGGTTTGCAAAGAATAATGTCGCGTATATCACATATAAGTAGAGAACACGGACTTGATCTTAATACGAAGAAAACAAAGTACATGGTAGTCAGTAAGCGCGAAATATTAAATACACAGTTTTTGGTTAACCAACATCCAATTGACAGAGTGGACAGCTGCACATACCTTGGTACCAATATTAACAGCCAATGGGATCACTCCAGTGAAATAAAACAACGCATAGGAAAAGCGAGATCAGCGTTCATAATGATGAAGTCTCTTTTCAGACGTCATGATTTGCCACTTGCTACCAAAATCTCTCTCATTAGGTGCTATGTATTTTCTACCTTATTATACGGAGTAGAGGCCTGGACACTTTCCGAAGCTTCCTTGAGAAAACTCGAGGCATTAGAGATATGGTGTTACAGACGTATCTTAAGAATTTCATGGGTGGATCGTGTGACTAATGTTGAGGTCCTACGTAGAATAGGCAAGGAATGCGAGATTATTAACACCATCAAAAAGCGCAAACTAGAATATCTTGGCCATGTTATGAGGAATGAACAGAGATACGGCTTGTTGCAACTCATTCTTCAGGGCAAGGTATTTGGAAAGACAGGACCAGGGAGAAGAAGAATATCTTGACTTCAAAACCTGAGAAAGTGGTTTAATACATCGACAACCGGAATATTCAGAATAGCAGCAAGCAAAGTTAGGATAGCCATATTGATCGCCAACATCCGGAGCGGATAGGCACCGTAAGAAGAAGAAGAAGAACCCTCTTGTCATTCACTCATCTACTACCCAGCTCTCCAAAAAACCCGAATAGCCATTCGCAAACATTTCGGTTTGTTTTTATTACCATATTTCTAGCCCCGTAATTTCCGTTCAATGTGATAGGCAAAATAATCGTTACACTGTCAAAACAAACACGATAATTTAATACGGCTCTACAAAGTTGATAAAGGGTTTTCGTTATAGGCCAATCTTATTTAGTTAGACGAATTTAGTTATAGATCTACTATCAGTCATGTCATTATTACATTATGATATGATAAATTACATATCATATTTGAACACCAATTCGACTTTAAGTCTAATCATTCAACTATACAACAAACACACATTGCATAGCTTTGTGCCCTCCAAAATGAATTGGCAGGACCCTGGTCTACCTGGCCTTTCGGCATACGACCGTTAGCGCTCCCACTGCCCCTACGAGTCCGACACCAATTGGAGGTGGCCCGATGCCGAAACATCGTGGGGCTCCACCTCCCCCGTAGTACCTGTGTTGCGGGTCACGCCACCCTTCCGTGAATCCTCCCCCCGGAGGCGGAAAGGCACGGAGGTGGTGGAGTACCACCTCGCACGTAGACAGGTCGCCGCCGAGGAATCAACAAATACACAGAGTGGCACTTAGTGGCTGAGTACTGGCTCATTAAGCCAAACGGCCTTTGGCCGAGGATTAGAAATTTTTCTAATTTTTTAAGCGGCCAAGATGCTTCGGACGTCACGTAAAGTCAAATAAGTCAATTGGCTGCAGTATGACCGGTATGACAAAAAACGGCTTCATCAAACAGCAGAAAGAAGTTCACATTACATTTAAAAATAAATATAGGCTACCTATTCAAGAGTTATGCTGAATCATACTGCGCTTCAAACTCAAAGAGATGTCAAATAAATAGGCTTAACAGGATGTTTCAAGGTAATCTCATTGCCTTTCTTTTTTTTAAGCCCTTCCGATTGTAGAATGTAGGCCTCTCCTAATTCTCGCCATTCATCTCTGTTGTTTGTAAGACGTTTCCACATTGGTCCTGCAGTTCTTTTAATATCGTTGCTCCAGCGCATTTGCGGTCTTTCTCGCGGTCTTTTGGCTTTTAATAATTGCCAATTCCCGATTTCATTATTTCATCGCTTAGCCTCAAGACGTTCGTTATGTCCAGCCCATTTCCATTTCAGTTTAGCTGCCTGTTCGCCAGCATCTTTTACTTTTGTTTTATTACGAATGCCTTCATTGGTTTTATGGTCTTTGAGTGAGATACCCAGCATCTGTCGTTCCATAGCTGTCTCAGTTTTCTGATCTTCTTCATGTTTATTTTAGTGAATGTCCAGGTTTGAGCTTCCTTTGTAAGTACAGGTAGGATACAGGAATTAAACACTTTGGTGCGCAGTCTTTGAGATATATTTTTATTTTTAAGTATGTATGAGAGTAGTCCGAATGCTGCCCATTCCATTTATACACGTCTGCTTATTTCGGTAGTCTGATTTTCTTTGGTTACCTGGTTACCTTGACATTTTAATCCAGATATGTATATTTATCTACGTGTTTAGGTTTGCTGAAATTTATTTTCAGTCGTTTTTTTAGGGATTCTGTGTGTAGCTCCTCAATCATCGTATTTAGTGCATTCCACGTATCGGCTATTAGACTACATCATTTGCATATCTGAGATAGTTCAAGTATCTTCCGTTAATAGGGATTTCCTTATTATTTTATTATCTTCTAGGGTAGCTGTAAATTTACATTTTGGAGATATTGTGTCTCCTTGTGTTACGCCTCTGTTGATTTTTACTGATCTTGTTTCGATTCCATAACCCAACGTCACTATCATTTTAGCTTGTTCGCAAACATTATGTATTAATATTGTGTACCTGGAGTCGATCCAGTTGTTGACTAATGCTTCTTCTATTGCCCACAGTTCTACGCTATCAAAAGATTTTTCATAATCTATAAAAGCCAAACATAATGGGAGATTGTATTCGCTAATTTTTCTATTAGGATTTTCAAAGTATATAGATGGTCACTTTGTAAAGGTTTTGTAAAGTTGTGAAAGAAGTGAAATTGGTTGATAATTTTTCAGGTCTGTAGTGTCTCCATTTTTGTGTGTTAGTATTGTTTTAGCAGTATTCCATTGTTCGGGTATGTTGCCTTCGAATAGACAATTATTAAATAGTATTTTTAGTATTCTGCCTTCTTTTAGCATTTCTGTTACGATTCCATCACTTCCAGGAGCTTTATTCCTTTTTATTTCTTTTACTGCTCTTTCTATTCCTTCGTGGCTTATTTTGGGCATCCCTTCTGAGTTGACATTTGTTATCTGCCCTTTTTAAGTTCTGCTTTGAGGAGTTCGGGGGATCGTTGTAGGATCTGGAACTTTTCAATTGAGTTTACTGTATCAGATTTACTTTTTTCTAGTTGTCCTTGTTAATTTTTAATGGTTATTATGTTTTCTTTCCTACTTTTGGTTTGGTACACTTAAGACTTTGATTTTTCCCTATGACTTGTTCTATACGGTCTTCTTGATGTTTTTAATGTCCTCTTTTATTTTAGTAATGTCCTCTTTTTAATCGAGTAATAAGAAAACAGATAGAAAAGCCGCTCTTTTGATTGATGATTTTTTTTTGCTAGATTTTTGTTAAATATAGTATTGATTTTTACGTACTTTTTAAGTATTACATGAAAAATATAGTACTATACTACTAATGGTCCTAATATTATGAGTATATTCAGTTCAGTGTCAATGTACAGAGTTCTGCATTGATGGCTTTCTGTGATACCATACAACGAACCGAATCAACGCATCGCTGCACTGATTTAAAAGTATTTTTTATCACATTACAGATGAATCAGTGATGCATTGTTGCATTTTAGTAGATAATAAGAGAGAAAGACCAGAGTTATCACATTTTTTCTCCGAGAAACCATGACCTTAATTGTGTAAACAGAATTATTGGCACTCAAGCACAAAAGAATCAGACAATAAGGTTCCTTATACGTATTACATAATGACTTGTGTATTGAGGACATATATTTCGATCTTAAAAACCAAATTACGATTTTATATTTTATTTGTTTCAATTCTTCCACTTTCCTTTTCTTTCTCACAATTTTTTCATACATTGAATTCAAATAACCGATTTTTTTTTATTAATTTTATATTCATTTATTACTTTGTTGGATTTTATATAGGCTAATACGCGGCCAAAAAGTGTGAATTCACATATAAAATGCTTTCAATCAATATCGCTGTCAAAAATTGTCCGATCGATTAGAGGTTAAGGTCAATAGGTTGACTATTAATCTCATCTACAAATTAACTCGCTAATTTATTTAATTATAATCTCAGTATAGCCCATTAGTCTATCTTTAATGGTCTGGTTCTCACTATAGAGTAGAAAGTATTGTGATACACATGTACAAACCTTTTAGGCGAAAGCCAATAAATTATAAACCAGATAAAGATAAGACTTTAAATTATGGGTAATTTTCTTTTTATAGTATATCGGTGTATCGCTGATTATAAATATTTTCGCCAATAAATCATTTTTTCTTTCTCCCAATTTTAGGATTCTCACTGAACGAAATAAATCTCAAGTAAATTTTTTTTGTACAAAAATGTATTGTGTACTAACTGACAAGAAAAGCTACAATTATGAAAAGTAAATGTTAACCAATGTAATTTTATTTACTTAAATGAATGTTTTCAAATTTCAGTTTTATTAAAATTTAACATTTGATTTAAAACCCCAAATTTTACATTATTTATGTTATATTTATACAGGATTGGGATAATCAATTTAAATTAATTACTATTTAACTGGGAATAAGCCACAATTAAAGATAAAAATACGTTTATTGACATTTCAATTTCCACTTCGGAAATCGTTCTCAAAATACAAACAGTAAATTAAACAAATTTTGTTTTTTTGTTATGTAGTGAAAACTTCTTCTAATAATTTAATTTTATCTGACTTATTTATATTGACAATTCCGACATACATTATGCATTTTAAAGTAGACGACTTTAAAATGATATTGCCAATATTGTTGAGTTGCGCTCCTGGGACGACTTTACTTATAAGATAGTTCATTCGATTACATGAAATCAACTTTAACTTCAGAATATCCTTCAGTAAAAAATCATACCATGTAATTCGTCTTTAAAAAGACAAACACATGACATGATGACAGTAAAATTCTCCTGTTAGTGATTCCATAGTAAATTATGAGGGAAAACCAGGAAAAAAACCTCATAATACTATCCCGACATGGTAAGTATTTGTTCGTGCATTTAGTTTACTTTCAATAAACACCAAAATTCTGATTTTATATGTTTCGTTATTTAAAAAACATAAATGATGTATCCTCTATATGTTACTGACTTACTAATACTGGTATTTTCTTATTAATAACTTCCTCTTTCAATATTGGTAACCAGATCCTACTACATTCTGCCGAGGAATTTGCGACACAATTGGCCTCATTTAGCATAATTAGAGCCGCTTCTTTGATTTTTCTTTTTTTACCATCCGTTTCTTTTAGGACTACATCTGAATTATTCCATTGAACCCTATGTTCATTATCCCATGCGTGTTTACATATTTGAGATCTATCAAATTCTCTATTTTTAATATAAGATTAATGTTCACTTATTCTAACATTTAATGGCCTTGATGTTTCACCTAAATAAAACTGATCGCATTCACAAGGTATTTTATAAATGCAATTCTTTGTCCTTTCTTGTTCATTGTTAGATTTGGTTTTGGACATAATCGATCTCAACGTGTTTATTGTTTTGAATGTTGTTGAAATGTTGAATTTATTTCCTATCCTTTTAAGTTTTTCTGATAATCCTTTTATGTACGGTATTGTTATTTTCCTCGTATTATTCCTTGTGCATGCTGTAGGATCTCGTTCTAAGTTGTTCTGTTCTATTCGATCGATCGTTGAAAATTCCTTATTTTTAAACGATAAAGGATAATCATTATTTAATAAAACAGATGTTAACAAATGTTTCTCCTCCAAAAACAAATTTTTTTTAGCTTCAGAACAAAATCAATTTAAAAATTAGAACCTTGTTTAAGCTTGCGCTTTTTTCAATGAGGGGCTGCTCCCTTTTTTGCGGGAGCTTTTGAGGAGGCGAGCAACATCAGTTGCGAGTTCATTATTTTAAAACGGCTATAAAGCGGGGGCTTAGATGGTGGTGATATAGAAAAGAAGCACTATGAGGGAGATTTTAGATTACCTAACCAATTCATGAGCAGAAGGTACCTTCGGTGTTACCAGCCATACTAGGAACGGCTCTAAATTATCGTTTTGGACGTACAGTTAATTTATCTGCCATATTTGATGAGAGTTGCTTCGAGGGTATCGTAGTACTCATCAGGGATATTCGTTGCCAGAAAATTGTAGAAGCTTGGCTGGAGTGAATAGAACTTTTGTTAGGGGGAGCCTGGTGAGTACGTGCTCTTAACGCTGACTGGGAGTCCTTAAAGTTTGCTTAGCTCTGTTGTTGGAGTCAGCTATTTTGAGGAGGATGTATCTTTTCCTAAGAGATCGGAATATGTCCGACTTTATTGATATTATGTTCCTAATTTGGTGAATTAATGATGACCAATAATCTACACGCTTCATTATGCATCTTCTGAGAATTTTCCTCTCAGTTGCCATAATGGCGTTGGTTTTGACAAAGATTTAGTGACGCGTAGACATAAGTTTTGTATTCTATGACAGGCCTGATGAAAGTTTTGTAGTTGTGCAAGAGCAGCGCTTCCAGTAATGTTACTAAAGTCCTAGTTGAGAGTCCTACTAAAATGAACTTGAAGGTATGAAACCGAGTTTCTGTAATCAAGAGCTTCTCTTTGGAGAAGGATCTGGTTCCTTCCAGCAACACGGCTGTGAGGCAATTTAAGTAAAATTAATTTTATTTTGGAGATCGACTGCGACTCTCTATTTGTTGCACTACCTGACAATTCTGTTCAACTGGTGCTGTGTTCTATCGAATTAAGGTCGTGTATTTTTCATTGCTTCTTGTCTTGTTTTATTAGCTCGATTGGGATTTCGTTTGGGCCTGCCATTTTCTTTTGCTGATTTTCGATTTCGTTTTTATCATTACGGCATATTTCTTCCGTACATTAGTGAATGCTCTCTTTAGCCCTAAATAACTCTTCTTAATGTTTCTCTTATATTTTGACATCAATCTTAATTGTTGACTTTTTCTTGTTTTGGGATTTTATATATTCATATAGCTTTGCATTACTCTTGCTGTTTGGTATCTTCGGAATAAATAATTGGGTATTTCTTTTTTACTATTGCCCCTTGATCTTTCCATCAAATGTCTTGTAACGTTAAGATTTCGATCTTATACTTTTCCTTCTCTTGCACCAGCTCTTCTACTTCAGCGGCTCTTAATAGAGTCTTAATATTCTATGTTCCTATTCGTATCCTTTTAGTTTTTTTTTTCGATTTTTTTGTTTTTTTTTTTTGACAAATAGGATTAGACTTACAAATATTCGCTGTTAATAACAATTAAAACCAGTGCTGATGAATTATAATTGTTAACAATCGTTTTTTATCGTTTCTTTTTGCTGGGTTTTTATATCAAAAAGGTAAACAAAAGTATCTACCAACAATTTTTATTATATAAATATGATACATTAATACTTTCTTACAATTTCACTGACTCTCAAGAATTACAAAATAGTTCCACGGTATTATTAGTTTATGACATGACAAACATTTGTTTATACAAACATATTATGATAGAGTTTCCAGTGTAATTCTCTCACCATGTTTTAGTTATATTTAATTAACGCAAATTTCATTTGTTGCATTTTTATTAGTTTTATAGAAGCTCATTCAACTTTCAAACTGAAATCGTTATACTAATCAGGCTGTCAAATAAAAAATCGGTCTAAATGAGGCCGATGGTTTAGGCAACATTTATTTATATTTATTAAAAAAAAAGGAAATAGTAATTCGGTATTATAAAAATTTTAAAATGGAGTATAACATTTCAGACAGATTTCCTGTCACATAAGGCTTGAGGCAAAGATGTTCTTTACCTTCAGCCATATTCAAAATTTATATTCAGCAAGCAAAATTTATATAAGCAGCAAGAAATGGGAATAAAACTTGGGAACAAGTTAATAACAAATCTTTTCTTCTTCTTCGCAGACGATCAAGTGATTATAACAAACTTTGAGGAAGATATGGATTATATGATTCGAAAATTAACTAAAGAATTCTAAAATTATTGGACACTCATCATCAACATTAATCAAACGGAATATCTAAGAATAAAGGACGAAGAAAGAGACCCACAACTCTCGATTAGAGATACATAAGAATGCGAAGAATTTAAATACTTAGCGACAATGATAGTCGCTAGACAAGGAAGAAACTTCGAAGCAGGACATGTTTTTGTATTTTGGGGAGAATTTTGGAAGTGAAAATCGAAACGTTAAAATAAACCTATTTTAAAGAAAACTTATGGTTTATTTTAAACAAAATAGTAACTTGTATTAAGATGCAGTAAGAAAATTGCTTCAGAACAATTTGGATTATTATACAACAATAATATATAGTGGAATCCTGAGAAGCAGGGTACACATTTAGTTAGATTGTAATAAGCCGGTTCCTGATTTTTTGCTCTTTCGATTTCCTCATAAAAGGCTCTAACAATTTCATCTTCGTAATCGCTGGTGGGGACGTATACCTGGATTACTTTCAGATTGCATCTCTTATTTAGTTTTAGATTTATATATATATAACTCTTGGGGAAATGCAGTCAATGCTCTGTATATTTTTCTGTAATTTTTTATGTACTAATAAACCTATTCCTCCAGTTGTCGATTCCGTTTTACCTTTATAGTGGAATATGTTTCCTGATTTCAGTTTGACCTGATCTTCACCTCTTCTTTTGACTTCGCTAATTTCTATAATATCCTATTTCACATGTTTGAGTTCTTCCTCCATTTCTGTCATTTTTTCATGCTTAGATAAGCTTCTTACCTTATACGTAATTATGTGCAACGTTCGTCGTTTTTAGTAGCCTCCTATATCGCGGGGATTCTTCTCACCCTCTACCCGCTGTCCGTGAGTCCTACTGCTACCTTAGACGGGAACTAGCGAGCTGCCGGGGACTGAAAGCCGTTTGCTTGAATCTCTGTTCATGCTGAGGGGGTTTTGGCATTTATATACCACGCATGCCAGGCGGGTTGGTGAGTTGGTTTGGGAAATTGGTAGGATAGTAGGTATTGGCTAGGAATGGGGTTAGGACATGATTTCTCTCCACAGGAGTTGAGAGAAAATCAAGGCTCGCATAGGGCAGGATTGCATCCGTGAAGTAAGTCTATCCTCCACTGGGATTGTGGAGGAGTATCTACCCGCTACCCGATGATCTATACATACTAAAAAAAAATCAAGCTTATTATTCGTTCCATTTTTTGGTTATACAAGCTAAAAGCCTCAGGTAGAAGTACATCAATGTATATTGTTTATTATTTTTGGACCATTTTTGGCAATTGTCCAGTTGTCCTATATCAACAAACTTAGTTGAAAAAATCACTGGTTTATTACCAAACCAATTCAATATGACTTCTTCTTACTTTTTGATATCTCTAACAGCTCGTTAATTTTTTAAAAAAGGTCTAATATAAAAAATATGCCCGTAGGATGATGACAAAGTAAATTAGAAATAAATCGAAACTAGAATAGCCCAAAATCTAAAAATTTTATCTCACAATTTGTGTCATAAAGTACGTTTGACCTTCTTGAAGTACGTTGATGTTTACAAAAATGTACAATGTTTTACAAGAGCACTAATTGTGTATTTAAATAAAAAAGCATAAATTATTAAGATTTTAGTTACAATTAAACCAATTTTATATATATTTCAGCTTTTAATTCTACATGTAAATCAATCACGAATTTACACGTTTATGGAGGTTGGACAGTGCACGTGAAACTGACGAAATCAACTTTATATCATTGGTACTGCGTAAGCTCCTAGGTAAATAATAAATAAGCAAATTCACTGTCTTTCTACAGGGAACATGTTATTTCATAGGGCTAAATGTGACTATTTGGCAATAGGGTGCTTATTAAGTTTGTGTCCTCGTAGGAGGACGCTGTGACTGAAAGGGTTAATATTATTCATAGAGCGGAAGTGAAGCAGAAGTGAGTTAAAAAGAGTTTTATATTCACTATATATTCATCGCATTTTTTTACATTCGGTCCACAACCTTTAGATCAGTTTTTAATGATCTAATAAAATATGTTGCTAACACATATCCGAAGAAAAGGAAAAATTAAAATTGTTCTCCACCTATCTCAATAAAATAATACAAACATTTTTATTCCCTTCTAAACCACCTAAATGCGTTTCTGATTTGGTTTTCGATAAGATTTTTTAGCTTTCGCCATGTTTTCGATAAGTCACACTTCATATTGGTTTTTAAAAATTCTTGCATAAAGATTCATTATAGATTTAAGTGTTTAACATGTTTCCTCTATTAACTGGTGAAACTGATTGATACACGAACTTTGCATTGTTGTAGATGACCTAAAAACAGCAGATAATTTTATAGACGTGTTTTAATTCGTTTAAACAATTAAAACAGTTGGTACTTCCGGCAGAGGCGTTTTAGAAAGCTAATTGATAAAATTTAAATATCGTCTACCAAATGAATGATATCTCAAAGATCTAGTACAATAAGTTATACCATAGAATTTTATTAATGATGATTTATGTATTTCTTATGATGATTTTTATTATTCACTGTTTTTGTCTACATCTAAACTCCCCAAATTTTTGTCAATGTTGACTTGTTGTTTCTTAAATTTATGTACTACATGTGATTTATTCGATAATAAAAGCCAACTCTCATTTCTTATAACACTGTCCGTAATAATAAAATGGGCTCTCTAAAAACATTTCTATCATAGAAATACACAAATTGTTAAACAAACCGCACACCTAGTTCAATAGTGCCACAAGTCCAAAATACAATAATTTCGAGAAATGAACAAAACGTTCTGTAGCAAACGAGTTATGCCTTGTAAATAATTTATTTTTAGAATGACTGGCTTCAAAATTACAATTTAGTTAGCAAATTATACAGTTATTCGCTGGATCTTATTACAATTTATTAAAAATAAAACGTTAATTGTATTTTGATAGTTATGGCGATATTGCATTGTGAAGAAAGTCATTTATAAAACGATAAATATGAGATACGGCGGCAACATAATAAAAAAAATCAACTAGTTCTTACAAAAAATATTTTTATTATTATTATTACAAGTGTGTATGAACATTTCTTTTAATTACTATTAACCAAGTCCTTATAAAAATTGTGATGAACAGGTTATATTAACTTTTTATTGCACAGTTCCAAAAGGTGTTGCTTGGTTTTTGCGGATATCGATGGAGGCTTTATGTACGCCTTTTTTAAATCGATTCTTTAAAATGGACCTCTTCGAATTCATCGGCATTATAATCTGTTTTATAGAAGAAAGATCCAGGATTGCTTTTGACAACTTTAATAACTTGGATATCATTCCAGACTACCTTTTCATCTTTTGTATTCTTTGTAAAATTTCCTCCAATTTTTGAATTGAGATCTTTAAAGTCATGAAAGTCATCTGTTGACTTTTACATTGTAAGGATTTCCCTCTTTTTTTGCAGATCTTATGATGACAGGCCATTGTGCAGGAACATAAATGGGACCTGTTTTAAGTATTTTCTTCTTTTGCCTCTCAATAGTTGCGTGCATGGCGTCCCCTTCATTTTGGGTATGTCCCACTGTTAAAAATTTATGTGTGATTGATTTAACATTAATTTTTCCAATTGCATAGAAGATACATTTTGCCTAACACAATTGTCGCTATAAAATATAACGTCTTTATCATTACAATGATTTGAAAGATAATCAAACAGACACGTAACTATTTCGTTTGAGCCGCGGTTAGCAATAGCCTCGTACCAAAAGTAACAGTAACCAGTCTTTTGCAATATCTGAAAAATTGTAAAGTTGAAGCAGTTCAGGCGGAATTTATAGTAGAAGCTTGGAACATCTCCACAAGGTGTAGGAAGGATCGCCTGCAAATCAAAACAAGCTACCAATACTTGGAGAATCATCTTTTGCTCTTGCTAGATCTTGTGCTTTTTCTTCTCTGCTTCTAATTTTATTATGGATATGTTTATTATAAGTTTGATGAAGAGTAGCTTGCTGTTCAGCAGAAGAATTTTTATATAATTCACAAATTGCGCAGTGATCTTTTTTTGGCTGAAAGAAAGTTATGTTAAACTCAGTTTTGAAAATATGCTCGTAAGTGCATTTTTTAGCCACAGGCCTTTCTTCACTCTCTTCCTGTAGTTTGTAGTAGCGATACATTTGAGCTAAAGTAAGTGAACCATCTATGTATTCCTTTGTAGTTTGTGCTCTAAGATAATGTGATTCTACCCTTTGGAAAGAATGTATGTGTTCTCTTATTTTATTTTTCACCGGTCCAGTAACCGTTTCTCGTTTCATAAAAATATACACGCTCTATGTAATCATCTTGGCGAGGGTCTGTATGTAGATTTTCTTGATCTTCAAATGTATTTGCGGTATGATTTGATTGCACGGGTAACGCAACCGGAGTAAGCTAAAAAATTATATACATTAAGTAAAACCTCACTGTGATTTTTGTTGAAATACAAACCTCCGTCAACATACAGGAGATGTCATTCATAACCTCAGAAACCTCTGAATTGTCTCTCAGATTCTCATCATCTTTAGGATACTTTTGCAAAGCTAGTCCAAGCATTTTTCTTGCCCTTGACATCGTGTTTGATAATAAAGTTAATAATAATATCACTATACACTGTTTTCAGACTTTAAATCAAATAGTTGTACACTAAAAACATGGATACCTCGTGCATAAATAATTGAGAACTGATAAAATCGTACCACTAATCTAACAATTTTTGCAGTTGTGGCCGTATTGAATTATATTGGTTGTATTGTGGCGGAGTGTATTATCGCCACATCTCCTAGTTATGGCCATATTGCATTTCAAAACCCTACAGTGTAATACCGAAATATCTTACTTTATACTTATCCAAGACAATATTTTAGTTAAGGTTGTATTACATTAGATGGGGTATCAGGTATCATACATGCAACCTTTTTAAAGCCTTAACTCAAAATTGGAATTTTTGGAGTTGTGGCAGTAGTATTGAACTAGATGTACGAAATACAAAGTAAATTTTGTCTCAAAAAAGTAATTTTTAAAACGTGATGGATATTTTCACTTAATTTTAATAACCAAATAACTAATAAACAAACATTTCAATTTATTTTCAAATAATGCACAATCGAACACATAACAAACAATGTTAAAGAAAAATAAATATAATTTACTCGAGACTCATTAGTAAGGTGTCGATAAATTTCAGCTCCGAATAAAACGTGTTTTTTGTTGGTTTATACCAAAAATATAAATACAAGTTTGTACTAAGAGTGAAATTAAAGTGTTTTCTAATTACAAAAGAGAAAAATTGTAAGTACAATTTTATATTTGATCCAGATAAATCTATTTAAAGGATTTTATTGAAAACTACACAACAGAAGATATATTTTTATTTCAAATAAAAACGCCGATAAGCCAGATTAATTACCTTAAGTCAGTAGCGGCTCTAGTATAATTCTATTAAATGAAGAAATTAAAAATTAAAAATGAATAACAATTTAAAAACAGACACAGTAATCACCAAACCACTATTAACATCTTCAACACCAACCTCTTCTTCAACATTAACCTACTCTATACCGTAAGCAACTTTAACTTTCCATCCAAAGAACAAGCAATTGTTTTGTCATCAGTACCGGATATAAAAATACATGAATACATAACAGCAATAGGAACTTTAGTGCAACCAAAAAATATCATCTTGTATGCATCTATCTCAGTATTACTACAATCTTAGAAAAATGACTACATAATCACAAATCCGTTTCAATACAAGGAAACGACATAGAAATTAGAAGATTAATTCTCCTGCGAGCCGACTAGTGATATAAAATGTCTGCCCCAGTATTCCAAACACTATTATCGAAAAAGAGCTCAAAAAAATGGAGCTGATTGCAGTGTATAAAATAACATTTTTAAAAGTTGGCATGCCTGAATCTGAATACAATTATATATTAAGTTTTAGACGTTAAGTATTTGTTGCTCCAACAACTAATAATCATATCCCAAAATCACTTCAAATATCTCATGACAATACCCTCTACAGAATTTATCTTTTCTTAGATAGCCTAAATTGCTCTAAATGTAATACCACACGACACAAAGATGAAAACTGCACTGTCGAACCAATTAATTTAAAAAATATTGACCAGCTATCTCAATCTATAAATGTTAATATTTCTTAATAATAAATAACTAATATTATCAGATTCATATAGCTCTCTACAGGCCATTAAACATGTTTATCCTACACACATCAATCTATTCCTAATTAAAGACGCATTGCAACAGCTCCAATTTTCTGGGAAAACCATATCATTTATGTGGGTCCCATCCCATGTCGGAATAACTGGTAATGAGCTAGCAGACATAACAGCGTTTGAAGCAATAAACAATGTGAACATTATGACTACAACAGGTATACCAATATCAGATACTAAGACTTTATTTAAGATTCATATAAATAAAATCTGGCAAGAAATATGAGATCAAACAAACACAAATCTTAAAAGTATCAAACCAGACGTATCTTCAAAAAATTTTCCTTTACCACCAAAACTAAAAGACCAGCTAATTATTAGCAGACTTTGACTTGGGTATACACGACTTACGCAGGGCTACATAATCTCCAAAGAACCACTACCAATGTGACAAAGATGCCAAACACCTTTCACAGTGAACCACATAATAATAGAATGTCCAGAGTACACCTCAGCCAAAGTGATATTCAAGATACCCAACAGCCTGAAAGAAGCACTGGTTACAAAATTCAATGAAGTTATGTCTTTTTTTAAATTACTGTAAACTGTATAATAAATTATGATTTAATTTTGTTACATTTACATACATGTACATAATACCATATTATTGTAATTCATGACTTTTAAAATGTATCTTATTTTTTCTATTTGTATCATAAACCTACCCCTAATAACCCTAGTTGTTAATGCGGATAAATAAAAATAAAAAAAAAACAATGTTAAACAATGTAATGAGAGAAACCGTTTTTTAAATACATAATTTATTCGTGTATACCTATATGTAGGTTTTCTCAATCTACGCCATTGACGATCAGCTGTTGTTATTAAAAAATCATAAGAAGTAGTCAATCCCCAGTCAACGTACTTTGATAAAACTAACTAGGATGACATGGTAAGGGGCGAGTTTCCAGCGGCTTCAATCTGGATCTATTTGGTTAGGGTAGGCAGCTCTAAGAAAAGTGTTTCTGTTCCTCCAGGGCATAGGGCTAGTAACCTTTTAAAGAAAATTAAACCTTTTTAAAAAAGCAGCTTTTAGGAAAGTTCAAGCAGAAGAATCTAGACTCATCAAGAGACGACGATTTGGAATACTCGATCCCTATATTACAGAAGCTCTAGAAAACTTACTTAGATAACTATACTAGCATAGAGTAGATATAACAGTTCTACAAAAAATAAGATGAACTCCCCCCCGACCCAATTAAATTGAAACAAAAAGGTAAGTATCCATATTTATTTATTTTTACATTTCGTAAAATGCTAAATGGTTATATGTTTGTAAAAGAATTGTTAATGACTTCCTTGGGCCTGGTGTCCCTTACATAATTTCTTTATGTATGGCTCAATGTTGGTTAATAACAACCTCAAATTTCCTCTTTCTATTATGTTGAGTCTATTTCTTTGTCTGTTTTTCAATATACACACAGAACTAAAACCATTCTCCACTAGATATGTTGTAGGGAATGCTAATAATAATAATTTGATTGCATTCCCCAAGATTGGATACACTTCTTTTATCCGCGGCCAAAATCTTTCATACCCACAATCCCAAAACAAACTTTCAATTTCAATATCATGTTTCAAATCAATCAAGTTTTCTTAAAGAGAAGGACATACCGTTGAAACTTCCACGCTGAAAGGATTGATAAACCAAGTTGGCACTTTCAGATTACTCAAATCTTGGAATCGGGACTGCAGATCTTCTTTTAGTGTTTGAAGGTGGAGTTAGTATGTTTGAAGATTCTCAGAATCACCACAAGAAGATTTCGAGTTGAGGAATTTGGTCAGATTTCTTCTCTGCATATTTTCTTCAAAAATAGATAGTTTGTCAATTAATGCTCCGACTACTCTTTTCACTTTGGCCATATTCATGTGTTTCCCCTGTAGTTGCAGGTTCATTTTATTTAATTTTTGAAAAATATCTAATAAGTAAGCTATGTCATTTCGCTTCTCTTGTAGTTCTGTACTTAGTGTGGGGTCAGTAGTATTAGGAAATTCAATAACAGTATCCATGAGACTAAAGAACCGCCATAAGCAATTGCCTTTAGAAAGCCATCGGACTTTCGTATGTAGTCGCAATGTATTAAATATCTCATCATTTTCTTCACAGAGTGTACGAAATATTCGATCATTCTTTGCTTTTGCTTTAATTTTAGTTACCGCATCTATGACAAGTCGAAGACAATCGTGCAACCTCCCACTCAAATTCTTGGCAGTCAAATTCTCTCTGTGAATGACGCAGTGAACATACAAAATTCCAGGTACAAATCCCCGATGGCGTCCTGTTATTGCTGCTGCACCGTCAGTAGCACAGGCGATCATATTTAATAAGGGAATCTCTTTTTCCTCAAAAAATCTCTTAACGACCACAAATATGAAAGATCCTTTTGTATCACTAATCAGACTTCTAGCAAACAGCATTTCCTCAGTCATTTCTCCATTGTCGTCAATGAATCGGACATATGACAACAGCAAAGCTGTGCAGTCACTCAGGGTACTCTCGTCAAGTTGCACAGTAAACTCTCGGCTTTTCAATTTGTTGCAGAGGACATCTTCGACATTCGCTCCCATTTCATCAATCCTTCTGGAGACAGTATTATGGCTGAGAGGAACTGCATCTATTACTTGGCTGGTCTGACTGAGTCCCAACATAGTATCAACTATCTCTTTAACAGCTGGGAGGATAAGTTCTTCTCCAATTGTGTGCGGCTTGGCACTTTTTGCTATTAACAATGATACCTTGTAGGAAGGTTATGTCCGAATTGAAAGACAGACTTACCAGTTTCACAAATAAATTACAGTATCTTTATTAAAATAACAACTCACTGAACACAATGACGGTCAGTTAAAACAAAACAACTTTATATACGACAATACAAAACTCGGGAACGAAAGACTCCTCATTTGAAACGACGACAACCTTGGCCGTTCGCTTTTTGTTCGAGTCAGATCGGCAGGAGCGGTACCTTGTTCTCATCATTCTTATTCCACTTTTTTCTTTTTCTCTTTTGTGCGGATGATCGCACAAAACGAAAGCTCGATCAAACTGAAATGCAGAATTCGTTATAATATAACGATAATGTATAGAATTAAATTGTATTATGATTCATAGCTCTCTGTGACTAGCCGAGATGTTTGTGTTATTATTATCTGTATTGGTATACATATATTTACTTTTTATTATCCTATGGATATCCGATCGAAAGTATTGTATTTTTTTCTCTTTTCTTATTTTTCTCAATTACCCATTTCTCGTTTTCCGGATGCTAAACGTCCCCCTTATCGCCCCCTTTTCTCTGTCGCCCCCCATATCGCCCTTCCTTCGCTCTATCGCTCCGCGGTTGGGAATCACTGTCTTAGAGAATCTCAAGTGTTTCACAAAATGAAACTTTACTAATAATATTGGTGTACAAAATTACTTTCAAAGTTGTTACCATAATCATATTAATTACCTAACTTAATATCACGCCAATATTAAATAAGATATTTTTATTCAAAATTCATAAAAAAAAATATCATTAGGAATAAAATTTATTTCTTCATTCATGAAAAATTCATTAGAATTAGTTATTCGTTAGCTGGTGTTTGTTTCTGATTGTTTGATTGAAAAGTTTGTCGAGTCAAGTTTTATCAGCATAAACAACCACGTAAATGTATTAACTCTCTCTTATTGTAGCTTTTAGTAAGCGAAACTTTAAAACACTAACGGTAAAATTAAATAATGCCCACCCCTTACATCATCAATACAATATTAATTACAGTACAGATTACTTTCACCAAAAAAATAATTATATAAATTATTTCTACTATTAAACTAATAGATGTTCATGTATTTAAAAAAAGAACACAGCTTAATATTTGTTATTAATAGTTATTTCGTGATTTTTATTGTTCTATATTTCATCACACTTCTGGGAACCCACAAACGAAACAGATGCTGCGTGGGAGATTGATCGTTAATAGTATTGGAATTTGGAAATGTAGGAATAAATTTGAAATCTAAAATGAATAATGGATTTTATTTAATTTGGAACGGAGGAAATTTAATATTGTACAAACATAGCTGAGGAATTGTTTGTATAAAAAAAAGTAAAACTTTCAGGTGGCGACGATTTAGCAATTTTTTTTTGGTTATTATTACAAGTTTAAAATGGTAATTTTTAAATGTAAATAAACATATTTTTGTCGTAGTCATATGGCGATATTAAATAACTATATATAATGTCACTAGATATATCTATAGAGATGGAATAAAGATAGAAGTATCAAGAACGATCCGCAAACTATAAACAGCAAGAGGAAATGGCATTGTATCAGCAGAATATCTTAAAAAATATTTTATTATGCTATTTACATAAAAAGAGCAATTAAATGTACTGCGCAAACTATTAAGTTTATACATAAGAACATTACTTATTCACACAGAATATAAAGTATGTATTTTCAAAATTTACTGAAAATCGATATTGACTGAAGCCTTTGATAGCAACATCTCATAAAAACTTGTGTAGAGGGAGAAGTAAGACTTGACGGAAAATGGTCAAATAACTCGCTACATGTTATAAAAGTGCTTAGACAAACAAAAGGGCGTAACCATGTTTTAAATGATCTAATCTTTTAAAAATTTGTATTTAAAAGACAGCAAGGACGGTTCTATTTTGAATGTTTTGTGTATTAGTTATTGGCTCTCCCGTTTTATCGGTTGTGTAAAATTTTGTGGCGTATTCGAAGTAGCTTTGAGGGGCATGACGAGTCATCAGAAAGCTTAAATCCAGCAATATATAGCGGCCACCTTGATTTTGTATCAGAAATCGATATGGCTATGAAACAACATTTGCAGAAAAACAATGTTTTTAGAGGTTCGTCAAAATCAGTTCAAAATGACTATGTTAGATTCTATTGTCATTGTTTTCAAAAAAGAGATTAAAAAACAGGTTTTAGAGGCACGGATTGTATACATTTATAATGATAAAACTACTGATGGATCTACTCATCAGAAACTTGTTATTAATTACTATTTAACTGGGAATAAGCCACAATTAAAGGTAAAAATACACTTATTGACGTTTCAATTTCCACTTCGGAAATCGTTATCAAAATACAAACAGTATTTTGTATTTTGAGAAGAAGGCTCATAAAGGCTCTTAAAATTTTTTAGCTTGCTGCGCTAATTCACGTTTGTATAATTACATGCCTTAATTGAACATCCTGTTTAAATTACCACGAGCCGCCACTGATTTTGAGGCTGAAGAAGAGATTTAGAAAAAATTCAGTTGTTAGATAAGCCTTTATTATCATTCTATTGCCGCGGATGATATTATCATAAAATTTAACATTCAATTAAAGAAAAATTGCATATTAACTTTATTCTAATGAGCATGAGCACAATTATGATCATAGTAATTCATTTTGTCTTTTATATCTATTTTATTACTTAAAATAATTAAATTCTGAATTTAAGGCATTAAAAATAAAAAAGTCTGTTAGTAGAAAGTTTGAAAATTTAAACTATTATTGCCTCATTGCCAACAGAAACCAATAATTGGAAGTACAATGTATACTTATTAGCTTTTGTTTTTTGTAAAGTAAAATACATTTTAAGTACGTATTAATAATTACAAAGAGAGATATAGGTACTTTGGGTGCAATTATTAGTGCATATGAACAATTATCTCATCGCTAACATTGTCACAAGAAATAGATAGAAAGTTACAAACATAAAGTTTATATTCGTTATTTTATTGTGCATGCCTATTATTAATATTGAAAGGTCCGTTAAATAAATCGGCTTTTTATACATAGTGTCATAAAAACCTTTAGATCAGAGACATGCTACTTTGTTTAAATATGCTGTCGTGTTTTTAATGTTTTTTCCCGTACTCTACAATCTTAATTTATTTTATACTCTGTGTCTTGTGTGAAGCAGAGTGTGTATTTGTTTTTGTTTTGTTTTATTTTTCTTTTCCCTGTAAAGGGTCCAAATACAATAAAAGTGGATTTCTACATTTTATTTTTATTGATAGCTGCTTTGGGTCAGATCGCAAGTCCTATCGGAAGGAAAACCAAGATCGGAAAGCGACTTGAAAAAGCCGAAAACTACATAGGACAATTCGGCTCTGGAGTTAGAAATGAGAGAGGAGAAACCTTGGTTAACTTCCTATAATCCCACAAATACTATGCAATGAACACATTCTATAAGAAAAAACTTCAAAGAAAGTGGACGTGGCTATCCCCAGACGAAAAATCTTGGAACCAAATAGATTACATACTGTGTAACAAAACAGATATCATACAGGATGTAACAGTAATAAATACATCGTTAGTAAGTGGCGATCACCCAATGGTTAGAGCCAAATTAAAAATAAAACATAAAAAAAATAGAAATAAATTTAGAAAAACTTAGCTTAAATAATATCAATGAAGTCATAATAAAAGAACTAATAAATGCGAGCTCAGAAGTGGCAACCGGTAACAAAAAAAGAAAATACAAAAATCAGTGTAGAATCACAAAATATGCTGAAACAAAGAAAATATCTTCTGAGATAAAACAATAGAGACATTGTAGAATTTAAGTAATTTAATTAAGTAATAAGAAAACAGAAAAAGAGGACAATAAAAAACATCAAGAAGATCATATAGAGCAAGTCATAGAAAAAAACCGTCTCAAATACACCAAACCGAAACTAGGAAAGAAAAACATAATAACGATTAAAAATGAACAAGGACAACTAGAAAAAAGTAAATCTGGTATAGCAAACTCAACTGAAAAGTTCTACGCCGATCTGTATCGTTCCATAAACAATCCTCAATATCCTCCCCCTAATAAACTCCTCAAAGCAGAACTTGAAACGGCAGATAACAAATCTAAACTCAGAAATTATGCCCGAAATAAGCCACGATGAAATAGAAAGAGCGGTAAGAGAAATAAAAAGGAATAAAGCTCCTGGAACGATGGAATCCTAGCAAAAATGCTGAAGGAATGCGGAGAAGAAGCCATCACGATCACATATCTAAAAATACTATTTAATAAATGTCTATTCGAAGGCAACATACCCGAACAATGGAATACTGCTAAAATAATACTAATACACAAAAAGGGAGACACCACAGACCTGAAAAACTATCGACCAATTTCACTTCTTTTACAACTTTACCCAAAACTTTACAAATATTATTACAAACAGCCGGATTTAGAACAGAGTACAGCACCTGTGACTATCTATATACATACTTTGAAAATCCTAATAGAGAAAACTAACTAATACAATCTCCGATTATGTCTGGCTTTTATAGATTATGAAAATGCTTTTGATAGCGTAGAACTGTGGGCAATAGAAGAAGCATTAGTCAACAACTGGATCGACTCCATTTACAGTATATTAATACACAATATTTACGAACAAGCTAAAATGATAATGACGTTGGGCAATGGAATCGAAACAAGACCAGCAAAAATCAACCGATGCGTAAGACAAGGAGACACAATATCTCCATAATTATTTACAGCTGCCCTAGAAGATATCTTTAAGTCAATAGACTAGAAAAATAAGGGAATCCCTATTAACGGAAGATACTTGAACCATCTTAGATACGCAAAGGATGTAGTACTAATAGCCGACACGTGGAATGCACTGAATACGATGATGAAGAGCTACACACAGAATCCCTAAAAAAAAGACTGAAAATGAATTTCAGCAAAACTAAAATAATGTCAAAGGTGACAAACCTATGATAAAAATCCAAGGGACAGATATAGAACACGTATAGAATACGATAAAACACGATAGAACATGTAATGAAATTAATAAATTGAATATTTCAGTACGTAAACGTAAAAGTTTTGGAAAAAAATATTAATTAAAGGTTAGAGTATAATTGGACGAACGAGAGAGAGAAGGATAGAATTTGAGAATAAAAGACGAAGAGCTGATAAACTATGCAGACAGAAAAAGAGACGATACGAAAACAACCGGATACTAAACATAGAGAGGGCGTTCAAGGAAAACGAAACACGCAGTGCATACCAACTTATCAAACATTTAAGACAGGGTTACAAACCGAAGACTAGCCTATGCAAAAATAAGAATGGGGAAATAATTAGCGATATGGACGAACTTAAGAGAACCTGGAGGATGTATTTTAAGGAATTATTAAACGAAAGGGCACAAACACCACTACAACAGCGGCAGCAGCAGGTAGAACAGGAAGGTCAACAACAGGAGCTGTGGGAAGATGGAGAAGATAATGAATTGGCTAGACCTCCAACGCTAGAGGAGGTTCGAACAGCAATCCAAATGCAAAAAAGCCATAAAGCGCCGGGAATAGATAAGATACCGGCAGAACTGTTCAAGCAGGGAGGAACAAATTTGACAGAACAGATGTACCAGCTTATACAAGAAATATGGAGAGAAGAAAAAATCCCACAACAATGGAAGAAAAGTATAATCTGCCCTATTCATAAAAAAGGAGACAAACTGTTATGCCAGAATTATAGAGGCATCTCTTTACTTTGTTCGGGGTACAAAATACTCACAAACATTCTTAATCGAAGACTTCAACCCCTCACTGAAAAAATTATCGGGGAATATCAAGCAGGGTTCAGGCAAAATAGATCTACTATTGACCAACTATTTACAGTTAAACAAATACTAGCCAAAGCATGGGAATATGACATAGACGTCTACAATCTCTTTGTAGATTTCAAGCAAGCCTATGATTCAATAGATAGAACAATACTACCTAATATATTACAAGAATTTGGCATACCATCAAAATTAATAAGACTAGTGCAAATGACAATGACAGAAACAGAAGCACATGTATGTATTCAAGGACAGATCACTGATGCGTTTATGACAACGCAAGGACTGAAACAAGGTGACGGACTGGCTCCAACACTTTTTAATCTTGTTCTTGAATATGTAATTAGACGGTTGACGGTGAGCAGAAATAACATACTTACAAACAAATCTACCCAATTAGTAGCATACGCAGATGACATAAACATAATGAGCAGAACAAAGACTGCGGCAGAAGAAACCTACGTTCAGTTGAAACAGAGTTCAGAAGTTGTAGGGCTAACAATAAATACAAATAAAACAAAACTACTCATACAAACCAGATCAAATAGACAGGCGCAACAACAACAATTTATAGACGATATAGAATACGTGAATAGATTCACGTATTTAGGAATGGATCTGGTCGAAAATAATGAAGAAGAACCGGAAATAAATAGAAGGCTTATGCTGGCAAACAAAGCCTATTTCGCGATGGGCCACATATTCAAATCGCGAGACGTACACCGGAAAACAAAACTCCGGGTATATAAAACAATAATCCGACCCATAGTAAGTTATGGGTGTGAAACATGGGTTATAACACAGAAATCTACCAATGCATTAGACGTGTTCGAAAGAAAAATATTGCGTAGAATACTGGGTCCAATAAAGGAAAATAACAACTGGCGAATTAGATATAATAACGAAATATACGAACAATACACTGAACCAACACTAGCACAATACACTAGACTGCAGAGATTACGATGGGCAGGGCATGTGGCCCGCATGCATGAGAACAGAATCCCCAGAAAATTACTAAACGCAAGAATGCAAGGAAAAAGACCTGTTGGAAGACCAAAAAAGAGATGGGAAGACGAGGTAGATGAGGATGCCAAAAATCTCCTAAAAACGCGTTCATGGAAAAGAACAGCAGTAAATAGAGATGTTTGGAGAGGTCTAATGAAGGAGGCCAAGGCCCGGCTTGGGCTGTAGTGCCATTGGATGGATGGAGAGTATAATTGGAGTTAAGAAGTGTGTAGCGTTATAACTGCTACATTGCCTGCTTTCTTTCTTATGTTAATATATTTCGTTAATTATATTCTCCAATTTTCATATCTTCTGTCATAATTCATATTCTTCTATATCCTTTATTGTATCTCTTATTTTTCTATATATTTTCTAGGATATAGATTGTATCAGAATTATGTCGTTACTTAATTGATTCATTATTCTCTTTTCATTTTTACTGGAATTTGGTATAAAAACCAGTTGGCATCCAAATCTATCTCCTTTATATATATCTACAGTATTTCAGTATCTACCTCTCCTATTTTCTTAATAATCATCATTTTTATCTTTTACTCAAGTTTCAAAAGAGTAAATTTTATTTTCATCTCTATTTCTGTTACTTTGGAACGATAGGTGCCACCTTTATTCTCTGTTTACTTCAATGCTGTTGACATTTCCCCCTTCCCGTTCAATACAAAAGTCGATATAAAGACTTTTATTTTCTAAAAATGTCGATTTTCTTCATGACTTCTGTAAAAGTATAATAACCAATTGTTGTGTCGTCTCCTATTTAAGGAGTCAACCTCCGGGATACATTTCTCAGGTGCGGGTCAAATTCTTTTAACATCCAGAAGACCAACCGGCCTGAGAGTGACACCATCATTCCGATAGGAGAGTTGACTCCGGGGCAAGAAAATCCACGACTAACAACATGGCTTGCTAACAACCATAGCAGAAAAGACCAGGATAAAACCTAGGATTTGGTGACAAATATTGTTCTTTAATATAATGTAACACTGTGGCAAGAAGTTGAATAATTTTTATTTAAATTCAATACTATAATTAAACATTTATTTGTCTGTTTTTTTTATATTTTAATAAACATGTGTTAATTTAACTGTGTATTGTTTCTTCTTTTTACTTGTTTGTATGTGTTGCTCCAGAGTAGGCCATATTCACGTCCTGAGTGAGCTAGCCAGGGAGTGTTTCGCATAACGTCTAATGTAGCAATTTTGCAATTGATACATTAGGGGTTATAGCGTTAAAAATTGGTCCCAACAGGGAACGATTTGTCGCTCCAACGTTGTTAGTGATGTTAGTCAAGTTGTAGCAGCAAACTAAGGTTTGCGGTTACAAGTTGACAACAGCAGCTCAACGTTGGGATGTTACAAATTGTGCCACGAAGGGTTACAAATTGGTATCCAATGAATATTCGTTGGCATGTCATAGATTGATGTCCAATGAATGTTCGTTGGAACGTTACAAATTGACGCCCAACGTTACAAGTGTTATGTTTGAGGTTGCAGTTATAGGAATATGATTTAACTAGACCTATGATGGTAATATGAAATATGATGGAACCAACATAATTAATGAATAAAAATGGCATTCATCATCATTATCTTTGGCTCGATAATCCTCTGTGGATCCTGGCCTGCTTTAAGATTAGTTGCTATTCTGTTTGGTTTCTGGTAACGTGTGGCCATCTTCTGGTCTCTAGTATACCTAAGTTGGTCTCAACTCCATCTAACCACTTAATTTGTGATCGGCCTCTGCTTCTTCTTCCTATAGATGTTCCTATCGTTAGCTTTTTAACAATTATATTGTCAGGCAATCGTATTATGTGTCCGGCCCATCTAAGTCGCTGTGTTTTAATAAACGCTAGGACATCTGGTTCACTAAAGAGTTGGTATAATTCGAAATTAAATCTTTTGTGCCACTATCCTTGATCGTTTATAGGTCCAAATATTTTGCAGAGTACATTCCTCTTCTTCTTGGTGTGCCTATCCGTTGCGAATGTTGGCGATCATCATGGCAATCTTTATTTTATCTGCAGCGGCGCGGAAAAGCTGCAGAGATGTTGAATTGTACCAGATTCTGAAGTTCTTTAACCAAGATCTTCTTCTTCCTTCTTTTTTCTTACTTGCAGGACGGCCTGAAGGAGAGCATATCTGGATGCATTTCGCATAATATGTCTGAAAAACTGTAACTTTCGAGATTTGATGGTGGTCGTACCTCTCGGTTGTTCATTCTTCTGAGGATCTCCTCATTTGTGACTCGGTCAATCCATGGGATCTTAAGCATTTTTCGATATAGCCAAATCTCAAATGCTTTAAGTTTTGTATCAAGAGAGAGGTTGTGACTCTTGAAGAAGGTCCCCATCCAATTAAAGGTGGATATATCCATTCTTCATTTATTTTGGTGCCGAGGTAGTTGTAGTGCGTCACTCTTTCTAGTTAACCTTCTGTTATCCTTTTCTTGCTAATTGTCATTTTCTCACAAATGTCGAGGTCTTGAGAAGAATGAACAAAGAAAAGGAAGTCATATTTACAATCAAAAAACGAAAACTGCAATACTTGGGCCACATTACAAGAGGCGAAAGATATGAACTGCTTCGAATAATTATGCAAGGGAAAATAGCAGGAAAAAGGTCCATAGGAAGAAGACGAAACTCCTGGCTAAAGAATCTACGGGAATGGTATAGTTGTAGCAACAACGAATTGTTTCGGTCAGCAGTTTCGAAAATACGTATAGCCCTGATGATCGCCAACCTTCGGAACGAAGATGGCACTTGAAGAAGAAGAAGAAGAAGCTAATTGTCATAAGTTTTGTCTTCTTAACGTTTATATTGAGTGCATATTGTTGACTGTAATACGTGATTTTGTTCATAAGAACTTGTAGGTCTTCTAAGTTGTTCGCAAATACTATATGGTGTCATCTGCATGTGTGTTCACCTTCAACTCTGAGATTGCTGACTGACTCCAATAAAGATTTCTAATTATTTTTAGGCCTTGGTTGTTAATTCCTGTTTCTTTTAGTATTTGCATCATCATTTGTGAACCCGAACTGAACCCGTAAATTTGACTTTCACACAGCTTGTAGATTCTTTTATGAATTATCTTTAAGAACAATTTAAGGAGATGACTCATAAGTCATTATAATACAATAGTCTTCGCATTTTTTGGCTCTTGGTTTTTTCGAAAGAGTATCTTACGCTCGAATATTCTCAGAGCTCTTTTACCCTTCTACGTTAGAGTCCATGTTTCTGTCCCGTATGTAAGAACCGTCCTCAGCAGTGTTTTGTATATAATAATTTTAGTTTTGTCTTGATATTTATTGAATGGAATTATCCATAGTATGACCTATTTGTAATGTCTATGCGTCTTTCAATTTCTTTGCTTGTTTTATTGGTAGTAGTCACTAGCAAGCCAAGGTATGTGAAACTGTCAACATGATCAAAGATACGATTTTCAAATGCTGTTTCCCGTTCCTCATTTGCTATAAGATCCTTAGGACCCAACATATACTTGATTTTGTCTTTGTTGATTATTAGACCGGCCGTTTCGCTATTGTTTCCAATTCTATAAAATATTGCTTGTTGATTATACATACCTTGAAAATTCTCTTGAAAATTATCCACGCCAGAATACACTCTAAACTGGAGCTGGATATTAGTGACACTCAATATGGGTTCCGCAATGGTATGGGTACCAGAGAGGCATTATTCTCCTTCAATGTGCTGACACAGAGATGTTTGGATGTTAACCGTCCTCTTTACGTCTGTTTTATAGACTACAATAAAGCGTTTTATAAAGTAAAACATGATCGACTCCTGGAAATTCTAAAAAATAAAAACCTAGATGAAAGAGATTTAAGGCTAATAACACACCTCTATTACAATCAGCGAGCAATAGTAAGAATCGAAAAAGAAACATCTGAAGAAATGGAAATAAAGAGAGGAGTCAGGCAAGGCTGCATTCTATCACCTCTATTATTTAACGCCTATTCTGAAGAGGTAATTCGAGAAACAGTCGGCATAAGAGTAAATGGAGTCTTAATTAACAACATCAGATATGCAGATGATACAGTAATAATAGCCGATAGTTTACAAGACCTGGAAAGACTCATGAACAAAATAGTCATGTGTAGTACGGAGTACGGACTCTCTCTTAATGTCAAAAAGACGAAGTTTATGAAAATTTGTAAAAACAACTATAATACTAACGAAATCTTGATAGTAGAGGGCCAGCAGATCGAAAGAGTAAAAAAGTACACTTACCTAGGAACACTTATAACAGAAAATAATGACTACACGGCAGAAATCAAAGTCAGAATCGAAAAAGCACGTTCTAATTTTATAAAAATGAAAAAGGTCCTATGTGGCAAAGATCTAACATTAGCTCTTAAAGTACGCCTAACAAAATGTTACGTATACAGTGTACTATATTATGGAGTGGAATCATGGACGTTAAATCTAGATACCATGAGACGACTTAACGCCTTTGAGATGTGGACCTATAGAAGAATTATGAGGGTTTCCTGGGTAGATAGAGTTACAAACAATGAAATACTGAGAAGAATAGGCAAAGAGAAGGAAATTGAACTTACAATTAAAGAAAGAAAGCTACAGTATCTCGGACATGTGATGCGGGGCGATAAGTATGGCATCCTGCGACTCATAATGCAAGGAAAAATAGATGGCAGAAGAAGCATCGGAAGAAGACGAATTTCATGGCTGAAGAACCTGAGAGAATGGTTTGGATGCAGCTCAAAACAACTATTTGGAGCTACTGCCTCAAAAATTAAGATAGCTATGATGATTGCCAACCTCCGTAGCGGAGATGGCACCTGAAGAAGAAGAAGAAGAAAATATTGCTCAACAACTCGTTTGTTACGCCCTATTATGTCAATATAATCAGCGTATGCTACTATTTGTATATATCCATTGTAAATAGTACCGCCATCTCTAATTCGTGTGTCTCAGACTGCCTTTTCCAAGGCAATGTTAAATAGGACACAAGCCAGAGCATCCCCTTGTCTGAGTCCATTCTTTATCTCAAAGAATCGAGAATGTTCTCCCTGTATCCTAACGCTGGCTTTTAAGTTAGACATTATCATTCTCGTTATTCATTCTCGAAATATATTAGATATATTCATTCTCGAATAACGGCACTATTTATCTAAAATAATAAGTGATGATTATATGTTCTAGGATGAGAGTTTTTGAGTGAATTGGTCCTGTATGGTAGAAACAACATTTGATACTAATTTTATGAATGTTGGTGGTGGGTAAATGGAGAGAGTTGATTAATTGGAAAACCAAAAAGATTGATGGATGAACTGGTGACTCTATTTGGTTAAAATGGCAATTTGTGATGTTGTATTGTTAATTATTGAAAAACGACACCATACATCAGACAGTAAATAAAGAATTAAACAAAAATTTAGGAAATATCGACCACAATAGAATTAGCGAGTACGATGACATAAACGTTCTGTGGAAAACTATTAAAGAACAAATGAACAATGTAACGGAAAAACATCTAAAAGTAACACCTAGAAATAACAAACAGGAATGGATGACAGAAGAGATTTTACAATTAATGAACAAACGAAGAGAATCTAAAGGAAAAAATGACAAGGACGGAGAATACAAAAGACTAAATAGAATAATTCGAAAAAAAATAACCGAAGCAAAAGAGAAATGGCTGGAAACAAAATGCGTTGAAATAGAAGAACTGCAACAAAGGCACGATTTTTTTAATTTGCATAAAAAGGTAAAAGAGTTTACATCGACTACCAAGAGAACGACTTTTCACACCATGCTGAACACGGATGACAAACTGCTAGAATCAACGGAAGATAAACTGAAAGAATGGGAAAACTATATTAAAATTCTTTTTCACGACATACGAGAAGAACCAAGATTTGAAAATAACAACGAAGGGCCAACAATTCTGAAATCTGAAATCATAAATGCAATTAATCATCTCAAAACAAATAAAAGCCCAGGTCCAGACGGAATATACCCAGAAACGTTCAAATTAATCAGCGAAGAAAATATCGAATTATTTGTCCTTTTATTCAATCGCATTTATGATACAGGTAAAATACCCCAAGATTGGCTGGAGTCAATATTCATCCCACTACCAAAAAAGCCAAACCCACAACACTGCAATGAGTTCCGTCTGATAAGCCTTATGAGTCATGCAGTAAAAGTCCTACTAAAAATCGTACATAATCGTATCTATAGAAAGTGCGAAACAATCATCGGAGACGATCAGTTTGGATTCAGAGCCGGCATGGGAACGAGAGAAGCCCTGTTCAGTTTACTAGTTCTCGCCCAAAAATGCTACGACCAACAGAAAGATATATTTATATGCTTTATAGACTTCGAAAAAGTATTTGATAGAGTAAGACACGACCTACTATTAGAACGTTTGCAAGAAGTCGGTTTAGATGGAAAAGACATCAAACATAAAAAACTTGTACTGGAACCAAAAAGCCAGAGTTAGGATCGAAGGTTCCACATCCGCAGAAGTAGAAATTAGGAGGGGAGTTAGACAGGGATGTGTTCTGTCGCCTCTGCTGTTTAATCTTTACTCCGAGTTTCTATTTAAAGAAGCATTGGAGGATTCCAAGGATGGAGTCAAGGGGAATGGCGTAAATATCAACAGTATCAGATACGCCGATGATACAGTGTTAATTACGGATTCCGACTCAGGTCTACAACGACTCATCGACAAGACCAACTCAACCTGTGAGCAATTTGGTACGAAAATAAACATTAAAAAAAGCAAAGTGATGTCAATCCGAAAAAACCAAAACGTACCTCAACCTTGCACAATAAATGGGCACATCTTAGAACAGGTCAATAGATTTAAGTACCTGGGATGTTGGATCGATAGCAGCCTAAATCCTGATCAAGAAATAAGATCGAGAATAGAACAGGCTAGAAAATCTTTCGAAAAAATAAAAAAACTGCTTTGTGATTCTCGAATAAAACTCAAAATTCGACTACGTTTATCAAAATGCTACGTCTGGTCGACTCTTCTATATGCAGTGGAAACGTGGACCCTTAAAACATCAACCGTAAATAAATTGGAGGCCTTTGAAATGTGGATCTACCGGAGAATACTCGAAATTTCATGGACATCGCATACCTCAAACGAAGAAGTGCTGCATAGAATAGGCAAGGAAAGAGAACTTTTTAACACAGTTAAAGTAAGAAAAACGTCATACCTAGGCCACATACTGAGAAATAATAAGTACCAATATGCCCAACTTATAGTGAAAGGAAAAATCGAGGGAAAGAGAGGCCTAGGAAGGAAAAGACTATCATGGCTCAGAAACATCCGACAATGGACAGGGCTAAATTTTGAACAGCTAATAAGAACAGCTGAAGATAGAGAAGTGTTTAAAATTGTAGTAGCCAACCTCCATTGAGGAGACGGCACTTTAAGAAGAATTGTTAATATAAGAGGAAATATTAATTGAACAACTTTTAACTTTTATGTTTGCTTTATTTAAAGCCGTAATTATTATTTTATGATAGCACTGATGATGTAATCACCATTCTGAAAGCTTTCTGTGATGTAGCCCGATAGGGTTTTTATATTAATATACCTTTTATAAAGGATTTTTTTAAATAAAAATTGTAATTTATGGTATAGTGCCAACTACATGTATACAATGTCCTTGTGAATTTTGCATATTTCTTGTTCTTAAAGCAATCTTACTAGTAGTTTCCACAGACACAGCAACGCATAAGCTATTTTTATTTAGGTCACTTTAAAAAAAATATTTAACAGCCATGTACGAACAATATATTTACAAGAGGGACACAAATTAAACAAATTATATTCGGTGTAAGTCAGAGAAAGGATACAGTTCGTTTTTATTGTTTCATTAAAACTTTTATGTGCAAATAAATAATATAGCTACTTTTACCCTAAAAGAAAAAATCGTTAATCATAATTATAGTCTCTCCAGTTTTGTCACACTATAACCAGTTTTAACTACTACAATACGATTCAGTTCAGTGGTGAATCTTGCATCCGTATCCAAGTCGCGAATAATAAAATAATTGAATAATTATTACAAATATACAAGAGAAAAAATCTCACGGTGCGCACTTCCTGTTCCGATCTATCAATCACAAGTCCAGTTACCAACAATGAAGTGGAGATGCATTAAATTCTCTCCGATTTTAATTAAAGTACGCAAATTTCGCCAAAGAAACGGTGATCTAGTTCACGAGATCGTAAAACAGTACCAACAGTACCAACCTAGACCTTCGAGCCATGTCGTTGCCTTGTTGACGGACGGCATGGTCACGGTTCTCTTGTCAAGCATGGCGCTTTAGAGATGGGCAAGACAACAGTAAATCTTGTAATAATCATCTTAGATACACAAACGGTCTATGAAAATAGTCTTGTTTTATTACTATAACCTACATTAGCAGATCAGTAGCACGTTTCAGTCACCCTTATTGAGTATACCGGTAGAACTTGTTGGAATTTTAAAACATTGGATTGTCCACTGAATGGAAACATTTTACCCCCGATATATCGCAGTTCGATGCCTAATAGAAAACATCCTTACATCCATGAATATATAGAAGAGATGTGACAAGGTATTACCCGTGTATTAACTCAGTTATGCCATAGGGGCTGCAGATATGTTATTATCGACAGATTGGTTCCGGGCACACTATCACATACACATATGCATACGCTGGCGCAGATCTAGAAATTCATAAAAAGGGGCTGGACTTACGAAAATATGATTGCTATTATTAGTGTAAATAAAAGTAATTTTTACCAAAAACAACATAAAGTTAATTATAATTAAAATTAAAATCCTCAAAATCAATGATATAGCCCACTTAATGTAGTTGGAGCCGTCTAGGATGTTTTCTTGCTAAATAGTCCATGATTTCTTCCCGATTTAAGTCAGTGTTGCTATGCATGTTGACTAATACGAAACCATTTAGTCTCTCCTGGTTCATCCTCGATCTGTGAAAGGTCTTTATCCGTCTTAGAGTTGAGAATAATCGTTCCGCAGTTCAAGTCGTCTTTGGCAAGATACACAATATGATAACATATTTATATTTGGATAAAAGTTATTCCTTGTATGCAAAGCTTCAATTGCGGTATCCGGTTTCTTCTGTTAGGTCTTCCAAAATTTAAACTATAGGCGTAGATCTTTTCTAAGTTCTTGGATAGTTCCTGGTGCATCATTTCTCTTAATCCAACTAGTTTCACACAAAGTCTGAAGTTTTTTTATGTTGGGGACATGCGTCTTTAATTCTCTCTCTAATAAGGTTTGACCTCTTGCTGGACTTCTCAACTTTAACTACTTAACTTAATTTTGCTACTTCAGCCATTGTGTCAAATGTTTCTCTAATACAGTGAATAGAGCGTGATTTTGAAATTTCAAACAATGTGAGTATTTGGGAAAGTATGTATGAATTCTTTTCATATTTTTTCATATAATATTTTTCTGTTACTGTACTGTTATATGATTTAATTCAATGCTGTATTCTAACGACTTTATTAAAATATATTGCTTCCTGTTATTTCATAAAATTGTTACTGGCTATCTCATTTATTATGTTTTAAGTACTGAGAATTTGGCTTCGCTTTTGTATTTTGGGTCAAAAATATACACACAAGTGTAAAGTTTTGTATTACCGTGACAATTAGCTTAAATTACCGTATTCAAAATCACACAATAGAGTGATTTATCGATATACCCTCTTCCTACCAAACGATTCGAAGTGTGGCCAGGGTGTTTTTTTCTAACCTGCAATCTCAAGACACACTTTAACACGAGACAGCGAACAAAACACAACCAGTGATCGATTCGAGCCTCAAATCCCCTACGTCGCGACGGTCCAAATCTGCACATGAGCTCCGAATACATCAGAATATACCAAAGGATAAGTCTATATTCTTTGTACAAACAACAACAATAATAAGTAAGACCAGTTAATTTCGTACAATCAAAATTAGAAAGACGTCATATCTAGGACACATAATGCGCCATAAGGAATTTGAGCAGCTCCAGGTAATATTAGAAGGCAAAATCGAAGGTAAAAGGAGTATAGGAAGAAAGAAGAAATCCTGGCTCCGAAACATCAGAGAATGGACGTACACAACAGGAAATGACTTAATCCATCAAGCCCAGAACAGAGAGAAATTTGCCATATTGATCGCCAACCTCAATAGAGAAGGCACTTAGGAGGAGGAGTTAATTTAGTAATTTATTCACAATTTATGGTTGCTATTTTCCACTAGTTTATTTACATACAAAATATTGCATTTTTTCTTTATAATTATTTATCTAATATCATTGAATCAGCAACCTCTTAAGTTTTATAAAAAACAATGAGACATAGTGCATATACAATGCTAGAAGCTATTGACGCTTGATAATGCCTCTCCACTTAAATCATGCACCATTACTAATTTAAAAAAATCTTCTTTTTAACATTACTTCTCTTTGTCTACATATCGCACACATAATGTCAATTGTTCATTGATGTCAGATATTTCATCTCCCAAAATAGAAAAATATTTGCTTAATGACAGTGTTACAACAATCTATCTATGGGGACATTTTGCGTTGTTTTACTTGTAGGCTTTCAATTCTTGAGAGCATTTTTAAGATGGTTTTCTAGAATCTAATCACCTACATTAATTCTATATTTAAGTAGTTTGCTTCGTTTGTAATATTAATTGATTAAGACGATTCCATTTCCACATCAATAGCAACATCATCTCTGTGCCCCCTTAAAGGGCAAAATCTTTTGTCTACCGAAAAAAATAATTAGTTTTACAATCGAAACAAGTTTCATTCTATTTTTGTTTACTGTTGTTGCCACTTGATTGTTTAGTTGAACCTAAAGTTTTCTACCCTGAAAGTTTTCTGCCCTACCTTCAGACATTTTTTTAGTGTCAGATTAATGTTGTTTCCTCTAGGTCATCTTATATCAAAACTATGTCATCAGCATAACATAGGTGGTGTAGTCTTTCCCCTTTATCCCTTTGTGATCCCAATCCAGGGTTTTAAAAGCAAGTTATAGGACAAGCTTTGGTTTTTTTGTTAGGCTTTTTATACTTGAAGTAATTTTCTCGTAGATCAGTGTTCGGAGCTTCTTCTTCTTCTTGCAGTACCGTCTCCTATCGGAGGTTGGCTACCATCACAGCAATCTTTACTTTGTTGGCTGCAGCTCTGAACAACTGTATTGAACTGCACCCATACCACTCCCTTAAATTTCGCAACCAGGAAATCCTCCTACGTCCCACATTTCTCTTTCCCCAGATTTTTTCTTGGATTATGAGTCTAAGCAGAGAGTACTTTTCTTCTCTTATTATGTGGCTCAGATATTCCAGTTTTTTCGTTTGTATGGTTTATGACTTCGCATTCCTTCCCCATCTTCAGCAGAACATCTTGATTTTTTACTCTTTTTGTCCATGTGTATTTTTCACATTCTCCTGTAACACCACATCTCGAATGCCTCAATGTTTTTGATGTTTATCTTTTTCAGTGTCCAGGCTTCTATGCCGTACAGCAGAACGGAGAAAACATAGCACCTTAACATTCTCGTTCTTAAGTTTATATTTATGTCCCGGCTGCATAGGAACTTTTTCATTTTGACAAACGATTGTCTCGCTATCTCTATTCGCCTCTTGATTTCTCTTATCTGGTCATTAGTATCAGTGAAGCAAACCCCTAAATATTCGTAGGACGTAACTCTTTCAACTGGCTGATTATTTATGGTTAAGTTCACATTGGTGTATAGCTTGTTTGTTACAATCATGAATTTAGTGTCTTTGATGTTCAGTTTTAGACCATACTTATTGGTATGAGTGTTTATGTTTTTCATCAAAAACTGTAAATTTGCTAGGTTATCTGTTACGATTAGCGTGTCATCAGCATATCGTATATTGTTAATTCTCTCTCTCTCTCTTCAATCCTGATCCCCCAGGGGGAGTGTAGTGGTCGACGTGAAGTCGTGTATTGTCCGTCTCCAGAGATCTCTGTCTCTGGTCATTTCTTTTAATTCATGCATAGGTCTTTGGCATATTCCTGTAATTTGATCTATCCATCTTGTTGGGGATCTTCTTCGTGATCTTCGGCCTTCTACCTTTCCTTGTATTATGAGTCTTTCCATGTTTTCTGTGTTTGCTCTCATAACATGCCCAAAATATTTTAATTATTGGAGATGAAATTTACTAGAGAGTCGTTGGCTAACTTTTAGCTCTCTTAAAATTGAATTATTTGTTCTACGGTCGCTCCAAGGAATTCGTAACATTCGTCTCCAACAGAACATTTTGGTGGCGTCTATCTTTCTTCTCTCCGATTGTCTCAGAGTCCAAGATTCACATCCGTAGGTCAGTATTGGGAATATTAAGCAGTTGATCAACCTCATCTTTATCGCTCTTGAAATTTGACAGTCCTTCCATATTTTGGTCATTTTTGCTGTGGCAACTTTTGCTAGATCACATCTACGTTTAATCTCTTCTTGTAATGACCCTGTGTTTGTGATTAATGATCCCAGATATAAGTATGAGCTCACAACCTTGAACCGGTCAATTGTGGTTATGTGTGGATGATTGTTGTGTAGTCTATCCACTATCATGATCTTTGTCTTTGATATGTTTAATTGTAGACCAAATATTTGACTTTCGTTTTCGATCAGTCGTCTAAGTTCTATCAGCTCTGCTTGACTATTTGCAAGAAGAGCTGTGTCATCTGCGAAATGTAGGTTGTTTAGTTTATGACCATTTATTGAGATGCGCTTCACCCATCCTTCAAGTACTCTTCGCATAATATACTCCCCATATATATTGAATAATTGTGGAGATAGTATACATCCTTGTCTGACACCCCGTTCTGGATGAAACTCGTTCGAAAGTGTGTCAAATACTTTAACTGATCCAGTAGTGTGTTCATATATTGTTAATTAACTCTCCGTTAATGTTCATACCAGTGTTTTGCTCTAGGAGCGCTTTCTGACGTATTGTTTCGCTATATTTAATGAATAATAGTGGAGAAAGCACACAACCCTGACGCACACCTCGACGATTCTCAATTTCTTCGGTTAACTCATTATTTACTTTGATTTTTGCTGTTTGTCCCCAGTACAACCTGGATATAATGTTAATGTCGCGACTGTCGATGTTTTTGCTTCTTAGGATTTCATAAAGCTTTTAGTGTCTGACTTTATCGACGGCCTTCTCAAAATCTATGAAACCTACATAGAGGTCTTGGTTTACATCCAAACATCTTTGCATTAACACACTCAGACCAAACAAAGCTTCCCGTGTTCCCAGTCCACCTCTGAATCCAAACTTTGTGGCGCTTATGTCCTCTTCTAATTTATTAAATATTCTTTTGTGAATTATTTTTAAAAACACTTTTAGTGTGTGGCTCATCAATGCTATAGTTCTGTGGTCTGAACACTCTCTGGCGTTATTCGTCTTCGGGATTGTGACAAAAGTAGAGGAGAGCCATTTCTTTGGTATGACGCCTGTTCTATAAATTTTGTTAAAGAGGTTCACCATTATTTCAAGTGCGTCGTCGTCTATAAGTTTCAACAATTCTACAGGAATTTCATCTGGTCCTGCAGCTTTACCCCCTTTTGTGTTCCTTATAGAATATTCTACCTCGCTTTTTAGGATTTCAGGCCCTGTTGTGTCGTCTGTAGGTTCTGCCACTGCTATTTCTGGTCTTTCGTCTGCAAAAAGTTCTTCAATGTATTCTGTCCATCTTGCTAGTTTTTCATTTAAATCTGTAATTATTTTACCTTTTTGGTCCTTTATGATGGATGCTTGTTTCATTTTTTTACCTGTTATTTCCTTGATCTTTTTATGCATGTTAAAGCTATCGTACTTTCTATCATATTCTTCTATTTCCTTGCAGTTGTCCAGAAACCAGTTCTCTTTGGCTTCTCTAATTTTTCTCTTAATTTCACAGTTCACTTCTTTGTATTTTGTCTTGTTGGTTTTGTTTGTTGGTTTGTCCGGAGCTTACTTCCTACTAGTTCGATTCACTGAGTGAATCATGATAAAATGAGTTGATATTAATAAGTATACCTATGTATATAGCATCTCTCTCATGAATAAAAAAAAATGTCCGCATCAAAAAGAGAGACTCTGAATGTCTTAATATTGAATAAAAAATAGTCGTATTCTGATTCATGTTCATATTCTAAACAAAATATTATTATTTATATTTGCGGTTGTTGGTTGTTCGGAAAGTAATCGTACATATACCGATACCGTCCCATCTCTCGTGTCAATGTCGGAATTGGGTTTATGTGAGTTCACCTTTCACAAACGCGCCGCAAACAATAACACTAAATAATACATAACATTCACTAAAAAAAGAAAGCATTGCGGTAATTCTGCTCATATGCATACCGGCTCTTCTTTTTATCTCACATGTGTGCGCTTTTTCCATTTTAAACTGGTTATGCTAGTGTGTTGGGGGCTTATTAATTTAAAACGTGCATAAGAGAAATATTTATAGGAACAGACGTGAAAGGAACAAGTTATAAAATTGGCAAAAATTGCATTGTTCCTAAACGGTCTAGATCGGATCATGGGAAAGTATATGACGAGCAACTGAGCAAAAAAGCCTTAAGTCCAAAATATGTAATTTTGAGTTATCGACCAAAAAACTAATTGAATTAAACCTAGTTAAAAATAAATATTTTATTGACCATAGAACTTTATTAATTACATTATTTTTGACAGAGAGTTGGAGTTTTGTGTTTAGTTTCGAAGTTTATAATTTTTAAAGCTTTCATTTTTTGGATTTATCTCAGTTTCCACAACATTGTGTGGATTTATAGCATTTTGCTTCATATGAATGGTTTTATTTCGTTTTGTTTAACTGTTGGTTGAATTTATGGTCATTTTGCTAAATAAGTAAATACCTAACTGTCTAAAATAAAACACCAGTCTACGAAAATACTATCATTTATTTATAAAACAAAGCTTCTCAAATATGTAGGCCTGTATCATCTTCCATTCACACATCACACTCCTTTTCCATTTCATCACCTTCATTAGCGGTGTCGTATTTTCGGTTTTCTAGAATGTCTTTATAACGTTTAAGATCTTCTTCTTCTTCCCACGTATTTCCAAATTCTTGTATCAGTAAATGTTTTAACGTCAAATTCCCAGATCATTAGGAACACATTAGGATATAACTAGTATCCTTTCAATTAGAGGAGTATAGATCTTCTAAACACGATTCTAAAATTTATTACCAAAGCGATAACTAACAAAAAACGCACGTTGACTTAAGCAAAACCAAAAAGAAGGTTTAGATATGGAAGAGTATGTATAGACACAGTAATTCTTCGGCGACAAATATTACAAATTTTTTTAGAATATAAGGATACAAAAGGAAATGCAGTTAAGATTTCGCTTATACGTATTTTATCCTAAAAGGTATCTTCGCAGCGACTATTTACGGATGCTCTGAACTTGAAAACAATCTTTCACCGATATACATTTTTGTATCTAGTAGACTGATAAAATTAATCTGGAATGTGTTATCAAATTAATGTGCAGAACTGGGTGGGGAAGTTCTCATCCGTGACTTGACGAGTTCCAACGCTAATGGGAAAAATCTGACAAGTATATATAATCATACGGAAGGTTTAATTAGATTTAATAAAATAAAGCCCCGCGCCCAACTAAGATTAAGGCATACCTATGTAATAAAAGGTAAAATTTGTGGATTGTACAAAGACACAAAAAATAGTAACAATATCTCGAGACAGATTATTAATAGGGCGAAGAAACGTTGGATGACCTAAACGACTGTTTGGAAGATCCCGAAGATTAAACAGGCACTTAGCCTATTAAGCCTATTAACAAATTAACTTTAAACAGGTATATTGCGGTCTACGGTTACCTTTACCTCTTTTGTCTACAGGTCGATCATTATAACTGTGCGGATCAAGTTTTAGCTAGATGCGCGGGACTAAGAACGAGAAAGTATTCAGATAAAATGAGATAGAACACTGTTGAAAATGAGATAGTTTTAAATAGCTCGGCGCTGACTTGATCCATTGGTTTTAACGTAAAATCAACATTTCTGCCGACTATGTAATGTTTTATTGCAGTATATTATCTAATGCGGTTCAAATATGGATGAATTCGGGATTAGTCGCAAAGTTAAGAGGCTGGTTTATTAAAACACATCTTTGGCACAAATAAAATATTGGCAAATATATCTACTGATAATTACCACCACAATTTTCCCTTGTCGTTGTTTACATTTTTTCTTGCTTTATCTACCTATGCGCTCCAGGCACATTTTCCCTTGTTTTAGCTACTTATTGTATAATCCTGCTTTAAAGAATTTGTGTGGCTGTTATTCGAAAAAATCTTTTACGGATTTTTGAATTTCTTCGTCCGGCTTAAGACGATAACTTTTTTAAAGCCTTTTTCGGTGGTTTAAAGATGTAAAAGAGTAGGCAAGGGTAAACCCAGTCAGAGAGTAGCATGGAGTAGTGCTGACCAGGGACAAAAACATATGTATAAAGACATGGTAGACACGCAGTTAGAGTCTAAGACATTAGCTCCCACTAAAAAGAAGACAATAAAAGAAAACCTTAAAGACATATGGGGAAAAATTAAAAATACTGTCCTGGGGGCAGCAAACCAAAATATACAGAAAGAAAACCGTAAACAAAGAAAACCATGGATGACAAACGATATATTACAAATTATGGAGCGGAGACGGATGGTAAAAAACAAAAACCTAACAAGATACAAAGAGCTTAACAGGGAAATTGAGAGAAAGATAAATGTAGCTAAGGAAGAGTGGATGAAAGAAAAATGTAAAGAGGTAGAATATCTGCAAAGGAAGCATAAAGATAGCGAATTACACAGAAAGGTGAAAGAAGTCGCTGGGATATGGAAACCCAAATATTTATCTATTATAACAAATACGAAAAACCAAATGAAATTAGACCCTGAAAACAGAAGGAAAGATGGGAACAATATCTTAAAGATTTGTTTAGTGATCGGAGAGCAGAAGGGCCCTAACAAATAGATACCGATTGAAAACTAAGTATTCTAACCGAAGAAGTTATGCGGGCAATAAAAGACGCAAAAAACAACAAGGCACCCGGCGAAAATCTAACAACAGCCGAACATTTTCCGAACACCTGAGTGATGATGCTGTCGGGAAATTAACCTACCGCTTTAACATTATATTGAACATGGCACTCTACCGCATGACTGGCTAACATCCACATATGTAGCTCTTCCTAAAAAGCAAAAAGCAAGGAAATGTGAAGACCATCGAACTGTATCCCTAATGAGTCATGCTGCTAAGATTTTTATGCGAGTAATTTATAACCGCATTCACAATAAGTGTGAAGAATACCTGAGTCGTTCTCAATATGGTTTTAGGAAAGGTATCTCGAGGTTTAAAAACAGCTGTATGTGTGTTTTGTCGATTATAGAAAGGCCTTCGACCGCATTAGTCACGAAAAATTGATTGAGGTGCTAAAAGAAGTAGGGCTGGACGGACACGACATAGCTATAATAAGCAATACATACTGGAACCACACAGGATGTGTTCGAACAGACAACGGAAATAGGAACGAACAGACAAGCGTCAAGGGTGCATTCTGTCCCCTCTTCTATTTAATGTCTATGCCGAAAATATCATCAGAGCTTCTCTTGAAGATCGCCCTGAAGGTGCCAGAGCCAATGGAATCATCATTAACAATGTAAGATATGCCGATGACACCGTAGTATTAGCAGAAACAGAAGACCAACTAAAAATATTGATGAACATACTATCAGAAGAAAGTCACAGACTAGGTTTGGATATTAATCTTTCCAAAACCAAAATCATGGTATTCCACAAGAACCCCCATGAACAAATTACACCCAACATACAAATCAATGGTATCACCCTTCAGAGCTCCCAAAGCTTCATATACCTGGGCAGAGAGCTAAACAGTCAGCTAGACCACTCAAAAGAAATTAGAAGACGTATTGAAATAGCAAGATCTGGCTTCATGAACATGCGTAAAATGCTCTGTAACCCCAAGCTATCAATCACAATAAGGTTAAGAACACTAAAGTGTTATGTGTGGTCTCTACTACTATATGGCTGTGAGACCTAGACATTAAAACAGTATGACGTCAACAAACTGAATTCATTTGAAATGTGGATATACCGCCGAATGCTAAGAATAAGCTGGACGAGCAATACTATCAAATGAAGAGATATTGGAAATAATGAACACACGATCTCATCTGGTTAATACAATCAAAATTAGAAAGACGTCATATCTAGGACACATAATGCGCCATAAGGAATTTGAGCAGCTCCAGGTAATATTAGAAGGCAAAATCGAGGGTAAAAGGGGTATAGGAAGAAAGAAGAAATCCTGACTCCGAAACATCAGAGATTGGACTCACACAACAGGAAATGACTTAATCCATCAAGCACAGAACAGAGAGAAATTTGCCATATTGATCGCCAACCTCAATAGAGAAGGCACTTAGGAGGAGGAAAGATGTAAAAATCTCAAGGCGTTATATCGAGAATATACTCTATTTCTTCCGTTGTATATTGTTTTTCACTGCTTCAGCAATATGAGGCCGCGAGTCGTGCAGAAAAATGAGATCACATGAGAGCTTCCCTAGACGTTTTTTCCTTACTGTTTGATGGAATTTGTTCAAAGTTTCTTTATAGAGGCTTGCGTTGAAATGCACTTTAGGTTCTTTTACTTTACACGCAAGATTCCTTCATGATTCAAAAAATATTAATATGATCTTACCTGCAGAAGGTCAAACTTTAAATTTCTTTGGTGGCGAAGAATTTGTATCTTTTCTTTACATCGATGACAGTTTACACGATCGTTCAAAATGGTGACACTAAGATTCGTCACCAGCAATTATAAACTAAAGAAAGTCGTTACAGATTTTATAATATTCTGTTAGATGTACAAAGAAAACCACATTTGCAAGCTCTTTTTTTGGTCAGTGATAGATTCGACAAAGGGCCAGGAACCCATTATGCAAAAACTTTGCTGTAACCCAGTATATGATTGGGACCTATCATTCGTCCGTTCTCTTAGGCTCTTAAATTTTTGACACCATTCTTTGACAGTTGGATGTGCAAATCATGCGTTTTCATACATTGCATATGAATTTGTAATGATTGCCTTTTGCTGGCATAGGCCAGTAATGGCAAGCGGAAAATACATTTACTAGTAATTGGTATGCCAGTAGCTCGCTTGCCTATACTAGCAAGCGAAAAAGTAGGGTAGATTTTTACACATGCCAGTGCTGGTAAACAATAGAGTGAAATTCATCAGAAGTACATTAAAGTTCTTATTTGTAATTAAAAGTTTTTGAGTTTCTAATAAAAAAAGGGATCCATGGAGGATAGTGGGAATGAATTTAACAAGCAAATATTGCTAATGACCACAGATATTGTTTAAAATTTAATAATGAATCCGAAGTGGAACTAAAAAAAGAGAAAAATTTGGGTGAGAAATTGCATTGGTAGGCGAGAAAATCTTGGAGCAATTTTTTGTTTTGCCCTTTATAACCCGACAAGCGAGAGCTGGCGGGTTGCACGTAGAACAAATTGAAAAGTGGACGGAATTGATCATTTCTATGCAGTAGGCTAGGAGTTCACATCGTGTATAACCGTTTAAGTACCTATACTATATACCTATAATCGCGATTAAGTACCTCTCCTATCTCTCTTAGAATAATTCCTTTTCTATTTTCGAGCAGCTCACCCGCCAGCTCTCGCTTGTCGGATTATACCTCCATTTATAGTAATACCTTTACCACATTCCTGTTGAATTTTTGAGTAAGCATTATCACGGGCTATTTTATTTTTATATAGAGATGATTTAGAATTCAAAAGACATTTCAATTGTGTATATATAGCAATAAATTTGATGGTTTTTTCATCACCACAACGAAACATTTTGTAAATTAACAAATTTAAAAATAAAACGATTACTTTTTATTACCAACAAGATTGTGCTTGCTAGGTACTGGTATGCTATTGTGCTAGTAACAGACATGTGTATCTCCGGCTTAAGGCGCCGCATCTTTGGATCTAGAAACTTAATCGCAAAGATAAAATGGTCGATCTGTAGCTATGATTTTGAAATTCTTTTGATTCTATTAATATCTGATGCGGTTTCGGCATTACAGTTCTTAAACATATTTATAAATTTTAACCATATCTTTTATTGTTAGGTATATTTTTCTTCAGAAGTATTTCTCTTAAAGTAACACCGGACAGGCTCAATAAATATAGATATAAGTAATTGTATGATATTGACAAAACTAATCAATCTAATAAAACTAATGAATCCTCAAAATTAGGGGTAGTATAACAGAAAAAGATGAAATTAGAGTGAGCCACATATCTTGGAAGAAAAACCAACTGATCCCTATAAGAAGAAAAGGGACAGCCTCAAAAATAAGATGACGAAACTCCTCAGATGCTGGTTAGATAAACGAAAACAGGAAAACTTTTAAACAACTATAGAAGAAACCAACTCGTATAATTAAATTTGGACCAAGAAATATGACTATTTTATTTTTAAGACTAATTTTGAGGGGACAAATAAATAAGAATCTGATTCAATGAATCTGATTTATTCAAGGACAACCAATCCATAAAGTGAAGAGGCCGTGGCTATGTCTGCCGGGTATATCGATACGATTACACCATTCAAGGACCACGACCCAGCTAGGTGAAAAGGCCGTGATGATGATCTCTCGCGGTTATTTCAATACATTTTGATTTATCGAGTCTCTAATTTTATTAACTGGAGCACGACGTGTAAATATGTGTGCTATATATTTATACTAGTTTAAGCAAAAGGTATTTGTGTTTGATTTCATCCATCGATATGATCAGAATGTACTGTTTTGTAATTTCGTATATTCGATAAACTTACATTTGCACTTGCAGGTGATTCTATAATGTTATGATATTTTAGGGTAAATAAAAGGAGAAGACAATAAAAGAAAACATTGAAGACATGTGGGGGAAAATTAAAAATAGTGTCTTGGAGGCAGCAGACCAAAGTATACATAGAAAATCATGACTGACAAACGAAATATTACAAAATATAGAGAGGAGATGGATGGTAAAAAACAAAACCCTAACAAGATTCAAAGAACTCAAGAGGGAAATTAAGAAAAAATAAATGTAGCTAAGGAAGAGTGGATGAAAGAAAAATGTAAAGAGGTAGAAGATTTGCAAATAATTTGAACACTTATGGATTGTAACAAATAAGAAAAACCAAATGGAATTAGATCCTAAAAACCGGAAAGAAATATGCGAGCAATATCTTGAAGATTTGTTTGGTGATCAAATAGCAGAAGAGCCCACACAAATAGATAAAGATGAAAAATTAAACATTCTCACCGATCCACCTACTAATACGACGCAGGGTTATGTTAGCCACATTAGCCCTGTCCGTTTTCTGACTCACCTTCGCAACCAGTGCAAGATCATCGGCACAAGATACAAGAGTGCATTCCCTTGGCATCTGTTACCTCATCACTTCGTCGTATAGAACATTCCACAGGATGGGACCTAGAACTGAATCCTGTGGAACACCCTGCAACAAACTGATGCTGGTATCTTCTTCTCTTATCCTGTCAGTAAAGATTTTTTCCCATGATGCTATATTAAAAGCAACGTCAAGCAAGATAAGAGTAACCCTACGTAACTAAAGAGGTTACTTCTGTGATCGAATCTATGGTGGATCTTTTTGCTCTAAAACCATAATGGCGGTCGCTTAGCGCATACTTTTCTTCTCGCTCAAGGCGGCCTTTTACAAGCTGTTTGTACAATTTGACTATCGAACTAAGAAGTCAAATTGGCCGAAATCGCACCTCCTCCATTTCACCTTTACGTTTCAAAATAAGGACAACCTGAGCTTCTTTTAACATTGTTAGAAACTGCTGTTGTTCAAGCAGTTTGTTTAGCAATCTCAGGAAAATCTGCAGGTATCTTAGTGCGGCGAGTCTTAATGTCTCCGGCATGACTCCATCTATGCCAGGTGCTTTTCGGATCTTCAACAGTCCAACAGTCTCGCCGAATTCCAACTCAGTAAAAGTTTCCGCATCTACGAAACCAATAACCCTTTACACCTATCCTCCACCTGAGACAAGAGTTCCCGTATTAAACGGAGTTTCTCCTCCTCGGGCAGGGGGTAGGATATATTCTTCCCCTTCAATTCGGTACAGACAATCTTAAAGCCCTGCCCCCAGATATATCTTATACAAGCCAACTACTGTGCTTCACTTAGACCCTCAATTATCTCACGCACATCATCACATCCCAGACCAATCAAGCCAAAAGCATCTAAAAAAACCTCCTTATTTAAACATCTCTTTAGATTGATATCCCCATTTTTACGTTTCTGTCTTTTGCTAGCTATTCCATGGACGATCATTTGCATTCAGGTCACCAGCTATGACTACCGGTACAGTCTCCATTCTAGCCTCTTGCATAATCGAGTCAATGTACTCTTCATATACTCGAAACGAGATGTTTGGTGAAACATACCAATTATACACTACCAGGTTTCCGACATATACCTTAATATAACCATTCTTAACGGAGTGTCTGGTAATGCCAGCTCCTCGATTCACCACGTACACGGTCAGATTTCCTATCTTTAATGATCCTCTGTCAAGAGACCAACTTTACGTTGGGCTCCTGAAATAGGATCATGTCATAACCTTCCCTTCGTGCAAATGCTTATAACACAATCTACAAATTTGATAAAATGGCTTATTCATGTTGACCATAATCCATGTAATTAATGTAATGTTTGACATATGTATGAGATTCTACTTCCCTTTCCGTAGAGGAACGTAATCCAATATAATTGGATCACGCAATCAGCAAACAACCGAGTAATACTGCTATATGTTAACAATGATGTCAATAAGGTTTAGTAACTCAAATTATAATTTACCAACATAATTTTTACTGAATGTATAAACCAATTTTATTCGTAGATAACGCTTCACTGTAGGAGAAAATTCACACGAGCGGAAAGAACAATCTATTTTACTGTTATTGATCTCGTTTACCTAGTTACTATTAAATCAAAAATAATTAAAACACTTATTGTAATTGTGTAATTATAATTAGTTTCGATATAAATTCATAAATTAAATTAATTTGATCATGATTATAATTATATATTTTTTGTTTATTTTATGTAGTGTATTTAAGAAAAAAACTATGTGTAACTTTATTGAACATGAATGAATAATGAACGGAGTTTGCTTAAGCCGCTAATTCTGAAACGTCTTAAGTCTAGGCGCGATTTGTTTTGGATTGGACATTTTCCATAGGAAGCTATTTTTTGCTGGAATCCCTTCAGGATGTGTCCAATATCGAAAATTACGATATGCATCAGTCGCAAACCATGTGCTAAATTTTTTATTTAACAAAATCTGAAAACAATTGAAAATTTCTCATTTTTTTGCTCCTATTTTCGTTTATAATTCGGAAAATATTAATCATAGAGAAAAAAATTATAAGAAGTTAAAAGTTTCGTTATTCAATTTTACACAATATTTCGTTAGCTAGAAATTGAAAATTTAATGTTTATTGTTGAAAAAATTGTACTGACTTGTTCTGAGTTCGATCTTCAACTGAGACTAAGGTTTACTAAGTGCTACGTATGGTCAGTGCTGCTATATGGCGTAGAGGGCTGGACACTCAAAACGAGGGATATAAACAGATTGGAAGCTTTCGAAATGTGGCTTTATCGCCGTATCCTAAAAATACCATGGACAGTGAAAATCATAAATATAGATGTCCTTAAAAGAATAAACCAAGAACGCCAACTTTTCGAAACCATCTAGAAAAGGAAAACGGCGTATCTAGGTCACATCATGCGAAATGAAAAATACCAGTTCCTCCAACTTATAATCGAGGGTAAAATTGAAGGCAAGAGAGGAATGGGACGCAAGATAATGTCCTGGCTCCGAAACATAAGGCAATGGACAGGGATTAACGACATACAATCTCTGATACATATTGCAAGAAATAGAGAATTAATGGAAAATGTGATCGCTAACATCCATTAGTGGATTTGCATCTGAAGAAGAAGAAGTTGAAAAAATAGCAATAACTGGAAAAAAAGTACAAAAAATGAAGTTAATCCTTTAAATGTTTTCGACTTTCTAAACTTAAGGAAGGCTCAAACTTTCAAACGCTTTTTGTAAAATTTAAATCGGTTCACTAGGGGAGCCTAGAACGTTTTTTAAAGTTTTAAAACATTTTTTAGGTTTATAAGCAAATTGAATTTGCTTAGTTGTAAAAGACATGTCGTGGAATGCAAATTTTAGATTCCCCATGTCTCTTTTAACATCTTTTATCAACGTCTGTTTGCCTTGCAATTCTTAGAAGGCTCAGAATTATAAAGCAGAAATCTGAATTGTGTTTCGAAAACTATTTTACGATTGTTTAATTAGATGTCGCTACTGCGTCCGTATCGAAGCCATGTTATTGTTGCTTCTTAAAAGGCAGAAAATATTGATTTTTCACGTTGAGAAACCTCATGAATAGCTCTTCTGACGAGACCTATTAGGTCGAAATACGTATCAAGAGATACATGGGATTTGTTTGCGTGAAATCAAATATTTGCTGCCTTTTCTCATCAAATTGAATAACTTTACGAGCTTTAACACGTTGATCGCCATGTGCGGCAAGTGTGCCTCGCACTAATGTATTTACAACAGGCCGCGCCGCACACATATGTCTCGCATGTAATGTTTTAGTCCAAGCCGCGCTGCACAGAATTGCTTCACGTTTGAGTGGAAATGCTATGAGAATTAAAAGTAGATGGCCCAATGAAAAAATTAAGTTAGTTGGCACGGCCCTGGACCCGATTATCTACGATTTAATTAAGGGTTGAATGTCACAATATCATGCCATAATATATTTTTTATGTATTTTATTCTTTTTACTGTTGTAATGTACTTTGTTAGGTAAATACAAAATCAATGAATTTCGACAGCAAAATATTATTTTGTTTGAAAAATAAACAGACCAAATTTGAAAATATATAAAATAAAATATATTCGCTTAGATTTATAAACACGAAATTTATATTTCAACAACAAAATAAAAAATAAAACCTAAGAAATCAGTATTTTGCAGTCTTTATACTCGTAATTTGCACATATAAACAGAAGTAAAGCAAGGTATACAATAAAATTATCGCACTGTATACATTTATAACGCGCGATAGTGGCCTTAGACGTGGCATATTTTCTACCGTGTTGTTCGGACATGTTCTTGTAGCAATTTGAGCATCTACGTCTACTAGTAGTGTTCACTTCCTAAATGTGATGGCTCTCTACCAATGGAGGATTTTCTCTTGAGGTTATATTTAGCAAGTGTTTGGCAATATCTTCTCTAAATTGGGTAATTGTGATATTTTTACCAGTAACCTGTTTATATAGTATAAAACGCGTTTACGATAGTTGAACCTAGAAGAATTTCTATTGCCAATTTGCGATACCACTTGAGGCTACGTCTGAGGCAAGAAGAGTAGGCTTTTAGTTGATCAGAGAGATCAATGAAACTTTTGTTTTGGTTATAGTCCTCTAATAGCTGTTGGATTTTCCTTTTCAGTTCCATTTTTGGACTTTACAGTCCGATACTGGTATAATAGTTATCCACAAATATGGTTCGGCCACTACCCTTGAGCACCAAGTCGCCGAGCTGAGCCGGGACTCAGAGCGGAGACTTGAGGCCCAAGTAAGCAATTTTAGTTCGCGGATAAGCTACATTAAGATAAACAGGAATAAAGCGGAGATGCGCTGTCCTGAGTTTTTCACATACGGTTAGGAAACCATGTTGGGGTTCAATTACCCAGGACCTCCACATGAAGAGCACTTGGCTGATTGTTGTGCCTCTATAGCGAATCAGATTGCTATAGGGGGAAAGGGATGGTCTAGAGCATTGGAGCACGGTGGGGTGATTCCTGTTTTTTAAACACGAATTAAAACACCTTGCTCCAATGAATTGTTACAACCCGATCGTACTACCTGGGTGAACATGTCTCATAGGCTGGGTTCAATCAAATTGCTTGCTTGTTCGGCCACTATCCAATAAATTTTTGCAAAGCCCCATAACAATCGATGTTGGTACGCTGTCAGAAGTAGTATTTTTTTCTGTCCCACAATATATTTTGAAATCATACGTGTAACCTTGTTCAAGACAAAGTTATGAAAACTTTTACCCCAAATTTGTGTCTTTTGTTTTTTTATATATTGTAGAAAACTAAGACGTCCTCGGAAAGGCACGAGGGTTTCGTCTACGCAAACATTGCGTGAAGGGGTTACTGCGTTTTGAAATTTTTGACTGATATGATTTAGAAGGGTTTGATTTTGTAAAGTCTGTGTGAAGTATCTGTACTTTATGTAACAATAAAACACCGAAAAATTTGTTTTCAAACTTCCACAAAATTTATTTTAAATGTTATCACTACAGCTGTTTCGGCTGATTGCCTTTCTCAAGTGATCTATTTTGGCTTGGGTTTACAAATTTATAGTCTCTAATGAAATAGGTTGAGGAGGGGAGAACTGTTTGTCTCAAGTTGGTCATTCAGAATTATATCTGTGTTTTTTAATTTGTTGATTTCCATAGATTCTAACAAAGATAGCTTAAGGCCTTTATTTTGAATGTGAAGAATTTTAAATTTGTCATTAAAAGAATGATTATGATCTAGAAGGTGTAGTGCGTATGTCGAATCTGTATTTCTATTCTTGAAAGCCCTTTATGTTCTGCTATTCGTTTATCAAAGTTTCTACCAGTTTGACCGATGTAAGTTTTTGGGCAGTCGCCACATTCAAGTTTGTACACACCACTGTTTAAGTGTTTTTTATTTTGGCTCTTGTTATTTTTAATATATTTGCCTAGGTTGTTATTTGTTCGGAAAGCTGGTGTTATTCCTTTCTTTTTTTATGTGTTTGGCAATTTTTGTTGTTATTTTGCCTGTATATGTAATCGAGCAGAAGGTACTGAGTCTTGGAAGGTTTTCAAATATCATATTTTCAAATACCATGTATAATTGCAAATTGGGAAATTTGCAATAAACAATTGTATGTTAAATACATTTACATTTACAGTACAGTAAAAAACTGGATAGCTTATCAAAATTTTTAGTTAGTTTATCAGGCAAAAAGTGGGCATTAGATCCAGAGTTAACTTGATTAGATTTTGCACAATTTTGAAAGAGCAGTATTGTAAAAATACAATTGAAAAAGATCAGACATGCGATCAATGTAAAGAGGGAGAAGAATTTGGCTGTCTTCTGGAGGACCACATACATGTCATATATTATTTTATTTTACTATATTGCATTTCAAACAAGCAGAAATGCATTTTCAGATCATATTTTTATTTTAATCATTTAGGGACAATCAAACTACATTTTGTGATCAAACTACATTTTGTGATTTAAAGACAACCAAATGGCGTTTTGTCCATCAATATATATTTTTTAAACTAATAAAGCTTAATGAAACTTATAAATAGGATAAATTGATAATAAAAAAGTACTTTTAAGCACACAAATATGTCTCCTTCCACCAATTCTTATAAATACTTGGTACGGACGGTGGAGATGTGTCTTTGGGACAAAACTCCATTTCTTGACGGTCACGTGTATGACTTAGAAATGTATAAGTAGGAGTTGCTATTCTGTCTATCTTTTTGATTATTACAAGTACACTAAATGGGATGCACGTAATATTTTCAAAAATGATATTATTTTTTTAATATAAACTATCAATATTTCTATGTTCTTCCTGTTCTAGGTTACGGCTTATACATCTGTCAGCGCAATGGCGAAATTGGTCAAATTCAACTACAACCTGTTGCCCTATTCACTGAATTCTCCAGATGTGGTCCCGTGTGACTTCTTGTTTTTCCACACTTAAAAAAGCACTTACCGGGAAGAAATTTGAGTCGAATGGGAAGGACATCTCCCCCACGCAAACCTACTTTGTAAACCTCAAGAAAACGTATTTGTTAGACATGTTAAAGAAGTTGGAGCATTGCTGGGTGAAGTGTATGGAGCTCGGAATCCTTGAGTTTTTTCTTCGCAACTTCTGTTTTTTCAGGTTTTTAAGCTTTTCGTCTGATAGTTCTTACAGATTTTGTTTTAACTGCACGGGTGTTACTATTTCCAAAGAGTCCTCTATTTTCAGCCATTTTGAATTATATATTTATCATCTAGACGATTTATTTCCTTTCTTTGAAGAAGCGCTAAATAACATCCGCTAACTTCTTTTTGAAAACCTTTACAGCTTTCGCTTAGACATAGCATTGGTAAATTGCAATTATTAAATATATCCGTATCAGGTACTGTTACTTTTTCCAATAGACTTTCAGCTGATTCAGGTGTTGCACCCTCTGGTAAAACGATATCTGTCGGGGTTTTGCTAGTAAGATTACCCTGCTCCTCCGGTTGTTTCTGTAGATTTTCATTATTATTAATTTATTTTATCTCTTTGTCATCTGAAGGAGGTGAAACATTCTTGGTTTGTTGACCTTGTAGCAGAGCATGCTGCATTTTTGCTATCTTGTTAATTTCTGTTAAAGTTTTGTCGACCATTTGCGTATTTTCGGAGATGAGCTCCTCATTCGACTCAAATTTCTGCCCGGTAAGTGCTTTTTTAAGTGTGGAAAAACAAGAAGTCACACGGGACCACATCTGGAGAATTCAGTGGATAGGGCAACAGGTTGTAGTTGAATTTGACCAATTTCGCCATTGCGCTGACAGATGTATAAGCCGTAGCCTAGAACAGGGAGAACATAGAAATATTAATAGTTTATATTAAAAAAGTACTTTTATTCATATTTTGTGTTTTTATTTTTACTTTATTAATAATTAGGTAGCAGTTTTTCTGCTCCTCGTTTTAACTTAGCAGTCTGTATACATTTAATTCTTTTTTATTTTGGAATTAATTTATTTTAATATTACCTTAACCATTGAAATATCATTGGGATCTATCATTAGGCTAAGATATAATCATTGAAAAAGTTTGCGTTAAAATGTTTAGAAACTCCATTATCATTTTGCACAACTTTCGCAAAAAAATTATACGTTTTATAATCTTATCATTAATAAGATTAATTACAACTTTGCTAAATAGTGTGAGATATTGGCCGTAAATTGGAACATTTCCTACGTGAAAGCTGGCGCTTCGTTTATCATAAATTAAATATATTAATTACCGTTAAGTGGTTTTATAAATAAATACTGGTAGACATATTCGATTTCTATGTTTCGATTTAATATTTCACAAATTAATTATTTGTATAAAAAATGTTACTGTGTTTAAAACTAATTTATAAATAGGCACGTTAATTATGAGAATTAATTTAATATTTTAATATATTATAGAAAGCGGTCACAATCTCGTATTGTGCAAAATGGGAATGAACATAAAATACAACAAATAGAAGACTTTAAAGCCGCGATCTGAAAGAACGTGGAGTGCCGTTCTTCATCGGCGAAGAGAAATAGAAAATCCATAATAGAAAAAGACAAAATATGAAGTCTGGAACCAATGTAACGTGGAATACCGTTTTTGCCCTCAATATTTTTCGTTTACGATCTCTGGGATAGCCAAAACTGTCTATTTATCGCCAGCGCGTAAAGTCCCGGGGTAAATTACCGCGGTTCAAAAAAAGTTGGAAGCTAATGGATAGCACGTCCTTACCCCTATAACAATTTTGACCATCATCAAATTCAACGTAATCAATATGTACGAAAAATAAGCGCTCTCTGGCTTGACACTAAGCTTAAACTAAAGCATAAAAGAAGCAGATTAAATAAAAGCTGTGACATTAGTCAGAGCGCGGCATTAAAATCATTTGGGAAACGCTGATTTAGAGTAAAAATCAAATTTTTCATACCTCCTTTAATTCATATAAAAGTTAACCACAACAAATTTTATGTATAAACTTATAAATCAAAATTTTTGATGGATTATGTTTAATTGCTAATATCATAAATTTTATTTTTTGACGCTAAACTCTGACAGCTCTTAGAAATGGATTCCATACCTATGTACTTACCTCTGTTAAATAAATTAAACATAATACCTATTATTCATATAATAACTAAGCCTGATAAACTAATAGATATTTTAAGGTCATGTAATATCGACGATAAAGACTTAAGGATCATTTCAAACCTCTACCAAGAACAAAAGGCTAAAATCAGAATAAAAAGCGAAACATCTGGAAAATCAATATCGAGAAGGGAGTAAGACAGGGATGTGTCCTATCACCTTTGCTGTTCAATGTTTACTTTGAGAAGATATTTCAGAAAGCTTTGGAAGGCACCTCGAATGGTATAATTATAAACGAATTGAAAAAGTTGGTGTTACTTGTTTTAAATCAGAATTAGAAATTATTAAACAACTTGCTTATAGTAACGGTTACACCCCTACTTTGGTTGATAACATACTCAAAAAATTAAGGAATAAAAGGAATAGATCACTAGCATACAACACTGTCCATAACATTTCTAACTCGACAGTTATTTATCTATCAATATCGTACATAGGTTATCCCTCAGATAATATAGCCAGAATCTTAAAAAACATCCCTAATCTAAAACTTTCTTTCAAATTTAAAGAAAATATCAAATCTATTTTTTCCCACACTAAAGACAAAATCAACAAATCGTCAAAAAGTGGTATTTATAAATTATCCTGTGGTGAATGCCCGGTGACCTATGTGGGTAGAACAATGCGACCTTTGGATATACGCATTAAAGAATATCTGTCTAAGATTGATAAATCTAGTTTTGGGAATCATATACATGCTTCAAAGCATGGCTTTAGTCCTCATAGAGATAGCAAGATCCTACACAGTATACCCAATAATAATTATATAAAAATGAATTTACTAGAAGATCTTGAAATCAGTAGAGAAATGAAAAGGAATCCTCAGAACTGTGTCAACACTCAAATTAACTTAAATTGTAAGTTGATCCAATCTTTAAGAAGTTTCTTTAATAATACACTTAGTATAAAATTAACCATCATTTGATCAAGCTTTGACCTTAATTTTTAAAAGAGATTAAAAGAGAGAATTTCTTAAATTTTCTTTCATTGATTTCATCTACATAGAGAATGTTTGATATTTTCTTCTTCATTATTTATTTATTAATAAGATTGATAATCAATAATAGCTATTGAACTCTTGACTTAGCAAATGATACTTCTCCTTGGTTGGTTTTCATCTACTTTCTTCTACTTGGTCAAACTTTAAAGTTTTGTTTTTTGATAATATTGATAAATGTATATTTTAAATCTTCACGTTAACTAATCAATTTAAAATATTTAAATTTAAAATCTACAGTAGCTAAAAGTAATAATCAATAATCTTCAGACGTCATTTTAGACATTTTCAATTTTTAATTAATAATTTAAATACAGAGGTCGCTCTCGGATTTATTTCCGTATATCCGAGCTTCCTATTTCATTTTACTTCAAAAATGTAAGTCAAAGACAGCTGTTGTCGTTACTGTATGTGGTAACCATGTTTTATTAAAAAACTTTTTAATGTCAATTATACATATGTATAAGGGTTAGACCCAAGATCTGTGGCCTACAGAGCCCGATCTTTGAATTTTAATATGTCGTTTGTCCACAATTTTCCTTCTATGAAGTATTTATTGCCTAATTGACGTAAGTTTTTTCTATCATTGTATTTTTATATAAAAAATTTACTTAACTTAACGTTATTTTAGGATAGCTCTGATGATGACATTTATTATGTCGAAAGTATACTTAGCTTAATTAATAAATTAATTTACACACTATCAATTTTATTGAAAACATACAAAACCTGCTTACCAGTTAGACCTAATTATAAACGGGCAATGTATAAATAACCTGCGATATGCTGATGACACTGTCATACTGGCAGATAATGCTGAAGCCCTGCAACGCTTAATGGACCGAGTAACGACAGCCTGTAGAGAATTTGGAATGAAATTGAATACAAAGAAGACACAAACGATGGTCATCAGCAAGCACCAAAACAGAAGGGTGAAGGTCAATGTCGAAGGAACAGACCTAGAAAGAGTAACAACAACAACGTACCTTGGAAGTAATCTTGATGAAACTTGGGACCACTCACTAGAGATAAGAATACGCCTGGAAAAGGCACGTACAATGTTTTACAAAATGCAAAAAGTTCTATGCAACCGCCAGCTGGGCATCTCATTGAGAACTAGAATACTTAAGTGCTATGTTTTCTCCACCTTGCTCTATGGTGTTGAAGCTGGACAATGACATAAGCAACACAAAAAAGAATCCAAGCATTCGAACTCTGGTGTTACCGTAAAATGCTCAGAATATCCTACATGAGCCATACGACAAATGCGGAAGTCTTGCGGAGGATGAATAAGAAAAGAGAGCTTATGCTTATAATAAAAGAACGGAAAACACAATATTTTGGTCACATCATAAGAAATCAAAAGTATGAAACTGTTCCAACTTATAAGTCAATAGCAAAAGCGGATCAGGAAGAAGACGCAACTCTTGGCTTAAAAACCTACGGCAATGGACGAACATGACCTCCATAGCAGGGCTGCTACAAATAAGATTAAATGGGCAAATGTAATGGCCAACGTCCTTAAGGATAAGGCACCGTAAGAAGAAGAATAACTAAGCCACGGCAAAGCGTGGCTGCTTGCTTTGGATCAAATTTTAATATGTCAGTGTTAATAAAAACGTAATAAAATATCTAATATTAATTTAAATTAAAAACCATAAATTTAGAGCAAAACTAATTAAAATAACACTTACAACGTTGTTCGACAGAACTATTCATTTGAATAGCGAAAACAAAATCATAATTTGTAATAGTAAAATAAATTATGTGATTTTAGCAGAGATTTCAGCATAATGTTGTTTCTGCATAATAAAATTAAAAAGTTACAATTCGAAGATTATAGTCTAGGTTAATATTTCAAACTCAAGTGCTTTATAAATACAAAATACTACTTTCGATTCATTTACTGTTCAACATTCACTTTTTGCCTCCGTCTCTTCTTATTTACATCTTGTAAAGTTTAAGTATTCAATATTAATAAATCAAACATTTTATTCAAACAAACTTTATCGCATTCAAAAAGCCTATCATTGCATTCTATTTGCGGATTACGTAAATTCATAACGTAACATTGTAGTGCTCTGATATGTATACAATTAATACTAGTGGATTACAGGTTTAATAACCAGCTGTGAAGCAAGTACTTATATTGAATAATGTTTTTTAATTCACTGTAATATTTTTGTCTATCGTATAATTGCTCCAAAATATGTAACAATTAACGCACCGGTAATTATAGATGTACGTAGGTGCAGAAAGTGAAACTGTTTTAACATTTAAATAATGAAAACTGAATAGTTTTCCGTTTTTGCTGTCTTATGGTTGAATTCATTCATTAAAAAACGAACAAAGATAAAGTGTATATATGTACTAGCGTATGTCGATTTGTCTATTATTGGTCCTCTCTCAATTATTGAACATACGCCTTTTTCTATGTCGATTTGTCTATTATTGGTCCTCTCTCAATTATTGAACATAGGCCTTCTTCTTAGGGTGCCTATCTGTTCCGAACGTTGGCGATGATTCTGGCTATGATGACTTTGTTGGTTGCTATACGAAATAGCTATGTTGAGGTCTTTCTATGCCATGCTCTCAGGTTAGCAGCCAGGGTATTCTTCTTCGTCCTGGGGCTCCTTTTTCTTCAATTTAACCTTGCAAAATGCATTGAAGTAGCTCGTATCTGCCTTGATTTCGCATTATATGTCCCAAGTACTGCAGCTTAAAGCCTTTTACGATATTGACTAAATCCGCAGTTGTATTCATCCTTTGCAGTACCTCTTCATTGGTGATTTTATCTACCCATGGTATCTTCAGGGTCCTTCTGTATAACCATAGCTTAGAAGCCTGAGGTTTTGATAGAGTTTCCGCCTTCATAGGCCTCCTCTTTTAAATTTATTCCATCTGTTTATTCCAAACTTATTAATAATATCCTGATTTAAACCCTGCCATTTTCCCATTTACTCTGAGTGTCAAAATTTTTGTTGATAATGTCGCTTTTTACATGAACTTGTATTAAGATGTTCATTGTCACCATAGGGAGGTTTGGGTCTTGGCAAGAATTAACCCATATCTACTCCATAGGTGCTCAAAAGGGACCTTCGACCAGCAAAATCGAAGTTTTTTCTGCGTTTCTATTCAATTTGGTGGGTTAGGCAATATCTTAGAATAAAACACAGTTTGGTAGTAGAAAAGTCAAAACAAATAAGTCTAAGGACGAGTGGGAAGCATAGCCCCGTAAAGGGGGCTCCCATATAGGAGACCCCATATGGGAGCCCGACCAATACTAGACTGGGTTGGCTTGAAAAATGCACCATTTTTACACATTTTTCTTTGGTATTAATACGTGCATTTCCAAACCAATTGGCCAATCGTAAATTGTGTTAAATTCAGTTAAAAGGCGAAGCGATGAACATTAACATGTCCTTGGTCCACAGATAATGATTCTCCCTCCTGATACTGACAAAGAATGTAGTGCGTAGAATCTTTTAAGTAATTTTAAACTGTTTGTCCTTGTTTTAGTGTAGTGTTTTGTACAATTTTATGATATTACTCATGTTTTTCACATTCTACGCTTGCTGGATAGCTCATATTTGACGAAATGCTCCTAAAGATGCTACATTAAGCGAAAGTACTTGGGCAAGATTTAATTAAACTTGTGCTCGATAATAGCCTTATTTTTCAAAGTTTATTCCTAGATTATTAGATTTCCTTACATCAATAGGCGTTGTTATCTTTAGTGCATCTCACGTTTTTCGTTCAGTATAGGTAAAATGGGAAAATAGAACAGTGTTGTCAATAGTTGCTTGATGTGATTATTACTAATTACTTCTGTCTATAGTTATGTTCTGTGTTAATATAATTTTAGGTTATTAAACCCGGCTCATTAGACAGAGATGCATAGCGTCAGTTTTCTCTATAGCACTGGGGGAACTGGGGAAATTTTAAGAAAATCAGGACTAAACAATGAAACCGATTGCTTTCGCGGTCCATCATAGAGTGATATCATTTTTCCAAATTATCTCTTCCCCGCATCACTTTCGCCTCCAACCTAAGTAGAATATTCATATTTATTTCCTGCGTAATATCTAATAGGCGGAATAAAGATCATAAGAAATACCAGTCTGTGTTATTTATAAACAGACTAAAAATGTTTATATTATTAATCTAAGCGACGCAAAAAGATTAAGAATATACTTCGGTGTTTTAACATATACGTGGTAAATTGAAATGCTACAATATCAAAACTAAATATATTAAATAAGGTATTTTAAGATTTATTAAATAAGCGTTACCTATCTTCTCTCTTTCCTTGTCTAAAACTGAAACAACTAGATAATAGTTTAGTTAGGTTAACTAAATAATTGTTAAAACAACGAATAAAAAACGAAAGATAGATTCAAAGATACAAAATCCGTATTTGCAGAAGGCTTATGAAGTGATCAATCAAGTTGATGGCGAGTATATCGCATTTGGAAATCATATTACACATCAGTTAAGATATATGGCTAAAGACCAACAAACTATAGCAAAAAAAAATGATTAACGAGACTTTGTTTTTTGGAGAATTAAAACAAATTACCATAGGCGCAACCACACAAGTTTCCAATTTTATGCAAACAGGGAATTTGTTTGGAGGCAGTTCATGTAATATTGTACAACCGTCTTGTTCAGTTACATCTATTCCAAGTAAAGAGGGTTTTAATATTTATACTGCACCACCCTGTTTTGCAAGTACACCTATGCCAAGTGAAGACGATACCCAGTTCTGGTATTTATAATTATTTTTTGTTTTAGTTTTGTTAATCTAAACTCTATATTTTACTTTATTTCCTATTATTTGTTTTACAAACACAACCAATAAAGTAGCTTTAAATTTTACTTGTAAATATTCATTCATGAGTTACTGGTAAATTGCTAGACATGTTTCTCTGGAATAGTTATTCTTACAGGGGGGGGGGGAGATATATCACAACTAAATTTCAAATCTTCATAAGATCTTCCTGTTGCAAGAAAACGTACCGTAACTGTTAATCTTTCCTCAGCAGTGATCGCTTGTCTCATTATAGTATTTTGTTTTTTGACTTTAGACTCGAATAATTCCAAAATAAACCTAAATTGGTGATCATCCATACGTAAATAATTTTTTAAATGAGTTTTTTATGAAACCCTTAATTCGGCTAACAAATTCAAATGCGAAACCTGACTCCTTTTCTTGTACCACTCTTTTGACCACAGCCGTGTTCTTTTTTTGTTTGCTAGCTGGTCTATAATTATAATGGCTGCACATTTTCTCATATGTGTTTTCACGATTGACATCGTGTTCTGTTCAAATCTAAATATTCATAAAAATAGTTGCCCTACACTATCATACATATTTGCACAAACATTTCACTCAATCTTGTCAGCAACTTCTATTTGAAACAAGTACTTATATGTAGTATTTAGACCTAAATGTTCAAACTTTGTTTGTAAACGTTATGTTACACACACATCTATTATTGAAAAATGAACTGTGTAGGGAACCAAATTTTATGTCATACTTACTGTACAAACTAGTTGAACAAACTTGTTGCTACGTTTACTGCCCACTTTAGAGGAAGATCACCTTGTTGTAAATCTTAACTCTTTAACCTGTATTCTTTGATAGTGGTATGCATGCAGAAGTTGTTCCCTAAATGTTCTATGAACAACGTTTTTTGTATTCCAGTATGCATAAATTCCCGACATAAATTTTGACAGCTAAATTACTGTTACTCTGCGCTTCTCCATAAATAATCAACATATCACTTCAACCCCCTCTGTGGCTGAGTGGTAAGAGCGCCTACCTTTCACGTGGGTGGAGAAATTTTCGTTTATTAAAAAATTAATGAATGAAAAAATAATTTCTATCCTTGTACGATCGGTACTCACCGGAGGGACCGCAGACGTTCGGATACAATTAGCGTCTCTTAGCAAAGACAATGACGTCGACTTTGCTAAGTATCAAGACCAATTACTCTACACACATACACACATACTACACCTTATCTTGATTGAGACTGGATGAATAACAATTATCTTGATTGAGGCTGGATGAGTAACAATTTAGCAATGGGCCAGCAACTCATTCTTGGAAAAAATAGTAATGCTAAAAATACCGAAACCAAGCCTCGGGATATGGATGGAACTAAAGGACGACGACAATGGCAACGAAAACGGACACTGATTTGTGGTACATGGAATACACAAGGAATTAGAAATAAAATCGAAGATGTTATCCAAGAAATGAAAAAACATAAAATGGATTTTGCTGTACTCTCAGAAACAAAGAAAAAAGGATAAGGAACCCAAAATCTTGATGGATATATACATATACACACGGGAGTTAATAAGGAAGAACATGCCAAAAGAGGAGTATCAATACTTATATTGAAGAAATACAAAAAGAATATATCGAACTGGCAAGCAATAAATGAAAGAATCATAAAGATCAACCTCAACTTGAAAGGATTAAAAATAACAATAATAGGCACATACGGTCCGAATGATGATGCACGCCTAGAAGAAAAAAATAAAATACTATGAAGTCCTAGATGAAACTATCTCTCAAATAGGTCAAACAAGGGAAACTATTATACTAGGTGACCTCAACGCAAGAACTGGTAGAAGAATAAAAGATAAAACAATAGGACCATATGGAGAAAACACTACAAACGATAATGGCAATAACTTAATAGAAATGTGTAGACACAACTCACTAAGGATCATGAATGGGTATTTTCAAACATAAGGAAATACATACATATACATGGACTCAGCCTACAAGAAACTTAAGATCAGTAATTGATTACCTAATAATGAAACAAAAAATCTAAAATAAAAGTGCATGACGTAAGAGTATTTCGAGGAGCCGAATGTGGAAGTGACCACCATCTAGTAAAAAGCTAAAATGATACTACCGCTAAGCGGAAACGGTAAACACCAACAAAACAAAAATCTAAATGAAAATCACTCAGCAGAAGGTGAACAACTGCAGTATAATCTAACAAGTTTAGACAACGATAGTACTAGAGAATTGTATAAAAAAAGATTGGAGCAACAACTACCACAGGAATTTAAACATAAAACAACAGAAGAGTTACATAGCATAATAAGAAAAGGAATAACATCAAGCGGCCAAAGAAGCATTAGGAATAAGAGTAAACAAACTCAGAAAGACAAATAATTGGTGGAATGATGAACTACAGATAATGAAAGATCAAAAGCAAAAATTATATCACAGATGGCTGGAAATAAAGGATCAAGAACACAAAAGAGAATATAGAGAAATGGTAAATAAATTTAAATCCACGATAATAGAGTCAAAAAATCAAAGCTGGGAGAGAAAATGTCAGGAATTAGATACGTATATTGGCGGCCGCAAATCAAGAGAATCCTGGAGATTTATAAAAAACATCAGATCCAACAGAACAGAACAAATAGCCATACACTCCATAGAGCCCGAAAAATGGGAAAAACGCTATAAAACACTGTTAGTAGAAGAAAGACCGGAATTCAAAAACATAGAACAACATGAAATCCTGATTCAAGGAGAGCCTCCAACAATTAACATCGAAGAAACTAAAAAAGCTATATCATTGTTGAAAAATGGACGTGCTCAGGCATCAGGTATCCGTGCCCAGAGGGGATATATGCAGAGTTAATAAAAAATGGAACCAACAAACTATTCGAGATACTAACAGAAGTTTTCAATAGGCACTTGCACGGAGAACCAGTGCCACAAAGTTGGAAAGAAGGATGGATTACATCTATCCATAAAAAAGGAAATAAGGAAGATTGCAATAACTATCGGGGTATAACTGTTACGAGTACGCTTAGCAGATTATATGGGAGAATTATAAAAGAACGCATATGCGAAGAATACCGTCCTTTTGAATCAGAAGAACAAAACGGATTCAGAGCGGGACGATCCACAATAGATAGTATTTTTTGCTTATCCCAAATACTCGAGAAAAGAACACTGAGATCTCGAGAAGTGCATTTACTTTTAGTCGATTTAACAAAAGCATATGACACCGTGCCTGTTGCGAAATTGTGGGAAGTATTGGAGAAAACCAGTATCAGCGTTTCACTAATCGACGCTATTAAAGATCTGTATAACAACACAATATCAAAAGTTAAAATAGGAAATAAGGTTACTAATGGTTTTCAGGTAACAAAAGGACTGAAGCAAGGTTGTTGTTTATCTCCCATTACTATTTAATATATATATCGACGAAGCACTCAGGCAATGGAAAAAGAAGTGTAAAGGGATGGGCGTGTCTATTGGGGATGAAACGTTATACACGCTGCATTATGCAGATGACAGGTAGTTTATTGCCCAAGACAAGGAAGACCTAGAGTATATGGCTAGAAAACTAATGGAAGAGTACAAAAAATGGGGCCCTCGAAGTAAATTTACAAAAAACGCAATATCTTTGCATAGGAGGAGAAAATACTGCAGATGACCTCGACTTAGAAGACGGGAAAATTAAGAAATGCGATCAATGTATATATTTGGGGGTAAAACTAACAAAGACAGGAAGAACTGATGAAGCCATAAAAGACAGAATAACCAAAGGGAAATGAGTTATAGGTGCATTGAATTCAGTACTATGGCAGAAAAATATAAGACCGGAAACGAAAAAAAGAATATATAACACAATATTGAAACCAGTAATCGTGTATGGCTCAGAAGTATGGCAGTTATCACAAAAACTTAAAGGTAACCTCTTGGCAGTTGAAATGGATTTTTGGAGGAGAGCAGCGGGAAAATCTCGATTAGAACATGTGAGAAATGAGGACATAAGAAATCAAATGAATGTACAAAGATCAATTATAGAAGACATCGAAAAACAAAAACTGACATGGTACGGACATGTTAGACGTATGGGGGAAGAAAGACTACCAAAAAAAATATTAGAATGGGTACCACCAGAGAAAAGAAAACGAGGACGACCACCAACAACATGGATGCAAGGAATTTCAAAAGCCATGTCAGCAAGAAATCTATTTGAAGAAGACTGGCAGAATAGATAGGCTTGGCGAACGGGAACCCAAAGGCGGATTACGCTATAAACGGGATATATATATATATATATATATATATATATATATATATAATATATATATATATATATTATATATATTATATATATGAATAACAATTGTCCAAGCCAGAACACACACAAAAAAAAATGGTACTCACGAATCGAAACTATTTTAGCGCTGACACTAAACACGATTGTTTTAAAATATCTGTTTACTAAAGTTGTGACTGTGACTGTGACTGATTTTTGTACTGCACGTAATTGACAGATTTCAATTTGCATCATCATTATTTCGGCTTTACAACCCTGTGTAGGTCCTAGTCTCTCCAAGAATTCTCTTCCAGTCGTCCCTATCCATCACCTTCCTCCGCCAAGCACGCATTTCCATATTTCTCATATCTTGGTCTATGTTATCTAGGAATCTTGTTCTGGGTCCTCCTCTTCTTCTTTAGTTAATAGGTCTATCAAGGAGCGTTTTTCCAGCTGGGTCGGTTTGCTCCATCTGCATTACATGGCCTACCCACCTCAGACGTCCCATCTTAATGTGTTTTACGATATCTGGTTCCTAGTATATTTTATAGAGTTCAAAGTTGTATCGTCTTCTCCAGACACCATTAAGAACTGGGGGTATTATTGTTTTGGCGTATCTCGGGCTGAGTTTTCCGTTCTCCCAACAATATTGATATCATCAGCTAGGATTTGCACAGATTTGTTATATATTGAACCGGTAGTTGTGATTTGTGACGTACGTATTACTTTTTCCAGAGCTAGATTAAATAGTATACAGGAGAGTGGGTCTCCCTGATGTAGCCCGTTATTTGTATTAAAAGGTTCAGAGAGTTCCCCCTGGATTCGTACTGTGCATTCAACTTTTTCAAGGGTTAGTTTGGTTAGACTTACTAACTGATTTGGTACTCCTAGGTCTATCATTGCTTTAAAAAATTCTCTTCTATTTACAGAGTCGTAGGCTGCCTTGTAGTCTATAAATATGTGGTGCGTGTCTACACCGTATTCGGCGTATTCCAGTGTTTTCTCTAGAATTTGTCTCAGGGTGTGTCTTTTTGTGTGTCGTGCAAAGTATTCTAATAATTCAATCACTGGGAAGTGACTTCTGTATCCATGTTTCTTTTATAAGCTACTGTAGCGCTATTATAATATCGTGGCTACCTTCTTTATATAATTCCGCTGGAAGATTATCTATTCCGGGTAATTTGGCTAGTTTGTTTACAGCGTCTTTAACTTCCAGGATCGTTGGTGGATTATCCCTCCTCTCGTCTACTCCGCTTACCTCACAGCTTTCGTCTTGCGGGTTTTCTTCTTTTTCTTGGATTTCAATTTGCATACCAAAATTTATTTTTATTTTTTGGTCAAACGATTCAATTAAAAAAAATGTTATTATAAGACTTTTTGTTCTAAATGGTGCTTTCTACCCATACCTTTAAAGAACGCACTATTTTTGGAGACACCCTCTATATTGCATTTCACAATTATTCCAACTTTATTTTATTCACGTCGAATTTTCGAAAAGAACGAAATTTATTTAAGAATATTTGTTTATTAAATAAAGTAAATTTTTTCATAAATAAAGATTTTGTTCGGTATTTATAAAGAACTTCTTATTTGATCTAATTAAACATTCCCCGCAGCTATGTCGGAACAATAGAAACATCTGATTTTGTGGTCAACCATAAAAACGTACGAGACTGGAGTTCAGAACAAGTTAAAAAAGATTTTAACTAGATAATTGCACCGTAGTTGGAACACCTGAATTAGATTTCATTGCTCTTTAAATGGACTTTCACGTTGGTAAAAAAATCTTCGCCAAGAACGTACAAAGATGTTCTGTCTCAAAGTTAGTCGTGATATGTAACACACTACTTGTAAGGGAAAGTATTATTACGAATTAAAATAATTGACGTGAATATCTGAAGGAGTTTGTTTAGCTGTTGAAACATCTATATAATTTGGAGATTGCCTGTTACAGTTTATTGACATGTTTGCACGAACTTCTTCACTGATTACTTTCTGCAATTATTGACTACGTTTATTACATGTCTGAATTTCAAATTAATATCCAAAACCAATTAAATTAAATGACGCATTAGGAAAAAATTAACGATGACACCAGCTATAAAAACCGAAGGGAAAGTAAAATATATTATATCTTAGTAGAAACTTCAGGGATAAAGCAACAAAGAAATAGCAAAAATCTTTTTTTACCTAATTATTGTATTATTAAATAATTGATGATGAAAGTATAATGGAAGTAAAGAAAGTAATATTGAGTTACCAATTTAACTTTTAGATTGCCCCTCTCATAATTGTCCTCAAAAATACTTACATCGTCTTATGATAATTCTGCACTTTCTTCTATTTGGGTATATTGTTATTTACTAATTAAAATGTATTTAAGAAATCTATTGTTCTATGTAAGAAATCATAAGAATCTGTAACGAGTCCGTCACTTCAATAATCCTTAAACATTTTTAAATAAACTTTTTAAATTCAAATCCTCTTAATGGTTTTCCTAATTCTTAAATTTTAAGCCTATTAAATAGCTACACTAAGCGTCCATGTTTGCAACCATAGTTTAGTTAGCTCAAAACAAGTGCCCATTGCGCACTTATGCTTCGACGTTCTTTAAAGACACTTGGATTTAAATAAGTAGCAAAAAGTTTTTGGTTTGGTTTTTTATAAGTGTTCTGTTCGTTTTATAACCACTCTGAGCCGGTAAGTGTATCTATTATAAAACAAAAATATAAAATCCATCAGCCATTTCGATATCCTATAGTATTGTCATTTTTCATTTGATTCGATATATTTATCTGAACTGTTTTCCATCATTTCAGAAATATTCAACATCTAAATCGAAAGTGTTATTGATATAAAATTATATGGATTTTAATTTTACTTCCCGGCCTTAAAAACATTTCTATCTAGTCTATTATCTATTAAGAGTATGGATAAAAATATTCTGTCTTATACCGTTCTTTATATTATAAAATATATTATTATCCATATCATGCTTATCGTTAAAGTTGTCGATATAATTAATCCATTTTACTTAAAATATTGTCAAACCATACGAAGGTTACATTATTTACAAAACCATTAAGTTTTTTTGCTTTCACACTTCATAAGTAACCTTTATAAAACATTTCAAGGTTCATAAACCTTGTGTTTTTCCCTACTCTATATCAAGCATAAGAAAGAACTCTAAAACAAATGTTTTTTAGCCTACCTTTGGGAGTCAGGCAGAGGTCAGGAGAAAAATATTTTGATTTTGTTTTTTTGGATAATTTTTTTAAGAAGAAGGTTTAATTTAAAACCTAGTCAGGTTACACCTGGTTCCAGGGTTGATTTTTTGACGTAGCTATTCCCTTTGACCGTAGAGGTCCAGATCTGACCTTATTATTTCCGGACAATTTTGAGAAATCAGCGGGAAGTATCTCCCTCCTTCAGAGTAAAAGTTATAGTAAACCTGTATTAAGTTTATTTACTAGTTTTAATTTTTTTTATATAATATTTTTTTGAACGTTAAATCACATAAATTTTCACATAATACTATAAAAAAATCCTTTTTTCTGAAATAACACTTAATCATATTTAGGTACTAAGTAGGTTGAGGTCTTGAATCCTCCCTTTTAACTCATTTGTACGGTTTCTTGCATACACATTTAATCAGAGAGTTATTTATTGATATTTTATTATTATTATATATTTAAACATTTGGACATCTATCCCTTCATGATAGTGTCCTTATTACTTGTTAGGACATTTAATTGAATGCCGAAATACAGAGTTACATCTCTAGTAGGCAAGTAAATTACCTTTTTAGGTATAGTCATTAGATTTGTTCTTATATTTTATTATTTGTTAATTCAGATTATCAAGGATCAGTTGTGTGTAACGAGGGTATTTTTTTGTATATAAGTAACTAGATTAACTGTACATAATTGGTGGTGGATAGCTTTAAAAAATTATATTGTTTATATTTGGATATGGATTAAAATTTGTGGTGAAAACTAAATGTTTTAATTAATACCTGTTTCTCTTTTACTGCATCAAACAGCTTTACAAGATACCTTGGAAGGTATATGTTACTACTTTCCTGACGATTAATCATATCTTGGAGCAACTTCCATAATTTGCCACTTTCAATCACGTTATTTCTATTTTTTTAACTATCCTGTCATTCATAATCTTACTTTACGGTCTCTGTAGGGCTTGCAAATTGGCCGAATCCTCTTTTGAGTGTCAATTAGTCACTCTCCAGCACATTCTGCTAGCCAGCTCTAGTTTACTTGTTTTGTTACATTACTCCACACACTTTTATTACATTGACATCCTAAACCTCGCAGTCCACACATTTTTTGTTATAAATCCTTTAAATATATTTTTGACTTGACATCTCGACAGGAGATCAACTAGACTATCTACATCTAACACACGTCTAGGCATTTTTAAATATTTCCACCAAACATACAATATCAACACTGGCAAAGAATCAATTCAACTGCAATATTCTAACAAATTGATACCTACCCTAATGTTATTTTAATGTATTTTAAAATATGACCATTAATGCAGTTTTTACCTAATTTTCTGGGAAGTCGTTTACTGCAACTGGTTATCAATGAGTCATTAGCATAATTTTGTTAATCCGAAACCCGCCTAAATATAGCGAACCGACTATACTAACAAATTTAACTTTAATTCGGAAACCTTAACAGTTTGAGCAATACATTATGTATTAGCAAAAAAATTTGCAAATGGCGTCCCCTATTATCCCTTAAAAAATTTCCATCGACCTACCAAACACCCTGTATATCTTAAACTAGGTGCTTAATATGTTCCTTGTATTGGCAGTGTAGCGCTGTCAGTACTGTTTGTAGGGATCAAAGACTTGGGATTTGCGCAATTTTATGCTCCTCTATTTAATAAACTAAAGATGTAAAAATCCAAAAATTCCTAGTCCTCTTCAGTTTTACTCACCGGGCGAATTTGATTTTTGGTTTTTAAGCTTAGTTATTAAGTGATACATTTCTGTACATTTATTTTTAAACCATAGTCCGTATTCACCGTGCCTAGCCTATTTATAATTTGTTCCAGTTCTTTTATTGATGACGTCAGTATAACAGTGTCATCAGCATAACGTAGGTTTTTGATTTTTCTTCCTCCTATCGTTGCTTCACCTTGATAGTTCTCAAAAACTTAACGCAATACATTGAATAAAATAGGGGATATTATGCATCCCTGTCGAACTCCAGATTTTAATTTGAAGTTTTTCGAAACCACATTATTAACTGTTATATTAGCAGTATTATTAACATATAGTTTTTGTAATAAATAGATTAGATGTTCTGGAGTGCCCATTTCTCTAAGTATATGCCACATTTTACCCTATTTTACGGTATCGAAGGCTTTGGAATAGTCAAAAAGGCATAAATATGTTTCTACGTTAAACTCTCGAGATTTTTAAATAATTTGACGAATATTAAGAATATGTTCTGTTGGTCCTCTATCTGGGACCAATCCGCATTGTTATTGGGGAATTTGTGGTAAGAGAATTGATTTTAGTCTTTCATTGATGATGGTTAGAAGTACTTTGCTCGGATGTGATATCAATGCTGCTGTGCGGTAATTACTGCAATCTGTCGGTGAACCTTTTTTATATATGGGAATAAACGTGAGTTTACCCTAGTCATTTGCCCACTTTCTGGTATTCCAAATATCATTTCAAATTCTAAGTATTACTTCCGTCCCTAATTCTTCCATTTCTTTGAGTGTTTCAGCTGTTATTCCATCTTCTCCTTCTGCTTTTCTGGATCTTTTTAATTGCCGCCTCAATTTCTGATTTCAATATTTGAGGTTTTTTTTCATAACTTCTTTTCTCTGTAATATTGATTGGGTCGTTGTTGGATAATAGTATTTAGAGAATGTACGACTTAATATGGCGCTAATACTAAATGCAAATGACTTGTGACCCCGGGGTAATACTACGAATAAGATCAAAAGCATCTAATCTGACCATAACATAAACATTATGCGTTTAATGAAAAAGAGAAGATCCAAACAAAAGGTACCTTCAATTTGAACCTAAATTCCTCTTTTTTTGCGTTAAAATTCCACTTATTTCTGAGATGGAAGTAAAAACGTCAAATAAAAGATTTCTTCTGGCAAAATATCTATACATATAATACTTTTAACGTGAAATGACAAGAGAAAATATTTTTACAACTATAATACAAATAAAAATGATGCAAAAGTAAAATTATCTGTTGCAAATTATCCTTTATTCATTTGAACAATTTCCAGTAAGCAATTGGAGTGATATTAATTTAGTATTTACAGTAGGCTTTGTGAGCAAATGGTTTTCTTTATAACAATTTTATTATTATTGTGAAAGACTTTCTCGTTGAGTTTTTTTCAGAAAATGGTAGTAACTCAATGCAACATTTAGTTTTTATAGATTTGTCTCGCTTTCTTTTAATGTTTAAAGTTGTACATTTATAGTTGTTCTATGTAAAATGCATAGTTATGAATAATAATTATACATAATGTCTACACAAACTGTCTCTTATTTTGTCGGTGTTTTATTAGCTTTCGATCGAACTACTCAATTTTGTAACGCTAAACGTCACGTTATTTGCCTTCAAATAATTATTTTATTTCCATATCGTTCGATTTTATTGATTTGTTAAATTTTTGTCTTGTTTTACTATTTTTCTTTCAAAAATAGTTGATGATAATAAAAAAATTTTTATTAAAAAACCTTTATAAAAGGTATATATTTAAAAACCCTAACGGGCTAATTAAACAAAACGTTTTCGGAATCCATATTCCATCATCAGTGTCTAGTACATGAATGTAGCCACTAAATATATGGGTAAAAACCCGTTAACAAACAATATTTGTTATAAAAAGTACATCCACTAATAATTTTCCAACATAAATATGCCTCACTCTGATTTCAAAGAGACCGCCTTTCAAATCAAGGTTGTCAGATATATTTCCTAAAATTCCTAAGGTTATATTTAAAAAATATTCTCTATTCTCTATTCGTTATTATTCAATTGCTAGTCAACGAACGACACTCTTAAAAAATAATATGAACATATTCTCAAAAAATATATCTATATAAATTAATTAACTAGGTACTAATATTTCCATGGACTCTTCACTAATGAATTAAAGCAACTGTGAACTTTGTATATATAACTTATACTCTAAGTAATTTTCGAATATCGGCAACATTGTAGTCTGGACAGAATTTCGAGGTGATTTCGATGTTCGGTCTATATCGACGTTGCCATGTTGGTGAATTTAGCGGTAATACTCTTATAGATATAATGATCGACTTTTAAGAAATCAGACAACTTTTAAGAATCCAAGTTCTGAAAAACGGTTTCAAGAATTGTATTATTTTTTTCCAAATTTTATTGATTTTATACCTTACCTGGAAACATGAAAAATTGCAGATATATTAATTATGGTATTAAAGTTACATTCAATAATTTTAAACTTGGCAACAGCGAAGCGCATCGCAATAAATCTTGATGGAACACCTGTTTGTCTGGCTATATGACACCCTAAATAGTTCATTTTGCAAGCAGCTATCAGAGGCGGATAATAAGGTAAGTAATATTATATTTTTCTAGGATGGCATTTTGGAGACCATTTGATACGAATGATCAAGATGCATCAACTTCTGTGTTATCAATAGATAATGACAATTATGTTAATGACAGCCCCGAATTAAAAAATAAAGATTTGCACGTACAATCCCAAAGAATAGTTTTAAATATGTATGAGTGTTTGAAAAAAGAAAATATTTTGATGGCTGATAATGCAATTGTTTCGAGAATTCATGTATTAACAAAAATCGGGTATAAGACGATATATACAATTATTAAATTAGGCATTGTTACAGATCATTCCTTAAAACGAAAGCGACCAAATAAAAAATTGGGTAGGATTGACACTGCTGCAAAAGACGTTATTCAGCGAACAGTTTACAATTTTTACAAAGAAAATAGAGTGCCTACTTTAGAACTGATTCGTGAAAAATTGAGAGATTTCCCTGAATATAATTATACATCTTTGGAAACACTGCGCGAGATTTTGATAAGTTGTGGATTTAAATATAAGAAATTAGATAATCGAATGGTAATAATGGAATCTCGGCGTATTGTTGAACTTCGACGAGAGTATTTGAGTAAAATAAAACAGTATCGTAATTCAAACAGAAACATAATCTATTTAGATGAAACCTGGTTCGATACGCATGATGTTGTCAAGTACGGCTGGGTTGACAACACAAACAAGTGTGCATTAAATACACCCTGTTCACGAGGAAAACGTGTTATTATTCTTCATGCCGGAAGCAAAGATGGTTTTGTATCTAATGCATTGCTATTGTCGGCCAAAAATATAACAAAGTCTTCTGCCGATTATCACGAAGATATGACAGCCGATTTATTTGAAAAGTGGTTTGTTGAACAACTCTTGCCCAATATTCCGCCGAATTCAGTGATTGTTATGGATAATGCGTCGTATCATTCCCGCATATTAAATAAAATACCTAATAATAACACGAAAAAGGACGAAATTTTAAAATTTATGGAACTTAAAAATATCACTGTTCCTAAAAAGATTCAGTAAAAAAAGAATTAATTAGAATGATCAAAAGTCGGAATTTCAAAAACGAATACGTTATTGACACCATTTGCAGCAGGCACGGCCATACTCTTTTGCGATTACCTCCATACTATTGCATTTTTAATCCAATTGAAATGGTTTGGGGTACCGTAAAAAAACGATTGCGAAAATATAATCAGTCACCAACATTAAGCGCAGTGGCCATTGAGAATATTCGAGAAGTAATTAGTGGCATTAATAGCGATGTGTGGAAAAGTTGCGAAGCTCATGTTGTAAAAATAGAAAATGAATATCCTGTTTTACCGGCAATAGCACCAATAGTTATACAACCTGGGAACGATTCGACTTCAGAAGACTCTGACGATTCTTTTTAGTCCTTCTAATTAATTTCTTTACAGCTATCGCGATGCATCTTGAACACTAGTATTCATTATTATACAGTGTGTCGCATTTAAGATGAAGACACCTCTATATATCAGCTATCAAAATACATACAGATTAGAAATTTTGCAGTCATACATGTTGATAGTGCACATATTTTTAAGATAGTTAGTTATCTGAAATTTAAATTTTAAACGCGGCTTACTGCGAATCCACAAACAGGGTAAATTTTCGATATTTTGCTTCGCGTTAGAGAAATCGGAAAAACTTATTTGGAAAAGTTATTCCACTTATTGTAACCGCACATTCCAAAATTCATGACAAAATTCGCAATTTTAGTTTTTCAGTATTATTTGTAATCTCGATCCTAAATCTACAATTGGCTGTCTAAAGATGCATCTCGGGACAGCCAACTGTCCGTTTTAGAATCCTGACTACAATTGAAGAGCTTATTTCCAAAGTGTCTTAAATCCATATAATGAAATCCATGAAATTACAGATTTTCATACAAATTTAACATACAAATTATACAATTTTACAATTTTCATATGCACTTTTAAATGGCAAATAAGAAGTTGTTTTGGTACATATAACTTTATTTTAGACTTGAAGAAATCTATAAAGTTTAAAAAAAGAAAATTAAAAAAATCGAAATTTTGGATTTAAGACACTGGAAATAAGCTCTTCAATTAATGAAAAAAGTAAAAGTGCGAATTTTGACATAAAACTTTGTTATGTGGGGTTATAATAATATTTGGAACATCTTTTCCAAATAACTTTTTCCGATATCTCTAACTCGAAGCAAAATATTGAAGATTCACTCTGTTTGTGCATTAACAGTAGGCCGTGTTTAAAAATTAAATTTCAGTTGATTATCTTAAAAAATGTGAATTGACAACCTGTATGACTGTGCAAAATTTCAAATTGGTATTTATTCTAATAGCCGAAATATAGGGGTATCTTCATCTTAAATGCGACACACTGTATAGAGTCAGAACAAAAAAAAAACAAAAAACAAAAAAAAATATAAAAACAAAAAAAAAAATAATAAAAACAAAATGAAAAAAAAACTAACTTTATATTCTTACTAACATACCTAACCCTTTCCTTTCCTGGCAAGGAAGGCTCATACCTCCTCGTGGTCCTTGCTGGACAGACAATATTTTGAGATTTTCTGTCCTTGCTGGATAGACAATCTTTTAAAATTTTCTGACAGAATGAACCATTATTTACAGATAATTGTAAAAAAATATTATGGTTTATGTAAAAACTAAATAATAAGTCCAATATTCTTATAAATCACTAAAATTAACAAGCTTTAATTTGAAAGAATTAATTTGTTATTTATTAGATGTTGTGAGCCCGCTCACATTTGAAAAAAAAAACTGATTCTGTCCTTTGAAGATTCCTATTCAAAAATACCGCGTTTAAACAAATCGAAGGTTGAAGGGTGCCGGACATTTTTGCAGGAAACAATTCAAATTCAAAAGATCTCCTTTTTCTGCTACGGAAAATATTACCCCAATTTCTCACCAAAATCAATGTCGAGACTTTAGTTTAAATACTCTTGAATCTCAAAAATACTCATTTACATATTTTTCAAGCCTCGAAAATGCATATTAGGTATCGCATTTTTCGGATTTTAAATCGCCTATATCTCCAAAACTATTAACTTTTGAGAAAAATGACATAGATCTTATTTAGAGTCATCCAAAAACCTAAAAAATATTTTTTGGAGCACAAAAGGTGATATTTTGAATTTGTTTAAAAAATTGTTCTGTAAAAAAAATTTTCCTGAATATAATTATGTAAAAATTAATAAAAATTATGATTTTTCTTGAAATATGCGTTTGATGAACTGATCCCTTTTCTTAATTTCCACGCCAATGGTCGGCATTTGCATCAAAGAAGCTCAAAAGCCGCCACTTGGAAAATTGACTTTGGAAAAAGTATAACGGGTAAGGTTTTTACCCATATATTTAGTGGCTACATACATGTACTCCTAGATACTGATGATGGAATATGAATTCCGAAAATTTAATTATGTTTAATTAGCCCGTTATTGTTTTTAAATATATACCTGTTATAGAGGTTTTTTAATAAAAAAATTTTTAATATATGGTATACAGCCAACTACAGGAAAGTAGATTCCTTGTGGATTGATGATAATAATTGAATGTTGAACAACATCTTGGTTGCAGTAATAAAATCGATTTTGTCGAACTACTACTGATAACCTCATTAATTTAGAATCTGATACTCTTGAATCTTTCGCGAACAAGCAGGAAACTATTGCAGTATTCATAGACAAAAGCATTTGACACAGCTTGGCGTTACGATATTATCAGATCATTACACACTTGGAATATTAGAGGTAATATCATTAATTTCATTTCAAATTTCCTTAAACAACGCAATTTTCAAATAAGAAACAACCACTGCTCATCTTCAACAAGACGTTAAAATAATGTCACCCCTCAGGGGTCTGTAATAAGCGCAACTTTATTTTTAATTGCCATGAATAATATTATAGCATCCAACTCCAACTTAGTTCGTGGCAGAATGTATGCGGATGATCTGGTATTAGTATCTTCAGGAAAAAAAATCTCATCAGTACAGCGTCACTTACAAACCTTACTTCATGAACTCAAAAACTGGTCGAAAAAAACAGGATTGCAGTTTTCACTCAGCAAATCAAAGTGTTTGCTATTTTCAAAGAAACGTGATCTAATTAAACCGCAACTAAAATTATGTAACCAAATCCTGCATTATGCCGATGACATTAGGTTCTTAGAGATGATTTTTGATACGAAACTCACATGGAAAAAACACGTTTTACAAATAAAAAAAACATACCAAAATGGAATTAATCGTATGAAAACTCTTTCTAATAAAAACTATGGAGCTTACTATAACTGCTTAATCCATGTTTATAAAACCCTAATTAGATCTAAAATAGATTGGTGTTCTATAGTATATGCATCTGCTAAAGAATACTTATTACACCACCTTGACGTAATTCAAAATACGACTTTAAGAATAGCAACAAGAGCATTTCGGAGCAACTCAATAGAAAGTTTACGAGCAGAAACTGGAGAGCTATCACTTAAATATAAAAGGATGCACTTATCTCTCACATACGCATTTGCTGCTAATTTTAATCCACGCAATCCATTTAGAAGTAACATATTTACATTGGATGGGAACACCCATCCTGTTGGAAGTAAACCTCCTGAAACTTAACGGAAAGACGTCGAACTGCCGGAATGATTTCATTCTGTAAAAGTTGTAAATATTTGGGCCCGTTTAGGTTTCCATCGATTAAAAAATGGACCGACAATATGGTCGCCTAACATCCCAGTCCAATCATTTAACTATTGCAACACTAAGATGCTTATTTTTCCGAGAATAATACCTTGCAACGGATGGATTGTGTTTTTTATGTAACTAAAATAAAGATTCGTCAGAAAATAAAATATTTTTTAAAAAGTGTACATTTTATTCTGTTTATCTAACATAAATTCACAAAACTTTATCCGCCTAAAGTTATCTTACAGAAAAAGTTCTTGTGTTGGTTGTATCGACAAAAAGTGATACCTATTCCTTTTGAGAACTCGCTAAACAGTTCGAGTATTCACGTTAACTTCCCTAGCAATTTGTACAGTATTGCAGGGTTCACTAGCTTCCACAAAAGCACAAATATCAATATCCCTGTTTTAACACGTGGTTCATTACCTTCATGACACTTTTACAACTGTTTACAAATCCCGAAGTTTAAAAATGTTTAATGCTATTTTTAACTGTTGTAACACTTGGTGGGTGTCTATTTTTGAAAGCAATAATAAATAAATCAATTACTTCGCGTATCGAATAACCCTGAAAGTACCATGTTACAAGTTGCACTTTTTCTTGAACGGTATACAACGTAATAGGCATTTTAATAATTATTTGTTTATTTTTTCAGTACTTCATTTAAAATTTTTAATGTCAATGTGACAATTGCGACAATTCATGATTCGTATCTACTGTGAAATAAATATAGAGGTAGAAACGTGTAACATGTCACAGCGATTGCCATTGTGTTGTATGCTCAATAATACAATGTCGTGATCTGTAAATGTATACAGACCCAAATTGCTAGCATTTAATTCAATAGGTAGCGGGTAGACACTCTTTACGATCCCAGTAAAGACAGGTCTGCTTCAGGGATGCGCCCCTGTCCACGCGAGCTCGGCTTTGTCTCCCAATCCTCTTCCAGAAGAGAAGCTGGTATGATGGAAGCTGGAAGAAGGTGGGTAGGATTTAGGGATCCTAATCCCTAAATCCTACCCACCAACTCAGACCTACCCAAATCCTTCCCTTCCCTCCTCAACCCGCACTGACCCAGCGTGAGGAGATAACGGTCCAAACCTTCAAGTCAATGTACAGGACAAAAAATAAAAGGCCCCCAGTGCCCAGCACTTCCCAGAGTCTTGATCACGGCAGCGATCAAACAACTAACGGAAGGGGGGGTGCTAAGAATCCCTGGGTAAGACCCGGCTACCACAAGATGACAATTTGGCTATGCTCCTACAATATTCGAACACTGACGGACGACAATAGATTCCCAGAAATAGAAAGTGAACTAAAGGATATAAAATGGGATATCCTTGGGGTATGCGAGACCAGACAAGAAAAAGTGATGAGTATATAATACTAAAAAATGGCACACATTGTATGCATAAAGGTGGCGAATACACTGGAGTGGGATTCTTGGTAAAACAAAGCCTCACACAGTGTATCGAAGAATTCAAGCCCATATCAGAGTAGCATATCTCATCATCAGGATTAATAAAAGAACCACTCTGATCCAAGTGTACGCTCCGACCAAAAGCCACGACGATGAAGAAGTAGAAATATTTTATGAAGAAATAAGAACAGCTATAGAAACAAATAAAGCAAATTACGAAAAACATTTAATTGGTAACTATGGCTACGGGAAAAGAAACGATAAAGGAGAAATGCTTCTCAATTTCATGAATGAACATAACATGTACTCAATGAACTCCTTTTTCAATAAAAAAACAAGCAGAAAATGGATATGGATGTGTCCCGATAAAAAGACAAAGAATGAAATAGATTATATCTTAACGAAGAATAGAAACCTAGTAGAAGACGTATCAGTATTAAATCAGTTTGACCTAGGAAGCGATCATAGACTAATAAGAACAAAACTAATAATTAACAAAAAACTAGAAAGAAAAAGAATAGATGAAAAAAGATACAAATGGACATCTGAAGAAATCAAAAATAGTGAATTTAATAAAAAGATAGTGCATGCATTAAATCAAGTTAGCATGCAGCAGATAAACTCCAATGATATTGATGATTTGAATAACCTTATTACCGAAACAGTATTCTGCAACTAAAAAAACCAAAAACAACATACAATGAATTAGACAAAGAAATATTACAACAAATAGAAAGAAGGAATATCTTAAATAAATTTAAAAAAAGGAGAACCGACGAATATAGAAAACTTAATAGGCAGATTAGAAAAGGAATCAGACAACAAAAAAGAAAAAAAAGAAAACGAAAAATTAATAACAACAACTATTGAAAAAAATAAGAGTATGAAATGCCTCAGAACGACACTAGGACGACGTCAGATGATATCATTAATGGGAAAAGACTAAAATGAAATCACAAGTAGAGAAAACATACTGACACGAATAGAAGAATTTTACACAGAACTTTACAGATCACATCAACAAGATGATGAGATGAGACCAGCACGGAAATTAATAAAAAATGTTGGATCAGAAATAATGCCAAAAGTAACGATTTCAGAGGTAACTACAGCATTGGAAAACATGAAGAGAAATAAAGCTGCAGGAGAAGATAGTATTACCACAGATATGATATTAGAAGGAGGTAAGGAACTAATTGCAATTGTAACTAAGCTTGTGGACAGTTGTTTACATCAGGGCAAAGTCCGTAAGAGCTGGAACAACTCTAAAGTAATCTTATTACACAAGAAAGGTGATAGTCGAAAATTGGAAAACTACAGACCCATCAGCCTACTGTCACACCTGTTTAAAATACTCACCAAAGTCATAACTACTCGACTAACAAGGAAATTAGACCAATACCAACCATATGAACGGGCAGGTTTTAGAAAAGGCTATTCAACTTCCGATCACCTATTAACCACAAAAATATTAATAGAAAAATGTAACGAATACAACTTTCCAGTTTTCCTAGCATTTATAGACTACGAAAAAGCTTTCGATACCATAGAACACACGGCCGGAAAAAACGCAATGCAAAATTGTAGAATAGGCGGCAGATATATTAACTTAATAAAAGAAACTATGAACCAAGCTCCAGCTACATACTACCTAAATGAAAATGAACACACGAACCCTGTACCATTAAACAGGGGAGTCAAACAGGGAGATACTTTATCACCCAAACTGTTCACCTTAGTTTTGGAGGACGTTTTTAAAAACATAAATTGGAAATATAAGGGAATAAACATCAATGGCCGCTACCTCAGTAATCCACGATTTGCAGATGACATAATCCTGATAGCTACTGACCTACAAGAAATGCAAACCATGCTTTTAGAACTACATACCGATACGAAGAAATAAAAAGAAGAAGAAAGATAGCTTGGGCAGCATTCGGTAAACTGAACTATATACTCAGAAATCAACAAATTTAATTACATCTTAGATCTAAAGTTTTTGATGCATGCATTATTCCGATATTAACTTATGCGGCACAAACATGGAGAATCACATAAAAAGAATATGAATATACTTAGAGTCACTCAACCCGCGATGGAAAGAGCAATGCTAGGTATATCACTTAAGGACAAGAAAACAAACACATGGATAAGACAGAAAACCAAAGTCACCGATGTGGTGCAAAAATGTATGCTAGCGATCTAAACAAATGACACAGATCAATTTTAACCTGGAGACCATACCAACACAAAAGACCCAGAGGCAGACCTCCTATGAGATGGACAGATGATCTGAAAAGGACTGCCGGGAAAAATTGGCTACAAGTAGCGTACAATAAAAAACAATGGAAAGGAAGACTTGAAGAGGCTTATGTTCAGATGTGCATGTGAATGGCTAGATGAAGAAGAAGAAGAAGAATTCAATAGCGCACTTCATCTACAGTTTGTATATGAGAAAAACCTTTTGCAAATAAGTTATAATATTTCTAATTCATCCCCTAATTCTTGAGCATGTTTCGCTTTCGCTTATGCACCAATTATCCCTTGTTTTTTGGATGAAAGTGGAGTCACGTACGAGTTGTTTGCGGCAAAGTTAACAGACTGGTTATCTAGAGATAATATCCATTTCATTTTAAAAAGCTAGCAAACTGTTTTTAATCTATACTGCCAAAAAAGGACCCAAAAAAAGGAAACGATGATGATTCTAATATTATATCCTAAGGTATTCTATTTCGTGTTGAAATTTTAACAAATTAAATTATATCCTAAAATACTAAACATAGTCAAAACATTCCATTGGGTATACTAGTTCTGCTTAAATTTTAATTGATTTATCAACTAATTTATGCACTGGAATTTACAACAACAGTTTAAAGATACATTTCTAACCAATGGCGCGTGTCGACAAAATAAATCATTTTAAAGGCAATATAAAGAATTTAATTATTTTATGGTTGAGACAATAAATCATTTTAAATTAATTTATTAAACAATTAAAAAATGTTTTTTATGCGATGTTAGTGTAAAATATTGAACTTCCACTAATAAATTATGATAAATGATACTACATTTATTTTTGAATATTACAACAAAAAATAAAGAAAAATTAATGATTTTTATTTTAGTTCAATTAGTTAAACTATGTAAAACCGTTAATATCGTGATATTTGTTGTAAATCTCTTATCTTTTCAATCATAATAATATAGTATGTTATATAATTGGTTGTTGAACAGGTCAAGCTTACTGACCCTAAAAAGACGGGTGACTAGTCTGTAGCTTATAAGACTCTCTGGATTCTTTTCCAGTTCTCCCAGAGCTATTATTTAAGATTCTGTCCTGGAATTTCTACTTGAGTTTTGTAGGTCCTTCAACACGAGCTCTTATTGTTGATGTGCCTTTTGTGACGAATGTTGACAATCATCATCGCAATCGAAGGGTCCACGGGAAAAAGGTTTTCAGTCCATTTTTTGGAATTTTGTTTTATAACGCATTCTGGTAGTTCAATGCGAGTACTAAGAACTTGTTCACATTACACGCAAACAATGTGTTTAGTTCGTGAGATATTTCCGTTTCTAATTTGGAGGAACACGAAAAGAATGTGCTTAGTCGCTTGCCTAAACGCAAAGAACGTGTTCAGTCCTTCCGGTCACCGCGGAAGCCTTGGAGCCATTGCATCAGTTCGCTATGGATTGTCGTTGAGTGAGCATCAGTCAGTGCTAATTAGTAATTAATTATATAGGAACAATGGAAATTGACAGTGTAGATACTAGTGGTGATGAGAGAGAGAAGCCATCGTCAGGTAAAAATTCTAAGAAAAAACATAGTTTTGGTAGACTAACTGATGTAAACAAAAGAATGTTAGCTAGTAGTCATGAAACATGTCCTGATTGTAACTGCTCAATGTTTGATTGTTTTAAAATTATTCCGCCCGAGGATAGGAGTAGGATTTAAAAAGATTTTAATCTATTACGAAATTGGAATGAACAGTCATCATATCTAACCTCTCTTATTGGTTGTAACATTGGTTGTTCGTAGAAGACCTAGACAGGACGACAGGACGAAGTAGAGACTGTAATTTAAGATCTTTAGTAAGAGTGAAACCAGGCAATATTATGCAGGAAGTTCATGTTTGCAAGAAGGCTTTCATATCCTTACATGGTATTTCAATACGTAGGCTAAATACAATACAAAATTCTTTTAAAGCAAAAGGCTTGTCTCCTAGGGACCAAAGAGGTCGCCATTTAAATCGGCCCCAAAGATTGAGTGATGAGCAAACACAGGCAGTCTATGACCATATAAACTCATTTAGAGGTATAAGAAGCCGTTATAGCCTCAACGATACTGAAAAAATTTACCTACCTGAAGATTGATCGATATCTAAATGCTATGAACTTTACAAAGGAAAATATCCCAATCTTCTTGTATCGTATGAGAGTTACAGAAAAATCTTTAATAATTAATTTAATCTTTCTTTTGGATACCCCCGAACAGATACTTGTTCAATATTGTGACAAATACAAAACGGAAATTAAGAGTTTAAATCTTAAACTTACTGAAGCTAGTGACGATCAGAAACAAGTGATTAAAGGTGAAATTACTGCCCTTGGAAATGAAAATAAGTTACATAAATTAAGAGCAGTGACGTTTTATACAAGGAAAAGAAAGGCAAGAAAACTATGTAAATCAGATCCTAATAAAGAATGTGTATGTATAGACTACCAGAAGAATTTACCGGTTCCAAACATTACATCAAATGATGTATATTATAAGCGACAGTTGTCCTTTTACAGTTTTAATATACATCAACTTTCAAACCGAGATGCAATATTCTACACATACGCCGAAGATATAGGAAATAAGGGTGCAAATGAGGTCATAAGCTTTTTGAATCACTACATAAGTGAAGTTCTTAATCCGAATGTAAGAGATTTTCAAATATTTTGTGACTCATGTTCGGGACAGAACAAAAATTACCCTGTATTTCTGTTCCTGCATCACTTAGTTCATGGCATTGACAGATTGGACAAAGTTTTAATAACGTTTCCCATCAGAGGACATTCTTATCTGTAATGCGACAAAAATATTTCCTTGGTCAACAAGAAAAGCATAGTTGAGACCCCAAATAAATATAATGACCTTTTTAGAGCAGCACGATCAAACCCCACCCCATTCAATATAATTCCAGTTCAGAAGGATATGATACGAGATTGGACCTCTTTTTTAAAAGCAAAATATAAGGACAAATGCCCATTTACTACAAGACTAATTCGTGAGGCTAAAATAACAAAAGAGATAACCAAATTGTTTCATATAGACACTTACAATGGGCCTTGGATATCATATGGCGTTAGATGTAAAACTGATCGACAACCTCTTCTGCAGAATGGAGAATTCTTCTACCCTGAACAGGCTTATCAAGGTACGTCTAAATACTAGTGATCTTTTTTTTAGGGCCATCAAAGTAAAGTTCAAACAAAATAGGTGATGTTTGCGTTTATTTTCAGATCGCCTACCGATATCAAAGCCGAAGTATGATGATTTACAAGTACTTAAACAATTCTGTGGGGATGCTGCAAGACAATATTTTACCAATCTCCCATATTGGACTATGGACTAAACACGTTATAAGCAAGTCCAAAATGTTCTTTGTTTAGTTTTTATAGATTTTATTTTTTAAGTGCCATATGACGATATAATTGAATTTTTATTGAATTGTTTCAAAATTCATTAGGTATTTAATAATATATTTACTATCATTTTAGAATTTTTTAGTAATTTTCTATACAAGATTATAACACTATTTTATCTCTCCTGTAAAAGTTACAAAATGTGACTGGACACGTTTTTCCCGTGAACTCTTCAATTATCTTTATCTTGTTTGCAGCAGTACGAAAAAACTGTACAGATGTTGTGTTGAACAATGTTGTGAGGTTCTTTAACCAGGATGATCTTTTTCTTCCTGGACCTCGCTTTATAAATATTTTTCCTTGCAAGATGGTTCATAGAACGGCATATCTGCATTCACTTCGCACAATGTGTCCAAAGTACTGTAGTTTTTGAGATTTAATCGTGGTCAGTACCTCTTGGTTTTTCTTCATTCTTCTGACGACCTCCTCATTTATGACTCGGTCAGTCCACGAAATCTTAAGCATTCTCCGATATAGTCACATCGCAAATGCTTTTCTTTTCTGCACATATCTTCGTCCAAGATCCACGATTCAACACCATACCGCAGTATGCTTAATGTTGCCCAAAATCAGTCTTGGTCTTGCAGTCTTGGTCTTGTTTTTGCGTTTTCACAAGACCCAGACCAAGACCAAGACCGCCTAACTTTAGCAAGAATAATACCAAGATTGTCCGAGCAAGATTTTAGCAAGAACAAGACTTAGCCTGCGAGACTCTTGGCTCTTGCAGTTTAGGGAGTATAGTAGTTCGGGTATATACTTAAAGACTCTATGAGATGAAAAAAATATGTAACAACAGTTTGAAAAATTAGACTTATGCGCATTACGAACAATACCATAAACATACATAGCGAATCAAAAGAACACTTGACACATTTGACACGTACTAAGAGGTCATAATTACAATGTAAAAATAAAATTTTTTGTACATTCTTTGTCAGCAGACGACTTCTTCGCTCTAAAATTTTAAGTTAATTTAGTTAGGTGGACTCTAAATACCACAAATCTTATCAGCGTACGACTAAATATCGTTTCTGCTTAATGTGAGATGAAATCATTCGGTTAGGCAAAATTTGCTGAAAGAGCGCCGTCTACTATTCAAATGTGAAGAGACAAATTAATAAAAGATAATGCCGACTACCGTGTAAACAAAATAGCGAAATATTAAAAGTAACCAAGTAAAATGGTATACTTAATACGTCTTGGTATAAGATATATCAAAGATCGTAGCATTTTATAGTGAAACTAACAATAACGGACCAGAACAGCAGTATAAAGTCTATAAAGACGAAACTGAGGAAGATCAAGAATATGCGTCAAATATTGCTGACTTACGTACAACAACAGGTTATTCCACGAATATACGACTGTTCTGGATTATTGCGACAACGAATATTTTACTATCCAAGTGGAAGTATGAAAGTAAATTGATCTAATTATTATTCCAATCAAAAGGATCTACTGATCTACTGTAAAGATGACATCTAAACTAAAATTATTTCAGTTAACAGATTTTCAGGTCGACGCAAAATTTATTGTAAAATTTAATCCGAAAATAACACAAATTTTTACGCAAACGCTCCTACAAATAAATACAATGACATCTATGAGCCAATGTGTTCATCAGACATGTGAGTTGGATTTCCGTGAAACGTAAATACCAAAGAGGCGTGCTATGCCGGGTTACTTTGATATTATACTATTTTATTACTTTATTAGGTATTACAACTATAATAAAAATAAATATACTCTTTTTAATATAATTGAAAAGAAACTGACAGAACGATGGTTTAGAAACCAGAAAAAGAATCTAATATGTTACTTTGTTAGTTAGTTAGTTTGGAATAAGAGAATACGTAAGTTTTTTTGATTTTTAATACTAATTGAATATTTGACTAAATAAATAACACTATTTAATCACTTAATTATACTTCGTTTAAATCACTTAATTCAAAAACCAAGTTGTTTACAATACTAAACTTAATGATAGTAATTATATACTTCAAAATCTAAATTACAACTGTTCTATAAACTATGAATTCTGTATTTATATCATGACTTCATATTTGAGGTTTATATCTGTCATAACAGTTTTTTAAAAACGGGGAGAATTTACTGTTGTACAATTCAGCACATTGGACCATTTAAATCGACACCTTAAACCGAATTTAAAACAGTCGTATATTCGTGGAATGGAGTATATAACGAAATTACGCAGTATTTCCAATAAAATAAAAACAAGTGAGATATTAAAGAGGAAGTTTCCGTCTGCTTGTAAAGCAGCTAACAAGCTGATCTGAACAAATCTGAATCCCATATTCGACTGTCCAACGAGATGGAATTCCACACATATAATTGGATTTGGTTTAAAATTGAGAACTGGCATTAAAATATTGTGCACATCTGTCACCGATTTGAATGATTTTTAATTCACAGATAGTGAATGGCAATTACTCGAAAATACACATGTTTCTAATAATCTTTAAACTTTGGTCAACGAAAATTGATGGAGAAAAATATGTTACATTACCACTAGTCATTGTATCATTCAATCTCTTGCTCGATAAAATTGAATCCATCGTAAAATAATTAGACGAAAAACCTAAACGATCTGAAGTTGATAAAAGGCTTATTTTAGGTTTTAAAGCAGCTCGGGACAAAATGCATAAACATTATAAGAAAACAAACTGGATTTATTGTATTTCTTTAATTTTAGACCCAAACCATAAGGCTCCGACTTTTGATAGGACATTATGGGGAAAGCAAATTAAAACAAAAAGCCTGCGTAAAGCGTAAATTGAATGAACTTTATAAAGAATATAAAACTCTACACATGAATAAATCTCGAGAATCACCAAGAAATGAAACGAAAGTATGTGAATATGATGAAGAATAAAACTTAATAGACTTTGAGACACTGTACGCATTCCCCTCGACTTCATCTGGATCTTGTCGTCAAGGCTTAGTTATTGAAGAGTTAGAGGAGTACCTAAGTAAATCCAGAGCTGCCAGCGCGGAAGACATTTTAGAGTGGTGGAGGACGTATGAGACAGAATATCCGACTTTATGGAAAATGGCCCGTGATTTTCTTTCAATACCTGCAACTTCAGTACCGACTGGGAGATTATTTTCGAGGCATCATTAGTAATTAGAAAACATAGAAATAGGTTAAGTGATAAGTTAGTCAGATAGTTACTTTGAATTAATTCTTGGTCAAAGGAATTAATATAAAATAACAGTAATGTCAAGGACTATTGTGTATTGTTCAGTAAATTAATTTGTGTTGTATTTTTATTTACATAAATGGTATGTTCAGTAAACTGTATTACTTTGTCCTCATTATTGGTCAAAAAAATTAATATAAAGGAACAGTTATGTCAAAGCTATTTATTGCTGTAATTTAATTTATATTGTATAACTCTTTTATTCCACTTCATATAAGGTGCGGGTCCATTAATTTCTTTCTAGACAGATAATGTTCTTTAAAATACAGTCAAATTTATGTCATTACTTTGGGTTTTTTGTGTTTATTAAACTATTAAGAAACAGATTGACTCCCGTGGGACATGGTAGATAGATCAGTTAGTTAGAGCATAGGCACGGATCACATAGATCGTTGGTTCAAACTCCACCCGATGTCAGTTGTTTAGACATTTCTTAATTTGGTTGGTCTTTATTATGCCTATGTTTAAGTTTAAAATGTACCTACTCTGTTACGTTGTAAAGTAACGTTTAATACATAGCAATAGGCTAATGGGTAACTGCGAGATATGTAAGACTCTCGCTGCAAGACTAAGACCAAGACAGGGAGTGCAATACCAAGACCAAGACTAGGTGTATTGGCATAAGACCAAGACCAAGACCAAGACTGTTCAAGTCTCGTCTTGTTCTTACATTGGCAACACTAAATACACTACCAGAAACAATTCACAAAATTAAACTTTTTGCAAATCTCCTTCAATGTAGTTTTTCACATAACAGAAAAAATGTATTATTAATAGTAGCAAAACATAGGCGTCACGTTTGGTTTTTAAGAGGTGTAACACTTTTATTAAATTGATACTTTTTCAGAACAGTGTTCAGAATATGAAAAATCAGAGATACCTGAATTTTTCAGCAAAATACTGGTACTGGAGGGAAAAGGGTTAATAAATTAAAAATGTCTATACCGTTACAAAATGACCCCTTTAAAATAAAAATCGACTCATCTACGATTATCACAAATATAGATATCAGAATCTATAAATCTTCTTCTTCTTCTTCTTCTCGTGCCACTCCTAGCGGAGATTGGAAATCATCATGGCCACTGCGACTTTGTTAGCAGCGCGCCTAAAAAGTTCAATCGAACTACACCCGAACCATTCACGTAGATTACGAAGCCACGATATTTTTCTTCTTCCCACACTTCTTTTGCCCTTAATTTTGCCCTGCATGATGTTTCTTAAAAGTTCGTACTTTTCACCTCTCACAATGTGCCCCAAGTATTCCATCTTTCTAGTTTTTATCTCATTTAGAATTGCGCATCTTTTGTCTAAAGTTTGGAGTACTTGCGTGTTAGTGACGCGGTCCATCCATGATATTCTGAGAATGCACCTATAGCACCACATGTCGAAAGTTTAGATGTTTTTTATGGTCAACTGTTTTAGTGTCCAAGCCTCAACTCCATATAACAGGGTAGAAAAGACATAACACCGCAGCATTCGTATTCGTAACTTTATATTGATATCACGATTGCAAAACAGTTTGCGCATTCTATTAAAGACTGATCTAGCGATTTCTATTCTACATCTAGTCTCTTTTGTTTGATCAGTATCGTCTGTGATCCAAGCACCTAGATATTTATAACAGGGCACACGCTCAATCGTTGTATTGTCTATTACAAGATTAGCTCTGATGTTCTTTGATTTCGTGATTACCATAAATTTAGTTTTTTTCAAATTAATTTTCAAGCCGTAACTGTTATAGTATATATTGAGACTTTGAACGAGATGTTGTAGTTCTACTAGCGTTCCCGTTAGGAGAACTGTATCGTCAGCATACCTTATATTGTTGATCGTCTCACCATTTATTATCAGACCAAGATCTTCTTCGTCGAGTGCTTGTTCACAGATAGCTTCACTATACAAATTAAATAAAAGTGGCGATAAGATACATCCCTGCCGGACTCCTCGACGGATTTGAATTTCTTCTGTTAGTCTGCCCTCAACCTTGACATTTGCTGTTTGATTCCAATATAGATTGCATATAATTCGAATATATCGGCTGTCTATATTTTTCTTTATTAGAACTTGTCTTAGTGGTTCATGTTGTACTTTGTCAAAGGCCTTTTCGAAATCAATAAAGCAGGCGTAAATTTCTTGGTTCATGTCTAAGCATCTCTGTGAGAGAACGTTCATTGCAAACAGAGCCTCCCTTGTACTCAGCCCTTTTCTGAATCCCATCTGAGTGTTACTAATGTCTACGTCTAATTTTCTATAGATCCTATTATGGATTATTTTTAAGAACAGTTTTAGAGCATGACTCATCAAAGTCTATCATATAAATCTAGACAAATCTAATAAATATTGCCAAACGTTAGGGTGGACTCTTGAGTGACCCACAATCTTATATTAATTAGTTAATTAATTAATGATTTATTCATTTGATTTTTATGCTATTATTGTGTGGAAATAAAGCATGAAAAAACGTATTACATAAATATATAAAATTGATTCAATACTGGTATAAATTTTGTTTAGAAATTAGACTGAGTACAATAAACAAATGAAAATTATGCATTGAATGAATGCAATTCATACTAAAATTTACCTTCAGCCATAATTATCCAATGTAAAATAAAATTGTTATGAATTAGTGGAACTGATTGCCGAAAAGAGGAAATACACATTATCACAAATATTTTGAGCACTGGTACTTTATTGAACAAAGCGTTATAAACATGTTACATTATAATCCTGTTTTTGGATTAAAACGTAGTAATGAATACAATATATTCACGTTCATTAATAATTTTTATTATTATACAATATTATTAGGTAGTTATTGCCTTCTTCTTCTAGTTCCATGACCGTTATCGATCGTTGGATATCATGTTGGCTACCATATTCGCTATCGTGACTTTATTGACAGCAGCTCTAAATAACGATGTAGTTGATGTAGTTGATGCATGTAGTTGTAGTAGTTATTGCCAGTAGGGATAAAGAGTTTATTTAGTTAACTACATCATCATCATCATCAATGGTGCTACAGCCCTATGAAAGAGCCTCGACCTTCACAAGACGATTACCCCAGGCAGTCCTATCCATTGCCAACCGTTGTCAGTTTGCTGCGCCTATCTTTCTACTATCCTCATCTACACCATCCTTCCATCTGAGTTTTGGCCTACCCTTTTTTCTACTTCCCACGCGTTGTGACATAAGGATTCTTCTAGGAGGGTTGTTCTGCTGTGATCTTGCTAGATGTCCTGCCCATCTTAGTCTTCCTATTCTTATAAGAGATACTACGTCTTTACCACCAAATATTTGTTTATATCTGTGGTATACCTCATAGTTGTATCTCCTCCTCCAAACACCATTTTCACAGATGCCACCAAATATTCCTCTCAGGATCCTTCGTTCAAATATAAGCCTGCCTTGGAGATGGTCCATGTCTCCGATCCATATGTCAACACTGGCTGTATAAGGGTTTTGTATATGGTTATTTTTGTTTTTTGGCTTAAGTTTCTACTTCTCATTTATTTGAGAGACCTCTTCTTCCACAATGGGACGAAAAAAAGGACTTGCTCGAAGAAGGATAATTTCTGTAATTGAATAGAATTTACTATTCTCCAGCAGTCTCTAGGTTTATTATTGGAGTTGGTAATAAAATTACAGTAAGCTGACTTTTTAGCAATTTGTATTTGCCGATTATATTCAAATATTGTTGTTTATATACTTTGAACAAATCAGGATCCTTAGTGGCTTATGTAATGTGTTTAATAAGAGAAAGAATAAATCTGTAAGACCTTAATTCATTATTAAACCATTGCACGTGTGTTTTTTCAGTAGTTTCTCGTACTTTTTTTAGTGTAAAATGCTTTAAGATTAAGTTGTTATAAATTTCGGTAAGTAACACTGTCAAAAAAAAGGATCGTTATTAATATCATAGAAAAAGTCCATCTTTGTACTAGCTAGCTCACGTTTAAGCTTCTGTAAACCAGTAGAAGTAATAAACTGTTGAAATATTTGATTAGTATCAACAACTTTATGCTCAAATTCAATAAATAAAAATTGAGCTCGATGGTCAGAAAAACAAGGATTTTGCGCCCACCCTGTAGATATTTTCAGAAAAGAGGAAGCAAACGAAAATACACTGTTATCTTGAACCACTACAACATTGCGGAAAACATTAACAATAATACAAGCTATATTTTGCTATATTTTTTTGATGTAAAACTATTTTTTATCCTAAATGCAAAATTAACTATAAATTTTAGTTAAAAATTTTAAACAAAGTTTAATAATTTATTACTATTATTCAAAAATTTAACCTTAATAACCCTTGAAAATAATTTTTAAACACTAACCTTTTCGGAAAACCTAACCGCCTACCCCTATAAAACTGATCCATTTTGCCACAAGTGTCAACGCACGATTATAACACAGACCCTCGCCGTTTTTAGCGCATAACCGATTTACTCCTATCCTTAGTAGAGCGCGTGAAGAACTGACAGTTGTCGAGTACCATCATCAGTATCAACAGACCGTCAGCTGGTTCTTTCTCCTTGCACTACATGGGTACCATCCTCTGGTTCACTGGGTCTACGTCTACACAGATTGGAACTATTTCCGCGTAATCTGCAATTAGCATTTGCGCCTGAAGATTTTTGTAGGCCGGTCACTGGAGCTTTATTGTGTCTTAAGATTGTTGAAGTGGTTTTGGTATTTAAATACTTTTTTAATGTTTAGTATGCTATTGATTTTTAATTCTAGGTCTGTATGCTGGACGTGCCAAAGATCACTACATATGTACATGTTTAAATTTAAAGATTTAGTAATTCGGATCAGGAAAGTAGATACACAAGTTAACTAGCTTATATAAGACTATTAGAAAAGCTGGCTGAATGCAATAGTAGCCTCTAAAAGTTTTCCAATTTTGCCTTTTTTCGTTCATTTAGTCGATTGACTAAATTTTTAAAGCAATACTGGCTTTTTTAATTTTTATCATTATCACCTAGATATCAGTTTTTAGTAAGCGGCGAGATCTTGTCCATCACAAACTTTTGATTGTGCAATACTAACACTTTTTAAATTGTGACATAATTTTCAGTAAACCTCTTTTTTTGCAGGTAGTAGAAATAATTGTGATTCATCGCCGAGTGAGTTTGGTGATTCAAAGGGGATTCTTCATCTCCTATCAGATCTTCTTTCATTTGTAATAAACATAAGTCATCAAATAATATCAATGATAGTGAAAATTCTTCAAAAAATGCTAAAAACACAATCAAAACCTGAGTATTAAAAAGGAACGTTACGAAGAGACATACATGTATCAGCTAGAGAACTTTAACAACTTAAGTTGAGATACATGTATCAGCTAGAAAGCTGTAACAACATTGTGGTGACAAGTGTGGATTAAAATGTTCTGCAAAATTCAGCCAGCTAGAAAAAAACAGCTAATTTCTTCCAGTCTGTTTCAGTTTCCAACGATTCGAAGGGAGGATCTAATAAAGTTAGGTCTTAACTTATAAGCTTTTTAAATGGCATATCAAACTTATCAGAAGGTAACCTAAATATAACAGTTTATTCAGATAATTGTGTTACAAAATGTTGGTGTGACCATTCCATATTATATATAGGTTATAAAAGATGTTTTAAGTCTTGGCCAATGTCTGTGCACTCACGGTATTCTGCGGTAATCAGATGGCAACACATTTTAACGTGACTGAGTCTGGAAAAAAAGTATAATGATGTTTGCGTAATTAAAAATGAAAAATGATATCTTAATAAATTCTTTTTTACAAGTTTTTATAATCAGGTATTCAGACGTTCCTTCGAGATGCTATTATCAAATTTCTTGTCAAAGAAAACAGCTTCCAACAAATCAGTGATTACCTAACTCACTATACAAAGACTGCCACATAGCATTTTGAGTTCATCACCTTCTTTTAACCAAAACGCATCTAATTAAGCCAAAATTTGCCGGTTTTTGAAAACTCTAACCAAAAACCATGTTTCCTCCAATTTGTTCCTACTCATCGATACACTAACGAATTTCCGATGACAAAATTCGTCATGACTTCAACAATGGAGTCGACTGCTTTTGCGGCCGGTCCATTGAGGAGTGATCTGATCCTCACAAAATCAACAAGCGTCTATTCATACCTTGTTACAATTCGTCCTCGATGCTCGCGCATCCATGTAATGTCAAATATTTTATTAGGTTATCCTAACCTAACCCTCGTATCTATGTATGTAGGTTATGCCTGTCAGTTTCAGAGTTTTGTTGTTTATAGGATTTATTCTAGATAAGGTTCTGATATATGAATTAATTCGTTTTTTTTTTATTTTGTAATTATTCTGCTTAAAATTTAGTGTTTAATATTGTTTAAGTTTAATTTGAATAAACACATTTATTGTTAGATACTGTTAAAGTAAAGTTAAGAATTTAGTTTAGAATTTCAGTGTTAGTTCTCTGATTTCAGTTTGTTGCATAAAATAAAGCGGTAAGTAGATATACCAGAACTATTACAATTAAATACCTATCATTCTTTTTTCTTTGACTTACAGGCATGGAAAATCAGAAAAAGAGGGAAAAATGTGGTGAATGCCATAAAACGTTTTCCGATATTTCTAATTTGAGGCGGCATATAAAAAAAAATCATGAAAATGATCCCAAACTGTTACAATTAAAATATAAGGCACAGCATCTGTATCCCTATACTTGCCATTGTGGTAAAAATTTTTCAAAAAAAAACATGTTTACTCATCATTTAAAATCACACTCAGAAAGTAAAAATGAAACATTAAAAAAACAGCAAAAATGTCCATTATGTAATTTTAAGTGTTCATTTGAAAAAGATATTATCATTCATTTTAAGGGTAAACATGACATTGATGTTAAACAGGAAACTTTAAAATTTAACACTTTTGAAGAATTTGAAATATGGAAATATGCTATAGAAAATGAAACTGACTCTAGATTTATTACACTGCGAAGCCGATCTTTACCATCAGGAAAATATACCAAATATGTATGTAACAGGTCTGGGTACTATAGTCCTTTAGTTCAAAATCGTACTCGATATTTGAAAACACAAGGTAGTAATAAAATTAATAGTTTTTGCCCTGCAGCAATGATTCTTCAAATCACTGAGAGCGGAAAATGTACTTGCAAATTTACAAAAAGTCACATAGGACATAGCAATGATTTAGGTCATATATACTTAAGTCCTTTGGAAAGAAAAATGTGTGCTGAAAAAATTGCTTCAAAAGTACCTTTCAGTGATATTTTGGATCAAGTTCGAGATTCAGTGTGTGATTCAAAATTAGATAGATTACACCTACTAACAAGGAAGGACTTAAATAATATTGAAAAGTCTTATAATTTATGTTCTGAAGCTATAAGACATCAAAATGATGCTACAAGTGTAGAGGCATGGGTAACTGAAATGAAGCAAGAAGGTAATATGTGTGTACTTTTTTACAAACCTCAGGATACAGTTGTCGAGGAACACTCTGAACTGAAAAAAGATGATTTTATTTTAATTATAATGAATCAGGCTCAGTGTGAGATATTAAAGAAATTTGGATCTGACTGTATATGCCTTGATAGTACACATGGCATGAATGCTTTTAACTTTCAATTAACCACTTTGATGGTAATTGATGACATGCGTCAAGGGTTTCCATGTGCCTTTTTAATTTCGAACAGGGTGGACAAGGAAGTATTAAAAGTATTTTTTTCTCATATAAGAACATATTCCAATGTTATTACTCCACATGTTTTCATGACAGATATTGCAGAGTCTTTTTACAATGCCTGGGTTGACATAATGGGAAAACCAGTTATGAGGTAATATTTGAACTTTACTTTATTTTATCTAATAATATGAGTACAATTATTTTTTACAGACTTTATTGTTCCTGGCATATTGACCAAGCGTGGCGTAAGAATCTAGTCAAAATTAGAATCAGGGATAAACAGGTATGTTTATCAAGTTACGGTTTATGTACAAAAATTAAAATTATTATGTATTTGTATTTTTTTAGATTGAAGTCTATAAGTTTTTGAGGACCATTATGGAGGAAAGAGATGTAACTGCATTTTCTAAAATGATTGATGAATTTTGTAGTTCATTATTAGGAGATTCAGATACAAAAGAATTTGGGGAATATTTTATAAATTATTATAGAAATAATTGTAAGTCTTGGGCTTATTGCTTTAGATTAAGGTCTGGCATCAACACCAATATGCATTTAGAAAGAATGCATCGTACTTTAAAGCATATATATCTTGATGGAAAGCGTGTAAAAAGGTTGGATAAAGCTGTATGTGCAATAATGAAGTTCATAAGAGATAAGTTATTCGATAGAATAGTTGTTTTAAATAAAGGCAAAATTACAAGCAAATTAAGAGATATTCGCCAAAGACACAAAACAAGCCTTAATTTAAATCCTGACCATGTGATTCAATCTGAAGATGGCTGGGAAGTGTTGTCTTCAAAAAGTCAAGAAATCTACCACATAAAAGAGGTAAACAGAGATTGCAAATGCCAGTTAACCTGTGAGGAATGTAATGTGTGTTTGCATAAATACTCTTGTTCTTGTATTGATTCAACAATAAAATGGATTATCTGTAAACATATTCACCTTCTTGGCAGAAAACTTGTTACTGCGATGCATCCTCACCTGGAACATAATTATTTTGGTAAGAAATTTAATAATAAAATAATAATTTCCAGTCTTAAGTTTTTTGTCTTTATACTCCTCTTTGTTGTACATTTATATTTAAAAATATTCATTAATTAAATCTACATTTGCATGATGCCTGATTTGGATGTTAAAAATAATTTACTGTTAAGGATATGGAAAGATGTATTGTCTATCAATTTTTTTAAACATATTATGGATACATTTTTAATCAATTTAATATTTTGTCAGATACGAAAAACTCACAACCAATCCAGGAAGATAACACAGATTTGGAAATAAAATTTGAGGATGAGGCAAAAATGGAAACAGACTTTTTAGCATCACAAATTTCAACAAAAGACAAACCAGACCATGAACATTCTAATGTTACTAAAGAATTAGAGCGAATAAAGCAGCAGTTTCTGGATTCACTCAAAAATATTAAAACGATGGCCCAAGTTGAGGTGGTGAAAAAATGTATAGCACCAATAAAACCCAGACTGCAAGCTTTAGAAGCCTGTTCGTCCCAAATTGCATATAAATGTTTAAAGTCAAGTCCAGCTAATAAAAAAATATTACCTCAAAGGCAATTTTATGCAAAAAATAAAAAATCAAAGAAATCTAAAAAGCCTGTCTTAGAAAAACCAACTCCTTTTGAAACTCAAAATATTGCTATGTCTCTCATAAATAGTTTAAATACTGTAAACAGCTAAGTCATAGTAATTTTTCTTAAAATCAAAAATTCATTTGTTTATCATGTAGGTACCTATTATTTCTTTAGATTATTATTTAAATTTTTTATATTAATATTTAGATTTCTTTAGATACTTATGTAGATGAAAATATCTTTCACATAAAAACTGTAATGTCTTGATTCATTCTTTATAAGACCAGTTGATAAATCTGAACTGATCCAAACAATCAGTAGTACCTATAAAAGCAAATCTTCCTGTGGTACTGATAGACTATCCATTAAATTTTCTTAAATCTCCCAAAAAATGTGTTGGAAATCCTGGTTTCACTAATTAACCATTCCTTTGAAAGAGGTATATTTCCATAGTACCTAACACAGCCATTATTCTTTCTCTTCATAAGGGTGGTGAAAAATCTGCAACTATAGACCTATTGCCTTACTACCGGTCCTATCCAAAATTATTTAGAGACTTATAAAAGCCAGACTTGTCCTTTCTAGTTAAAAACATTTTATCACAAAGTCAGTTCAACTTTTTATCTAATAAATGTACCAGAAATGCTATGTTTTCTGTACTACTACACTGTTTTTGTAACTATGCCAAACCTTTTGATTGTGTAAATCACATTTTGATAAAAAAAAACTAAATTTCTATGGAATTCGAGGTATTTCTTTGAATTGGTTGCTATCTTACTTGAGGAACAGAAAACAACTAGTTAGAGCAAATTATACCGACTCTAGTCACAAAAGCATTGTATGTGGAGTACCACAAGGTTCAGTACTGGGTCCTCTACTTTTTCTTATATTTCTAAATACGCCACTAACTTAAAAATCGATGGAAATTTTTTTCTTTTTACTGATAATACCAGTATCACCTGGAGGAACTCTAATATTGCAATTATAACTTTTGATCTACTTTAAATAAAAACATGGTCCGACTCTAATTTACTCTCTTTTGTTTACTCTTGTTTGCTATTTTGGTATTTTTATACACAGCAACGTTGAATGGCCCCTTCATATCGAATTGTAAAGTAAGAAACTAGCCTCAGCCTGCTATGCAATAAGATCTGTTTTGAAGGAAACCAATTAAGCATCTTCCAAAATAACATATTTTTCTTTGTTCGAGTCTCGTTTTCGATATGGCCTTCCTTTTTGGGGTTCTAGTAGAGCTGCCCAATCTGATGTTATTTTTAAATTACAAAAAAGAGCAATACAGTATCTTTTTGGCCTCAGTAAAATAACACATTGCAGAAGCTACTTCAAAAAATCACGGGATTTTAATTCTTTCCTCTTTATATATTTTAGAAACTGTTTGCTTAATTCGTAAACACCTAAATGTTTTTCCAGCAAGACTTAATCATAACTACTCTACTAGAAATTCCAGCTTTGATGTGTATTTACCAATCACATCCACTGAGTTAGTAAGGAAATCTGTATTATATATTCTGCAAAAAAAATATACAACCATCTCCCTTTGCAATGTACCATTACATGTAATTGTAATGTATATTAGACCACATGTTCTTTTGCTGTGCTAAGTTTTTATAAGTTGCTAATTGTTGTTAGTTTAATTGATTGTTTATACAATATTACCGTATAACGTCCCATTTACTTGAGCTTTTTCACATTTTTAATATCATTGACTGCTACATATCTTTTTAAGGTAACACTTATAACATCTTCTCCATGCTTGTGTGGTTTTCATATTGTACTTTTTAGATGAACTGATGATGCTTTCAGAATACGAAAGCGAAACGTCTTCAAAATAGATAAACTAGCCATCAACTTTGTGTTTTTATTTCTCCACCTTGAGACCGATATAAGAACCCACCACTCGTCTGAGTGATCCTTAATATATATTGGATTGACAGTCGTACTTCTTTTCCAATATATATATATATATATATATATACATATATATATATATATATATATATATATATATATATATATATATATATATATATATATATATATATATTTGGGTATCCCATGCAGTAACTTAAACTGATTTGTAAACTAGTTCATAAGTTTTTTAATATTATGTCATTTTAAAGTAACTACTATTTAAATGGGAATAAGCCACAATTAAAGATTAAAGTAAGTTTAATGACGTTTCAATTTCCACTTCGGAAATCATTCCTTTAATTGTGGCTTATTCCCATTTAAAATAGTAATTATCATAAGGTTTTATTATGCATTTTAGTTAAATTTTGCAATGGATTGGTTATTTTATTATCTTTTATTTGGGATATTGACGATTTATGTAATTTTAGTAAATTTTAATTATTTTTTTTACTTTTTGTAAGCTTTGTCCATAAAATTGTACAATTGTCAGTGGCAATAAAGCACATTTCTTGTTATGTTTATTTTTCTTGTTGAAATTGAAATAAACTTATATTTTATTTATTGTTTATCTTTATTTATCATAGTCCATAATCACAATAAATAGACATTGAATAATGTTCACCATTTTTATTAAAGTTGAGGAGAGTGGGGAAACAGTCATTACTTACTACTTCAGTAATAAACAATTTGAATTTGAAAATCTAAAATTTTAACCAAAGGGATAGAATATAGTAGTAGTCAGTCTTATTTTAAATATTGACACCGTACAGAGGGCAAACCGAGTTCATGTTAGATTCGTTGTTAGAACAATTGCGATTTTATAATTTTCATGATTTCTGAAGTCGGCGATAAAAATATCAAATACAAAACCATAGGAAACATTCGTAAAAATGTAATATCAAAAATTACGGAAATCGCAATTGAACTTTTCTAGTAAAATCAGTCAATACGTTTAATCTCATATTTTCTATCATTATCGTTCTAACTCTGATTTAAACGAACTGTAATTTCAAAATATTAACAAACCAAATCTGGTATAACCTAATAAAATATTTGACATTATATGGATGCGCGCGCATCGAAGACGAATTGTAACAGGGTATGAATAGACGCTTGTACAAAATCATACCCTTATCAGCATACATTTTCCCACCAACCTAAGTATAAAGATTCATATTTATTTCGAGATATCAAAAGAAAAACAATTTGTGTTATTATAAACAGACTAAAAATATTTATATTATCAATCTTAAAGAAGCAAAAAGTTTAAGGCACAAAAAGATTAAAAGATTATGATGCAAAAAGATTTTTTGCTGTCTCATTATATATGGGGTGAAACGAACACGTGGAGTCCTGAAAATACGGTATCCTCTCGTTACAATTAGTTACAATTACGTATTCCACACTTTAATGTGGGCAAGATTACTATCAACACAAAATCAGATGGATAAATGGGAAGTTTACACCAACAATCCCAAAATGGAGACCAAGAGAGACGAGAAGAAAAATAGGAAGAGCTCAAAAGAGATGGGTAAATTACATAAGACAAGTGACAAGTTAACACTGTATAAAATTGGTGTAGGGCAGAAAAATATGAAAAATTGGAAGAAACGTACAAAGGACTAAATGGATAAAAAGAGAGAGAAAGGCTTCAAAAAGATATTTGATATTGTAAATAGAAATACTCTGTGGAATATTACATAAGAAAGGGATTTTATTATCTACCTTTTCTTTTTTCTTTTGGGGGAATGCAATATTAAAATTCAATTTTTGTTTGTCGTTGATCGCTTCATTTATTTTCTTTGAGAGACCCTTGACATTCTATGTACTATAATTAGTACTCATTTTTCGTATCTTAATTTGTCTTATAATTTCAAAATTTCTTATCTAGTCGGAGGTTTTGACTAGATTTTTAGCAGATATGTTTTTTACGTATGAACGGGTGCTGGTCTCTCGTTACATTTCACATGCTTTATCCAGGCTTGGAACTAGCAAAAGTAACTAATACATTACTCGACTAAGGTACGAACATACCGAAGAAAAATATATATATATATATATATATATATATATATATATATATATATATATATATATATATGTGCGGTGGAGGTCGCGGTCGCGGTCGATACATCGATGTCAACACAAAGCTTCATTTTCTTATGAGATCGCACATATTAAGAATGTTTTACCCGTTCACCCTCGCGACCTAATATCACTGTTTACAGCGATGTCGTTGCGATCGAACTGTTAATCGTGTGGTAAATTACAAGGTTATTGGTGGTTTTCAAACCTCGTAACATTTGCCAGAGATACGGATGGTAAAATAAATATACTGAAATAAATCCAGATTCCTCTATTCTCCTAGATACTGCCTCTTTTATTAACAAGATAAGCCAAAAGCTGGCGATTTAAAGCATTACAAATGATCCACTACTTTTCACAAAAGACTAAAAAAGCTAGTTCCCAGCTGTTCTCTGCGTGTAGAGGTTCTCTCTCACCGGCTCTGGAACTCGATTGAGCCATGTGTTACCTCTAGTCAAACTTAATTTAATACTGAACATCACAGTTATTTTACAACACAATGTACAATCTTTTATAACTAAATGTAATTTAAAGGGTTTTTACCCTAGTATTTTGGTGGCTCAGGCGTTGTGACCTAGCATTTTTCGATTTTAAAACCTGATGATGGACTGTGTGGTCCGAAAACGTTTGTTTTATTGATGTAGCCCTTTTAAGGGTTTTTTAAATAAATATACCCATTTACAAAGACTAACCTCTTTTTTTGTGATACGTGGTATACAGCCAGCTACAGGAATTTTTTTCCTTGTGGATTTTAAAAAATCTTACTTTCCCGGAACACAAGTAGGTCATCTCAGAAACCACAAAGAACACTGGAAGGAAGGTATCTTCGGTATGTTTTGCCTGTCATCGATTTAAACGTCGACCGCGACCTCCACAGCGCACATCCATGTATCGTGGGTATGTCCGTACCCTTTCAACAGCCATTCTAGATGGGTATAAGTATATTGTTTGCCATTAATGTTATCTTGTTTATGAGCGTATTCCTTAAACTATTGCAGTCGTGTTTCTTTTAGATCTTGGAGTTCAAATAATATTTAAATTCCTCGATTCGTGATTGGTTCTTGCGTTAATTTTAAAGTGTGAGTATTTCTTCAAATAGAACGTTAGTCCAATAAATCAATTGGAAAATATTTTACTTTGATATATTAAACACTAAAAAACGAATATACTGGCCTATTATTTAGTCATCGGCCGTCAATATATGGGTCATAGGAAGTAACAAGCGAAACACCCATGCATTAGCTATTCATCTTAATTACCATTTGATTTTAATAGAAATTTAATATATTAATATAATCAGATGATGATGATAACAAAAGATGTCGTTTATGTTTTTGCTAAAAATGGGCTTTAGGCTTATAAACTTTCTTCTCAAGGTAATATATTTTTATTTGTTTTTGTAAAATAATTACTTATAACTGTATATACTCACATCAACAATGTGTTAGGCACCCAAAGTTTTTTACACGTTTATACATCAATTTTAATTTGATTAAAAAAAGGGACTTACCGCTATAATGCTCGATTAGGCAGCAATGAATTCATCTTAATTTTAATATAATAGCATTTCCTATGGCAAAATACTAATACAAAAATTAAATAAAAATTGTATATAATTTGGTTTAAAGTCTCAAGATATGAATTAATGATAAACAAAACTGTTTCTAGTATGTTTACTTAAAACACAAATCTACGGGTGAACCACGTGATACCCAAATCCACATAAAGTGAATTTGGGTATCACTAAGGGCACACTAACCAACTGACTAACCACAATGTATATTTAAAAAAGAACAAACATAGATGGAAGCTAACGATATTCATTCCTCTTCGGAAGACATCTTTAAACCTCTAGTTTATATACCATGGGACTATCTTACTCATAAAGGGCAACTTATGCCATTATTAATAATAATATTCAGTGGTCTGTGCAAAATTTGCTAATCAGTATCTACGTTATCAAGAAGCTGAATAACTTTATTAACATTGACGTATTGAGGAAGTCGTTGTTCGTGACTTTTGGCAATTTTTCAATGCTCTTGTAAACAGCATCAGTTCGTTGGCCCCTATCTAGGTTACTGTTCCTTTAGCACCAAAAAGCGTTTATAATGCTTCTGCAAAGAGATTGTGTACAAGGGAGTCTCCTTATCAATATTTCCACGAAGTTGTATTTTGAAGTCTTGTTAGTTACAGTCTGTGAGAAAGCCCAGAAGTTTGTTTTTTAACTTTAACATCTTTTATCTTTCATCTTATAGATAAGCTTCCTGTAACTCAGATATATGAAAGGTTGTCTTTGCCCAAGATCAAAATGGCCTGCCGGTTCCTATCTAATTGTGGTTAATGGTATTTATTTTATCTTAACGCCGAAAGTTGCTAGATCTTCTACTTCTTTCGAAAGTAAATAATTAGAATATATGTTGAATAACACAAGTGGTTATACACAACCTTATGGTTGAGAGTCCTGTAGGACTATTCCGTCCTGTCTAGAGTGATCTACTAGTACTTATGCCTTTTGCCTTCAGCATAAATTTTGTATAATTCGTATATCCGTTTTGTCAACTTTCATTTTGTAAAGTATTTTTCTCAGCTTATGATGCTGGACTCAATCAAAAGCTTTTTCATAATCACTGAAATGCATCGTTTCCTTGATCTCTGCATTTCTGCAGGAATAGGTTTATGCTGAATATAGCTTCGCTTGTTCCATAAGAATTAAGTCTATGGAAATGGAAGTTTCATTCTAATTCGTCCTGGTCTAAATTCACCTTATTTTTTATCTCTATTACTTTATTTTCTGTCTGGCTTTTTAAATTCTTGCACAAAATATTTTAATATTCGCGAGAATACTAATACCTCGATAATTTTTAGAGTTGGCTCTGGTTATATTTATATAAATTTATTTTACGGTCCCTAAAATTACTAAATACTGCAATAAAATATTAATAAAAAGACTGATATATTTTTGTAGACATTGAAGACAAATCAAAGAATGACAAAAAAAGTATTTTTGAAGTGTGTAAACAATTATTTTCTCGCTAATAAAGATCTTTCCCAAGAAATATCCCATTCTAATAGAAAACCCACAATTTTGCTTTACGCTATTATTTAAGTTAATATATTTCTTTTGAAAAAAAAACACATAAAATGCTGTACATTGTACTCCACGCAAAAAACACTAAAAAATTTGGTTATGGTACCGGTGTCAGAACCCGATATATTATTAATCGACGGTTGAAGGTAAAAATCTTTCACCTTTTTTAGTAATTATGGTTCTATGGGTACTCATTCGGCATTATTTGCGTAAATTCTTTTTATCCCTTTCTATCCCGAAAGAATTCGAACTCAGATCTCTAACAACAAGAAATAATCTTCTTGATTTAATTACCGAGTCTTCAAAAGTCCAGTATAAATGCTATAATTATTAAAAAAGTTTCCAGTGTCAATAATCGCTAATACATAAATTGTATTAATTGATAGATTTGACCGTTACTTGATGGAAATTCATTTTATGTAACAATAAAACACTGAAAGCTTTGTTTTTAAACTTCCACAAAATTTATTTTAAACTCTTATCACTACAGCTGTTTCGGCTGATTGCCTTTCTCAAGTAGATTCTGTTTTTCTATTATTGAAAGCCCTTTTATGTTCTGCTATTCGTTTAATAATAATTTCTACCAGTTTGACCGATGTAAGTTTTTGGGCAGTCGCCACATTTAAGTTTGTACACACCACTGTGTAAGTGTTTTTTATTTTGGCTCTTGTTATTTTAGTATATTTGCTTGAGTTGTTATTTGTTCTGAAGCTGGTGTTATTCCTTGTTTTTTTATGTGTTTGGCTATTTGTGTTGATATTTTGCCTGTATATGTAATCGAGCAGAAGGTACTGGCTTTTTTCTCTGGTGGTGGAAATACTAAATTCAGGGCTTTCTTGTGGACAAATTTCATTATGTTGTAGAAATATTCTTGACTGCTCCAGTACGGTGGCTTCGACAAGAATGATCTTTTCCCGTTAGAAGACACTGGGAGTACGCTCTCTTTTCAAACATATCCGAATATTGGATACATATCGCTATTTTAATGTCGTATTTCTCAACTTTGTGAATTGTATTGCATTTTAATGTCGCAGGTTTCATTATCTCGACCTACTTAAAGTTCATAGCCTAAATATTTATAAGAGATGTATTTTTACATATTATGTCCTGTATTCCTATTATCTTCTAATTGTCTTGTCTTTTAACAGGATTTTAAAGTTAATAGCAATAAAAACCAACGTCTAATATGATTTATGATTTATTAATTTGTAATGAGATTTATTATGACTATAAAACTACATTTCTCTTGTATCTAATCTAATCTCCCATTAAAACTTATATGCACTTTAGACTTGTATCAGAAACATACCGCTATTTATGGTATTATACCAATTTCTAATAACATCAAATTATACTCTGTAACAGGGGCGTTACAGATGCATTCCTTTATGTTCTGTCTTATAAAATCAATTATTTCATACATAAAACCTTAGAAACTACTACTTTCTAAATGCTCCCATAATTTGTTATTAGTATACTGTGCTTTCGATGAACCTTTCTCTAACGAAATATTATTATGATGACAAACTCAACGACTTAGGCTCTTTTATGAATAATGAGAATTGTGACACAGAAGAAATCAAATGGGGGATAAATCTAGATAATAAGTAGTGATACTTTTAATTGACTAATCCATAGACGTAATTTTTTATGATCGTGTGGAAGTTTAGATTTGCATCCTTCGTTTATCGTAAATGTTATCCATGGTCTAGTTTTGTTTGTCTACTAAGAATGTCTTAATGAATCCCTAGACGAGAAGCAAGTGCCCTGTATGTTTCCTTATTGTATTTTCTTTTATTATATTTGGAATCAAACTCCTATCGTAAAAATTGGAGGTAACTACACCGATGAAATCCCCATACAACGAGGAGTCAGACAAGGTTGCATTTTGTCGCCAACGTTGTTCGATGTTTACTCAGATCAGTTAGTTAAAAAGGCACTTGAGAGACAACCATATGGAATAAAAATCAAAGGGGAACAACTTAATGTGATTAGATATGCAGACGATACAGTAATTCTACCAGATAATATTGAAGGTCTTCAAATTCTGCTTGATCGTATTCACGAGGTAAGAGAGGAAATGGGCATTAAAATAAACTCAAACAAAATCAAATTTTTAGTGTTTAGTCGTGACCTACATCCCGAAGCAAAGCTTCAATTGCCGGGGTCCAAGTTGAGAAAGTTTACAAAATGACATATTTGGGAACTGTGATAACGGTCCAACTAGATCCAGAGATAGAAATAAAACGTAGAATAGCAATTACTAAAACTTGTTTTATGAAAATGAAGACATTTCTTTGCAATAACCATCTTAGTTTAGAACTAAGGCAAAGAATGGTTAAGTGCTATGTTTGGTCTGTACTTTTGTATAGTGCATAAGTGTGGACGCTAAAAGTATCGATCATAAACAAAATTGAAGCATTGGAAATGTGGGTTCATAGACGAATGCTGAAGATACCTTAGACAGCAAGAAAAACTAATGAAGAAGTACTAAGGAGCGTCAACAAAGATGGAGAACTGCTAAAGACTGTTAAACATCGAAAAATGTCTTATCTGGGACATATAGTAAGGGGAAGACGATATAAAATTTTGCAACTGATCCTTAAAGGCAAAATAGAGGGCCGTAGAGGTGTAGGAAGAAAACAAGTTTTTTGGTTAAAAAACATTCGTGAATGGACTCAGATACCAAATGCAGGACAATTATTTCATATTGCAGAAGATCGAGAAGCATTCACAATTGTCATTGCCAACGTCGAATAATTCTGATATGGCACGCTAAGAAGAAGATTTTCTTTTATTAACTATCCGTTAATTTTGTATTAGGAATAGGATTGTCTATTTGTCGGATTGGAGAATCTATTGCAGCTGACTGAATAACAACTAATGTCCACGCTATTAAAAAAACTTCTACATGTAGTAATAATAAACTAGATGTAGAACTGGAGAATAATAAGTGTAGCCAATTTTTTAAAGTATAGTGCGCGCGTTGTCCGCTAGGTGGACATAAATAAGGGCACAACGAAATGTAACCGTTGTTTGAAATTTAACATGTTTCCCGTGATAATTGAATGAAATTTTGTGTGAGTGGTTTTAAGTAAGATAATCTCCTGGCCGAAAAATAATAATTTTTGCTTCTTCTTCTTTAAGCTCCATCTTCTATCGAAGGTTGGAAATCATCATGGCTAGGCGAACTCTGTTGATTGCCGCTCTAAAAAGTTCTGTACTACTGCATTCGAACCATTCCCAATTTTTTGCTTATACAAGTATATTTTTAAACCATTAGGTAAGACATAATTTTTATAATATATATTGATTATTCTTTGGGTTTGTGCTTTAGAATTATTGTATAAAAATGGTTCGATCATGTAGTGCATTTGGTTGCACTTCAAGAAACGTCAGATAAAAGCGAAACTACAGGGTAACGTCATATATACTAATCATGTATGGTTAAATAAAAGAAAATACTGAAAGCGATAAAAAAAAATTAACAATGGAGACAAGCTCTTGAGGAAAAATATTTAAAACAAAGGCAAAAATAGAGTATTTGAAATGTTTGTTAAAGATAGAGTTGCTAAATAGGAGTACAAATAAAATGAAAACTTTTGAACGGTTAAATGATTGTTAAAAGTAATAGTTTTAAGTACTTTGGATCGGTATTACAGAATAATGGGAAAATATATGAAAATCTATGCAATAGAATTAGAGTTGGATGGATTAAGTGAAAGGAATTGGGTGGTGTATTGAGTGATAGAAAGATTACAATAAAGCTGAATTAAAAATTCTATAAAACTGACATACCACCAGCTATGAGAAAGTGAATGTTGAGCAGTTAAAAAGAAAATAGGAAAGGGGTGGTGTTTTAAGTGACAGAAAGATTTTAATAAAGCTGAAGAGAAAATTCTATAAAACTGACATACCATCAGCTATAAGAAAGTGAATGTTGGGCATTTAAAAAGGAAAGGGACAATGAATACGTATACTGGAAATGAGAATGCTTAGATGAATGAGTAGAATGACAAAAAATGATAAATTTCTAGTGAAGGTCCCAATTGCTTAACCTATGCTCCCGATTTAGGGCATAGGTTAAAATGATTCAGGCATGTTTAACGTCGAGATTTAATTACCTAATACGAAGAAGTGCTAATAATTTATGGCTTCATGGGAGAAGTGGGGGAAGAAGACTAAAGAAGACCAGGGTCAGACGCTTAGGCAAGGCATGTCGGTAAGGAGGATTGATATTTGTATGACTCAAGATAAAAGCTTATTGAGAAATGTAATTAGGGAAGCCTGCGCGGCATATTATAATGTTTCCCTAATTACAGAAATAATTTCTCTAGTTAAGAAGAAAGTTTCTTAGCAAGGGAAAATTTCCTGTTTCATGTAATAGTTATCTATTATTATCTCTTATTCTAAATTGAGTTTTATATATTTTATAAATATTTATTATTATATGGATAAGTTCTATAACGTTGTCTTAGACAGAGTATTAGAACTATCTCAGGTTTTTGCTTATTGTTATGAACTTGTGAGAAAGTACGTTTTTGGAGTATTTTACGCAATTTTGAAAATCTGACACAAGCCTAAAATAAAACAAACAAATGTAGCATTATGGAGCAGGATGGATATGAGATTAAATGGGAAAGTGCATATCGATCAATTATCTCGAAGAATATAATCAACCTCATTTTTAGAGTTCGTGAAATGTGAAAATCCTTCCCTATTTTGACCATCTTTTCTAAGGCTACTTTTGCTAGAGCACATATATGTTTTTTTCTTCCTGTAGTGACCCTCTGTTTGTGATCAATAATCCCAAATACAAGTATGAGTTCACATGGAATTTTCTGTTGATTACCATTATTTTCGTTGATTATCATTAATTTTCTGTTGATTATCAATAATTTCGTTTTTGTGATGTTAAGACTGTGTTCCTCTTCCTCTTTATTAATACTATTTTACTATCTCTTGTAATTCTTATATGTTTTCTGCTATCATAGCTTTATTATAAGCATATCACAAATTATTTGTAGGAATTTTATTTTGATATGTTTTTTATTCTGCTGTGTAAGTTGAAATATGGTTTCTACATAAAAGTTAAATAGCAGAAAGGAGAAGATGCAACCATATATATATATATATATATATATATATAGTATATATATATATATATATATATATATATATATATATATATATATATATATATATATAAAGACAGTTGGAGATCCTTAATTCAACCTTTTGACTCCAGTGCAGCCCTTAGATCATTTCATATCTTTTCCATTAAGACCAATCTCCCTTAACGCCTGTATTAATAGATCATGTTTTATATTGTCTTGTTTTGTTTGTCTTCTATTGTTTTGTATTAAGAATAGTGTTTTCTTCTAGGTAAGATTAAAAAATCTGCTCAGTTGGTGTTTTTCACGTGGGTCGAAGGGGGTGATTGTTTATAAATGAGGTACTCAGGCTCGTAATAACTAGTGTATGATCCCATGAGAGATCATAGTTGGATTCTATTAGACAGTTGTTTCTAAACACTCCTTTGCTTATGTAGTAGTCCAGTAGATCTGAAAGTTTTCTGTTGTCCCGCGGCCAGTACGTAGGGATTTCGTTGGTGTGGAAATCATAGTTGTCGCTCATTGCTTTTAAAAGATTCAGCCCTTTAGTTATTGTGCGTCTTAAGCTTCAGTGTGTCTGTGTTTTGCATTCCAGTCTTCCCCGGCTATGAATTTACTGCCAAGGAATTGGACGAAGGCTTTGTATTCATAGCTGTGGAGATTTCATGTAGAGGTGTGCTTTATTTTGCAGATATGTTAAAGTGCCATGTCGTTGCATTTACTTGAATGATTTCTTATCGTTTTGTATTTTTTTGTTACATATTTTAGCAATTTATGATACGCAGCTGCGGATGATTACCGCCGAGCCACCATGTGCTGTACCATCGGGGTGAGGTGTGTTGTATACGGTATACAGCGGAATATTTAGCGTAGTCCCATCGATAAAGTGGGATTCTGAAATAAGCAGAACATCAATTTTATTTAGATTTAAAAAGTAATTAGTTTCTGCTTACAGTTTAGCAGGCCGTTGACATTCCATGTGGCAACTCTAAGTATGTTTAAAAATTTATTTGGTTAATGACTTGTGTTAGTACGTTTTATATCATACTATTATGGTTCATGAGTTGCGAGAACATGTTTTTGAATTCGTTTAGAAATTTTATTAGTTGTTGTTCTATATTAGTTTTAGGTTCTAATTCGTGGTTGGTTTGATGTGCTGTCACAAATATTTTCTATGTTTTCTTTAATGGTTTTGTAGAGTGGTGTTTAGCTAATTTGTTTCAGTACATACATAGCGGTTGTTGAGTATATGTCTGTTTTTTACTAGTTCCCTATATTATGGTTCATGAGTTGCGAGAACATGTTTTTGAATTCGATTAGAAATTTTATTAGTTGTTGTTCTATATTAGTTTTAGGTTCTAATTCGTGGTTGGTTTGAAGTGCTGTCACAAATATTTTCTATGTTTTCTTTAATGGTTTTGTAGAGTGGTGTTTAGCTAATTTGTTTCAGTACATACATAGCGGTTGTTGAGTATATGTCTGTTTTTTACTAGTTCCCTATAGACTACACAGCCCTTATAGTTAGCAGAATGATTTGTTTGAATAGTGCATACTTACCTGAAGTGTTTCTAGGTATTTTACAAGCTTTTGTATCATGTTGTCCTCCATGTTTGATGCAGCAGTGCAGTTTAGTGCAATATGTTTTACTATGGTTGTATGTTTGACATCGAATGCATTAGATAATTTTATGGCCGGCTTTACGGCCGGCTGTTTTTAGTTCCTTTCCATCTGTTGTGGGTATATAGTGATGGTCTTATTATCATTTCGTTGGCACGTTCTTTCTTTATTTAGCAAGTGTGGTGAACTATTTCTTCTTTTTGAATTGTCTTATCACTGTACGATAATCGTAAGTTAGGTATCTATTGTATATGTTGAATTATTGACAGTGTCGTTCGAAAGAGTTCTGATTTAGTAGTTTTCCTCCTCCACAATTTGTGCAAAATTATGAACCATATCTTTAAAGTTTTTGACGCCATATATGAAAATTGGAGGTGGTTTTGGTTGTTTATCTGTTTCAGTTAGTTCAGAGCTCTCGGCGCTTGATAATGCACTGTATCGTTTTTGTTGGTGAGGGGCTTGGAGAATTGGGATCGTTATTTTTTTTGCTATCACACTCGTCAGAATACGTACTTACTCTACGATATACAAGTGAACACTTACATTTACATTTATGAGTTTCAGCGTTATTAATACGATTCTTTAGGATAGGAGCACTCCGTTTCTGAGGTATTTCGTTAAAGAATTCTTTAAAAGAATACCTACTCTATGTCTATGTTGAGGATCTTGTGTGTCAGTTTCAGAATAATAGAAATTGAATCCATCGTACATCCAGATATATTTTGTTATCAGACCATATAGTTTCGCCAATAATCACGATGTTGATGATCATTTTTTTATCTCTTACATTCCATATCGCTATTGTATTCGTTAATTTTACTGTGTCAAGTCAGGAAATTCTTAGCACCCTCTGATAAGACAGCCCAACAAAAAAAATTTTTGTCTTGCTGCCGAAAAAAAATCAACTGATTTTAATGAATTCATCTGTGCTGATGGCAAAAATGCAAACATTTTCTTTGTATCAGCTCTAAATTTCGAGATAACATGCTCATCAAATACTTAAATATTCTTACATTTCTGTATATTTCACCACTATAACTGCAATGTGTTTATAAACCAACTTAACAAATTCTAATACAAATATATACTAATGGCTTCTAAGTAAAGTGTACTTTTTGGAAATGCCCATAACTTGAAATTAGCGCTAATTATTTTTTAACTATTGTCCGATAAGTAAATAGTATTTTCTCTGAAACGGCCTTAATCCTATAAAGTCAACTGCATTCTATTGTAAAATTTAGTTTGAACTTGAGTTTCGTTGCAAGAGTTTGTTTTTGACAACTGAAAACCATGGCTTCTACAAGCAGGCGTTGTTGTGTGAATAACCCGGACATTGTTTGCTACATATGTGGCGAGTACATTGTAAAGAAAAGTAGAAAACCTGCTTGTGATTTTAAAAAAAGGGCATATCAAGCCTATTTTGGTATTCATTAAGAAGATCATGATAAATCCTGGGCTCTACATATAGTGTGGAGAATTTGTGTGGAAAACTTGCGACAGTGGACGAAAGGACAACGAAAATGTTTAAAGTTTGGTGGCAATTTGAAAGGCCCTAGACTAGATCGTCTTTGTTTTGAATACTTTTTCAGCAAATTCTCTATACTTAGTAAAGACAAATTGAAAGCCGGAATATTTGATACGACCATTTATAAAATATTCGCATTTTACAAAATCGATAACTGAAATTGAAATTGAATTTAATGCATGGTGCTTTTTTGTGAAAGTTGTGCAAAATTTTCTTGGAAATAATCTTCTTTCTTCTTTTTCGTCTAGCCATTCACGTCCTCATCTGAACATAAGCCTCTTCAAGTCTTCCTGTCCATTGTTTTTTATTGTACGCTACTTGTAGCCAATTTTTCCCGGCAGTCTTTTTCAGATCATCTGTCCATCTCATAGGAGGTCTGCCTCTGGGTCTTTTGTGTTGGTATGGTCTCCAGGTTAAAATTGATCTGTGCCATTTGTTTAGATCGCTCCTAGCTACATGTCCAGCGTATTCCCATTTCAACTTTATTGATTTTTGCACCACATCGGTGACTTTGGTTTTCTGTCTTATCCATGTGTTTGTTTTCTTGTCCTTAAGTGATATACCTAGCATTGCTCTTTCCATCGCGTGTTGAGTGACTCTAAGTATATTCATATTCTTTTTTGCGATTGTCCATGTTTGTGCCGCATAAGTTAATATCGGAATAATGCATGCATCAAAAACTTTAGATCTAAGATGTAATTGAATTTGTTGATTTCTGAGTATATAGTTCAGTTTACCGAATGCTGCCCAAGCTAACTTTCTTCTTCTTTTTATTTCTTTAGTTTGAATTTCCCTATTTAGTATTATTTTTTGTCCTAAGTATATATATTCTTCAACTTTTTCTATAACTTTATCGTTTATTATTGTCACGGTGTCTTCGGAGTGCATGACTTTTGTTTTGTTTAAATTCATTTTCAGTCCTATTTTAGAAGATTCGGTATGTAGTTCTAAAAGCATGATTTTTGCATTTCTTGTAGGTCAGTAGCTATCAGGATTATGTCATCTGCAAATAGTAGATTACTGAGGTAGCGACCATTGATGTTTATTCCCTTATATTTCCAATATAGGTTTTTAAAAATGTCCTTCAAATCTAAGGTGAACAGTTTGGATGATAAAGTATCTCCCTGTTTAACTCCCCTGTTTAATAGTACAGGGTCCGTGTGTTTATTTTCATTTAGGTAGTATGTAGCTGTAGCTTGGTTCATAGTTTCTTTTATTAAGTTAATATATCTGCTGTCTATTCTACAATTTTGCATTGCGTTTATTACAGCTGTGTGTTCTATGGTATCGAAAGCTTTTTCGTAGTCTACAAATGCTAGGAAAACTGGAAACTTGTATTCGTTACGTTTTCTATTAATATTTTTGTGGTTAACAGGTGATCGGAAGTTGAATAGCCTTTTCCAAAACTAGTGTAATAGCCTTGGAAACAATAAATCGGAAAATTACCGGGATATAGTGGGAGTGAAGAAATGCTCCACAATTTTAACAAACCCGGTTGTCATATGAGTATTAAAATTCATTACCTCCACAGCGACTTAGACCGTTTCCCAGAAAATCTTGGTGACCTTAGTGAGGAACAAGGTGAACGCTTCCACCAAGATATCAAAACGATGGAAGAGAGGGGAGGAGCGTAGAAAATTTCGACACTAAGCAGGTAGCGACTAAAATTTAATGGCAATTTTCGACACCAGCCCCAATTCCCGTTTTTATCTTACAGGTATATTCGACACCAAATAAATATAGCTGCGACATAAATAAAATACCATAATTAATTAATTTATTTATTTTAATAAAAGTAATGTGCATTTTATTTCTTTATAACTGTAATAATATCTAAATATAATACAACTAGTACCTAATTTTTGTACATTTTACCGTTAATACACTTGTACAATGATTTATTTGCTATTATAGGAATGATAAGATACAGCTTTTATAAAATCTAACCTACATTTTGTTGGGATCGTAGTTTATCCATAATTTTCTCCAAAAATGCCAATTTAGCCTTAACAGTAGTATCTTTGATTTTTGCTGGTATATGTAAACTATTTATTTTGACATAAGTGTCTACTTGAAATTCTTTTAACTTTTCAATAAAAATAAAAATGGAAGGATGTGTTGAATAAAAAGAAGAATTAAATCTCGAATGAAAGGATTCACAGGCATTTGTGGTCCTCGCAATAGACGGATTCTGATTAGACCATATGTGTGGTGGAAATAGAGCGCTATCGAAATGTAATTTTCCAGTAAATAATCTGCATATATATATATATATATATATATATATATATATATATATATATTATATATATATTATTATACTTCTTCTTCCACAAACGCGGAAGGAACAAAAATAATTAAGGAATCCATCGGAAGTAAGTTTTTAAGAAATCTGAAGACAAAATATGTATTAATTTTAAGATAGAAAGTTTGTATATTTGTAAATAGATAGATTAGTACCGAAATTTTATGACTTATAAAGAACTAAGCCATTCTAAACGAGTTATTGACAAACCATTTGTACATTATAGAAAATAAGCTGTTACCTGAAGGATTAGTCCGGTATTGTGTTGTATAAATCTTCTATTATGACTAAGGCAAAAATCTTTGAAATGTATAAAAATTATTTGTTTACAAGGAAATGACCATTGTTAAAAGATTAAAGTTCCTTGCTTGAAAACGGTAATTAGCATTCCAACAAGTGTGGTAAACAAATTTGGATTTTGTGATGAGACGATCTTTTTGGAAGGGGAAATCGACAGACCGAGGGTTGATAGAGTTTTTGTTGGTTCGAGAAGACAGTGATGTTTGAGTGATCGAAAAGAAAGGTTGCGTCTCGACAGGCGGTGTGTTCGTGAGTTGGAGGCCGGCATTGTTAAGTGGATAAAGTTACCAGTCTTGTTAGCAGAATTGTGGAAGAAGTAGATTGCAAGTCGATGTAAAGAAATCCTTGAATCTAAAGTGTGCAGTTTCTGGAATACGTGTTAAATAGTTGTGGCACCAGGTGAGAAAAGAGATCCTTGGGTCACGAAGAAGTTATATGAATGTTTGAAGAAGTGATTTTCGTGTGTTAAGTGTTGGAGAATTGAGTCAGGAGGTTAAATTAAGTCAGTTAAATTGGCTGAAGGAGCAGATACTGAAACAAGAAGCCGAGGCGCAAGGTGGAAGAACACATTGCTGTGGAAGGTGGACAATTCTTTGTGTGGTCCTAAAACAATCCAGGGAAGAAGGGTCAGATATTTTCCTTTTTCAAGTTGAAAGGTGTGTAAATCTTAAATGCGATTTGTTTACCTCATTGTTGTTACCAGTTTAAAGCATGATTAGACCTTTTTACGTTTATCAAATGTTTTAAAGTTTTGTTTCCATAATAAAATAGATTTTTTAAATATAAGGAAGATAAAAGTTTATAAAGGTATCCAAATTTAAATTAGTTTCAAATTGTTTTGTCTCAAGAAGAAAATAAGAATTAAAATTTTCTTTTTGTATTAATTTCATTACATGCATATTCGCTGATTGAAAAGATAACGGCAAATTTAATAATTGTTTTTTTTTATAAAATAAAAAATATCTGTATTTTATGTATTATACTTTTTATTATTATCCTTTGTTTTTCCTATCCCGATAAATACAACTAGAAAACTTTGAACTCACTGAACATAAGAAATATCAGAAGTTTATTTTTTAGGACATTGATAACGAGAAAGTATATTTTTGTGATTGTTTCAAGTAAATAAATTAAAATCAAAAATACAAAATCATAACAATATATATATATATATCAAGTGTTGTGTTTATAGGTTTATATGACATTAAATCATAAAGAAAGCATTCTTCAACTTCTGCTGGATTTAAATAAGTTAAACCAAACGTATGCCTTAACCATTTTCCAATTTCTGAATTTGTATCCTTATATTCTTGTACCAAACCCAAAGATTGAATTTTTTTTAAACCAGTTTTGGTGTAAGTGAAAACGGCATCCACTAATTTTTGCATTGGGCCACATATACAATAAAGCACAGTGAATTGCTTTTTCAAAGTCCACAAATATTTCAGTTGGCTCTAATGATAATTGAAATGTTTCAAAAATCTAAGACCTCAATAAAGAAAATAAATTATTGTATGTCATTGACAATTTGTCCTTTAACAAACAGTATGCTAAAGGAACATAATGTCCATTTTCCAAGCCATGTATAGTAAATAATTGTAGAAAATATTTGGTACTCTATGAAAATGTACCATCCATATACAAAGTTTTTAATTTACACAACAAACAAATATTTGTCTCGCATAAAAATACAATTACATTTAATTCAGGATGATTTAAAAACAAAAAACTTTCATTGCGACAGGTTTTAGGAGAATAATTACTAACCGCGTTATGGACTTCTGATATGCTTCTTGGTAACGGACCTGGTAACAGTTTACGACGACAGTTGTAAATGTTCTTTCTTATGCTACCTATGTCAGGAACCATCAGCAAATTGGCATCACACTCAGCAACAGCAGTTCTTGTAATTTTGGCAGGCTTTTTCGATATGTCCTCTTGGGCATTTCTTTTACATGCATTGGTTACCATCCTTACTTCAAGCTTTTTTGGATCGGCTTCATGATTATGTACCAAAGTACACAAGTGCCACGCCAGCCGCCGTGACAATAAATATTGGGAAAACCTGCTTGTCCTGCTTGGGTGCAAATGTCCATCGCCGCTAATTACCTACCTACCTGCTTTACGCCGCGGTGTCGAAATTTCCTATAATAAAATTTGACCCTTCGATTACCCCAGGTACAAAGACAATTTGGTGTCGAAAGTTCGCCCGCCGCAGGGGAGATGGGACACTCAAATGATTGCGGATTGCGGATAAAAGGAAGTTTTTAGGTGACGTTGAATAGCAGATTTGTGCTGCGATGCTGGTTAGGTTAGGTGAAAAGTTAAGTTTTTTTGGCAGATATGTGTGATGATTTTTGTAAATACATTATTGTACAATAAATATCTTACTTTGTATTAGTGTTTTATTTATTTTATTGGTACACTACATATATGTAGCTAGTGCTGCGTTAAATTACCCTATATGTTAGAAATATGATTTGTTGTATTTCCTGAAAACGATCTGATGGCGCAAATCTGGTGGCATTTTTGGATTCAGTAGACCCCAAATTACCTAGAAACGGTAAAAAAATTACCGGCAGCTAACTGTGTGTTTACTAGTGTAATCTAACACCTACCCGAGAGCCAATTGTCTAGGTTTTCCTCTCGTAGTGAAATTCTAGTCCTAGTGGATAAGCTATTGTGGATATCTACGGTTATTTGACAGAATAGACTAAATAAATGACAGTCAATCTGACCGACGTAGCTTCAACAATATGGTCACTCCAAATGTCGAAGTTAGTATTGCAAGGCCCTATGAAAGTTGAAAATTTCGTTGATATGCAACTATAGTATAGGTGTTTGGTAAATAAAACAAAAAAATCTTAAAAAGAAATAGGAAAATATATTTAATTTATTTTCAACAATAAAATCACATTAGTTTTCGAAATACTTTTATCAAGGTATTTACATTTAAACCATACAAAATATATGAAAGCTGCTACTTTATTTTTTTTTAAGAAAATAATCTTTACAAAATGCACATCAATAGAGGTACAACCTACCCATATATTATATTTACAATTAGAAAATCTTAATTAGTACAACTAACTGTGTCACTAGTTATCTACTTAGGTGATTTTTATTGGTAAACATGTGATTAGGTAATTAGTTAAATCACACTATTTTCTCCTCTTGGAGGGAATATCCAGACTTCAGACTGATCTGGGTTGAACAACTGAAAAATAAAACAAAACTATTAGAACATAATAATATTGACTTACTACTTTAATAAATTTTATACTTCTTTCTATAACTTGTTAACCATCGTTAAGCAAGCAACAAAACGTTAATCTAACAAAATTTTCAGTGAGCAGTTTGGAATACTGGTTGCCTATATCAAAGGAAACTGTGTAGGCGCATAGCTTTAAATGTCGCTGTACTTTTCTGCTATTTCAATTTAAAGAGTTAGGTAATCCTGCAAATAACCTTAATATATATTAAACAGTTTAACAAGCATATTTTCATTTGTTTTCTTAAATCGTACGCAGTCAGTTTGTCTTCTTATTGTCCTTCTTGAATACATTTTATGATATATGTCTCTTTACACTCTAGTTCATCGTGGATATTTTATGTTAGCTCTGTATTAGTTGTCAAATCATCAATTCCAGCACGATTCCAGGGATTTGGGTACAGAAGGTCCGACGAAACTGTTGGTATAACACCATTATTTAAACAATTTTTTAGAATCTTTTATTTTTCTTCTTCAATCTACTCGCCTTCCGCATTCTGGACCTACTACGCCAGCCGTCCATTGTGCGAAGTAAAGCTGCAAGTCATCTTCTGATGGGCTATTAAATAGCTGCGCCGATTTTTGTTTTATGTTCTCTAAGAACTCCGAGTGAATTATTTTCAAGTAGGATTTGATTCCTAACAACACGTAAAAATCGCAGAATGCTGAATCCGGTAAACAGGACGAGTGCTCTGTGAGTATGACCTGGTTTGTGCCAAGTAGACCTTCAGATGGTGCGCATTATGAGTCGGCAGGTTTCGTGATCTAGTACATTTCGGGGCACTGTTTGCAAATTTTTTCCCGGAGTCTTAGTAAAACAATTTTTATTAAAAAACCTTTATAAAAGGTATATATTTAAAAACCCCAACGGGCTAATTATACAAAACGTTTTCGGAATCCATATTCCATCGGAATCCATATTTTTAGGACATCAGTGTCCTAAAAAAGATATAACCACTTAATTAAAAAGAACATGAGGTTGAAATTTGTCAAAATTTCAACCTTATGTTCTTTTTAATTAATTTTGACTTAATTTAATTTTGACTAAGGTTATTAACCTTAATCAAAATTTCAACCTCATGTTCTTTTTAATTAAGTGGTTATATATTTTCTAGGACACTGATGATGGAACATAGATTCCGAAAACGTTTTGTATAATTAGCCAGTTGGGGTTTTTAAATATATACCTTTTATAAAGGTTTTTTAATAAAAAAAATTTTAATATATGGTATACAGCCAATTACAGGAACGTAGATTCCTTGTGGATTCTTAGTAAAACCTCTAGATAATAATATTCATTAAATGTCCGACCCTGTCGTATCCATTCTATGTGAACGTACATCAAAAAAAAAAATAATAATCAACATCGCATTGAATTTTGACTTGCTCATCCTTGTTTTTTGACTCTTGAAGAGTTTGGACTGCTGCTTGATTTAAACTTCATATGGAAAATCCATCTTTCGTCTCAAGTTGTGATCCATGTCAAGAAGTTTAACTCCTTCCATGCATTTTCTGTTTCTCTGTTGAGAGTCTAAGCATAAGCATAGGGTACACTTTCCTTATGTGTGGTTTTCTATGCTTGTCTTATAGTTTCTTTAGTTATATCGATATACTCAATAATGACCTTAATATTCAATCGTACATTTTAGTCACTTTTTAAATGTTTAATTCATACTTCAAGAATATTGTCCAAAATTTAAGGAAAATTATGTCCTTACACTCTTTACATTTTAATGAATTAATGTCATTTAACTGTTAAGCAAAATTACCTTATTTTCTTTTGTTGATTTGTGTTAGAACAAAAGTTTTGCAGGTCAAGTTGTTTTTCAAAAATATTTGACTTCTCTCACAGTAAATATACATACAATAACATGAAATAAACAGTAAATATACAATACAGTAAATATACCATTTCGTCTCCCTCAAGATGTATTTCCCTTTTAATAGAGTTTGTGCACCACTCCAAGGGATTTTCTTCCTTTCGTAATCCTTTTCTCGATTATTTTTTCTGTTTTCAACTTTATTTGCCAGAACAATCCCTAGGAAACTCCTGCACCTTTTTGAAACTATCTTCGTTTGTTTGTGGCAGTCTTCAGTTATGTGTCATTGTTAGAATTCTGCCCCATTTCCATAAACTTTGTTTTATGCTAATTAATAACTAGACCATATTATGTTTTACATTTTCCCTCATTATTGCCTTCAGCTGGAAATTAAAAAGTACTGTTGACCACGGATCCCCTTGTTGTTAATCCTTTTTAGCTTCAATATTTCCTGTCAGACTTCCTTCTATCCTTACGTTGTCAGTTTTTAGTAGTGTCATTTTCACAAATCTAATATTTTTTTCTTGAATTCCAAGTGCTCTTAGAACTTGGTATCAGCATCTTTTTATCATCGAATCGTAAGTTTGAAGTATCCCATTACATGATATATTATAATACTTTTTTAGATTTTAATGTTATTGTAATATCCTGGTCTCTACTTTTTTCAATAGTGATTTGTTCAGTTAATGATATCTTTAATATTCTTTTAAACACATCAAATATCTATAAAATAACTGGCTTATGATACTCAATGGTTTCTTGAATTTGGGTACTAAGGATTTTGGAACCACATTTGAAGCAAATTGCCCTATTATTTTGTTTTATTGCTTGTAGTATCTAGTTCATTTCCTCATGAAATAATTTAAAGTTACCTGAAAAATTGCCGCTGAATGTACTTTAATATTCAATAAAGAAAGATAGGATTAAATAATTTGTTATCTTTGTTTACGCTTCTCTACATTGTTTATAGTTTTATTTAATTGTATTCAATGATGTATGCTTATATTATCTTGTGTTTGTATTTTTATGTCTTGGAATAAAACCAAACAATCTAGTAGAGATACTGTGTATGTTTAAAATCATGTTATTTAAACGATTCAGTAGTAGATAAATATTGCTGTATCCTGAACACTTTATTTCTTATCTTGTTCTAATCTAAATGCTTAAAATATGATTGTAACATATAAATATATTAACCACTTTCAATTTAGTTCGATTCCCTACTAATAAAAGAGTATAATAGACCAGCATTTCTGTGTCTGATTGACCTAAAGAAAGCGTTTGGTAGAGTAAGACCCAAGGATGTAGTCCATCTTCTGTATAATAGAGAAGCTCCCCTAAATATTATAAAAACTATCGAAAAAATCTACCAAAACAACAAAATGGGAGTCAGAATAGATGGACAACTTACAAAACCTATAAAAATATGCAGCACAATAAGACAAGGAGATTCATTGAGCCCCATGCCCTTCAATTTGATCATGGATGAAATCATCAAAAACGTTAACAAAGGAAGAGGATACAGAAAATAGCAAGAGATAAGTCACCAATCGACATGGAGTGACAACCTTCCATAGAGGTATTAATCCGCCAATGAACAAGCAAAATTGCTTATAAAGATGAAGAAGAAGAAAAAAAAATCCCTCTTCCTAATTTAGTTTAAGGCTCCTGATCTGCATTGCCCATATATATTTTTTCATATTCTCGATTTTTTATAGTGCTAGTTGGCAACAAAAAAACAGTTTGACATCTGGCAGTTTAGGGTTCCTAAAAATGGAGCTCTACAGTTCAAAAATTTCTTACAAAATATAATCGGAATATTGATTTAACTTCGACAACACTGAAAGAGAGTAATTAAGAACTTCAGGAAGACTGGTTCAATTCGTGATGCCAAACACTCTGGTTGTACACAAAGAAGCAGCTCAAATGCCAATATCGAAGCAGTGCGTGATAATGTTGTTGAAAGTCCAGGAATATCAATTTGGCATCGGGACAAGATTTATAAAGGTCAAGATTCTAACAGTGTATGCTCACTGAAAATCTGTATCTTTATGCTTAAAAAGTTCAATTGGCCCCAAAACTGAAAACTAATGACAATGTAAAGCCAAAAAATTCGTTGAATAGAATATTAAACATCAACAAGTTGATCAAGCTCATCTTAATAAGCAAATAATCATATTTTCACCTCGATGGCTTTGTTAATCGTCAAAAATGCCGCATTTAAGATTCTGGGAACCCACGTATGACTGACAAAAAGATAAATGCATCCACAACGTCTTACTGCTTGATGAGGATTTTGGGCTGGAAGCATCATTGGATCATACTCTTAAAAAGAAGGCTGGTGTAGCAATAACTGTTACTGGTGCTTGATATCGCAATATGATAAAAAAGTTATTTCTACCTTAATTAGATGATATTGATGTGGACGACATGAGGGTTCAATATAATGGTGCGCCATGCTACACAACCCATGAAACAATTGAACAAACATTGAGTGTAACATTTTCTAGTCATATACTCTATTGTTTCGGTGATAAGCATTGCTCCCGAGATTGTGTAATTTAATAGCATTGGATTTCTTTTTATGGAGGTATTTAAAGTCCAAGATCTATGCCAACAATCCTACCATAAACCGTATATTAGAGAAGAAATTCAGCCACATTATGCAAAAAGGTTATGAAAAATTTCCGAAGCCAAATTTCCAAAATTGCCTTATGGAGGCTATTTAAATGATACGCTACTTCACACATAATCCTAAGCTATTTACTTTATGATTCAATAAAAAAATTTCAATCCAAAGAAAAAAATTATTGTTTCTATTCAATTCAAATTTTTCGTGAAATTTTCTCTCCATCTCTCATCTTTTGGAGAGCTCTTCCTAATTGTCAACAAATAGTGGGCTCTTCTTCAAGTTTTAAATACTCCACACCAATCAAATTCTATTTATGGTCATACTAGAAACGACAACGATATCTTTTGTAATTATTATTCCGCATGTATTTCTGATTTCTTCGTCTCGTTGTCTATCCCTACTGATTTAGATACCGTACATGAGTTTAAGTCTCACAAATATGTATATTTTTGTCATATATTTAGTCCAGAACATTTTTCTCAAACGTCCGTCCCGACACAGTTGTTGCTTTATTTATTTGATGTTTTACTACGCTTACAAAATTATGTAGTGTTCCGCAATGTTTTATTACAATTTTATTTATTATTTAATCCATAATTATATTAAATAAGAATGGGCTGAAGCTGTGGCCTTGTCTAATCCCATATTCTGTTTGTATAATCCAGCAATCCTGTTGTTTACTCTTATTACTGTGGTGCTTAGTATGCTGTGTTTACTGCTACGGAGTTTTAATAGTTAATAAAATTAATTACCATACTGTGATTCGTAAGCCGATCCTAAAATTGCTTCCAAAAAGCTCTAGATAACCTGGTGATGTCACCTGTTTTGAATCAATTTCGACTGTTTACCTAAATTATCTCGTATTATCTTATATTAAGATAGATTATAGAATGAAATAAGTTAATTTTCCGTTACAGTTCAAATAAAAAAGTTTATCTAGAAAAACTAATAATACAATTCAACTTTAAAAACAGTTTTACTTACAGTGAGGTCTGATTTCCTCTTGTTGTTGCTCTTGTTCCTGAGATTCTTGATCTTGAGGAGCTATGTTTACTGGAAGGTTAATGGGAATAGCTCTAGTATAAGTTTGTCTTCCGTTCATTTCGTTGGCACTTTGTCTTTGCTCTTGAACGTATTGCACTTCTTGGGGAGCATCTTCAGAATCAGTTTCTGATACAGCTACGATAACGTCACGGTTGGGTAATCTATAAAAATCAATTTAGAATTTATAATAAAAAAAAACAATTAATTTATTATTTATATAAATAAGAAGATTATTAAATATGTGAAAGTGAAAACGAGAATCCAATTAAAACAAACTGTGTATATGTATTGTATGTATTTCACAAAGGTATACTACATTTACCGGTCGTTTTTGCATGTCTATACTTTGAATATTCAAGGTTTGTACTTCCAAGTAAGGGGTTAAAATAAATTATTCCATATAAGGTCAATAACATGAAGCAAAGCAACCAAACATTTTAAATGAAGTTTGAATCCCAATAAAAACTTCTATCTTGTGAGAATCTGTATGTGAGAAAACCTGAATTATAAAAAATAATCTGGCCATTGTGAAATAATATATATTTTTAAACCTTTTTTTATTTGAATTGTCGAATAAAGGCCTCTCCCCTTTGGTCTTGCGACTCTTTTGATATCGTTGCTCCAGTGCATTTGAGGTATTCCTCTTGGTCTCTTCGCTTCGTACGGCTGCCAGTTTCCAACTTCTTTGTTCCATCTTCCATCTTAGAGATGTTCATTGTGTCCAGTCCATTTTCACTTTAATTTATCTGCTTGCTCCGCGGCGTCCCTTACTTGTGTTTTGTTCCGGATTGCTTCGTTTGTTTGTCGATCTATGAGTGAGATACTAAGTATCTGTCGTTCCATGTTCCATTCCAGGTTTGAGCTCTGTCAGTGAAAACGGAAAGGATACAAGAGTTAAACACTTTGGTTTGAATGAACTTTATAGTATCTTTTTGTCTTTTTGTATTCGGAGCACATTTTTAAAAAAGTATTGATGAAGCCATCTCAATTATTGTAGTTATTATAGTGTTTTCCAATACCATAGAAGGGCTGCAAAACTTAATAAACAAAATAACATACGAAAATAGTACAGCATATGGACTGGATACAAACACCAGCAAAATCAAGCTAATGATCATCAGCAAGGAAAACATAACTGGAGCAAATCTACATGGAAACCAAATAAGAATTGAACGTGTGTCACAGTACAACTACTTGTGAACCATAATCAATGAGTCGTGGGTGAGACATTACCCAAGAGATTAAATATCGCATCGAAAAGGCAAAAAATGCATTCTTGACTATGAGCTCTGTGTTCAAGAGCCATGACCTTCCCATAAAAACAAAAATTGGCTCCTTAATTGTTACGTGTACTCAGTGCTTCTGTACGGAGTAGAAACGTGGACTTTGAAGGCGGAAACTCTCTTAAAACTTCAGGCTTTTGAGCTATGGTTATACAGAAGCGTACTGAAGATACCACGAACAAAGTCACTAATGAAAAAGTACTACGCAGGATGAACACAACCGCGGATTTGGTCAAGATCGTGAAAGGCAGTAAGCTGCAGTACTTGGGACATATAATGAGAAATCAAGGCAGATATGAGCTACTCCAATGCATTTTTCAAGATAAAATTGAAAAAAAAAGGGCTCCAGAACCAAGAAGAATATCCTGGCTTGCTAACATGAGAGTATGGTAGAGAAAGACCTCAACACAGCTATTCCGTATACTACAGTTATCCCATTCTTACTCGTCTATTTATTTCAGTAGTTTGGTTTTCTTATATATGTATTCTTCTACATATTATATTTTTGTACCTTGAATAGTTGGTGTCGTTTGTTGCCTATTAGTACTACGTCATATGCGTATCTTTAGAGGTTTAAATATTTTCCATTTAGAGTTTGTTCGTTTCCCAATTAAGTGATTTCAAGATGTCATTAAGCGTGGAAATATATTATATGTAAATAGTTTTAAAAGTCCAAACAATAAAAGAATACATTTTTAACACTTGTTTTCTGTTGCACCTCCAATACCGCTTGAACAAATCTCTTATATAGTTCTTCTCTTTCTTTCTGAAGTGTTTTAAATCTTAACTCCAATGCATCATAAGACCATCTGAGGTCTTCCAAACTTTTCACCTTTTGTGAGAACATCAATTTAGTATTAGCTAAAGCTTGTTTATCTCTCTCATAATTTTCTAATTGTCTTTTATATTCTTTAATTTAAATCAAGTGCTGCTTTAAGTGGGTTAGTCAGTCGTTTCTTCTCTGCAGTTAGATCGGCAACTTGTTTGGTCTTTTAAAAGAATATTGAATTATAAACGCGTTAAATTAATGTTATTATGATTTAAAAAATGTTTTTTATTGATAGGTTTTTAAATTATCCACCAAAAGAAGTCTAAGATTAGAGTTAGCAACACTTAATATAACATCTGTCAAAGAATAGTATCTGGATACAAAGAGGACTATTCAAAGGTGACAAAGTATGAAATTGCTAGAAAAAACAAAGAAAGTGGAACAGTTTGTGAATGATCCTAAACTGATGATATTCATGAATTAGAAGTTTTTAAAAAACTTATATTTTGGCCATTACATATCACTGTTTAATTTTAAACAGTGAAATAAAAAGACGTATCGAAATTGCCAGGGCCACCTTCATAAAGATGAGAAAATTCTTCTACAACAGAAATATAAGCATCCCTCTACGATTAAGAATGCTGAGAGGCTATGTATTTAACACGCTATTATACGATGTAGAGGCCTGGACTCTCAAACAGAACAACATGAAAAATATTGAAAGTTTCGAGATGTGGTGCTATCGTCGAATGCTGAAGATTAGTTGGGTTGAAAGAATAACAAACTGTGAAGTAATACGAAGAATAGGAAAAGACCCAGAGATTTTGTTAACGCTAAAGCGAAGAAAACTCGAATATTTTGGTCACCTGATGAGAGAACATAAATACGCATTACTTCAAAATATAATGCAGGGAAAAATAGAAGGAAAACGGAATCCAGGCCGTAGAAGAATGTCATGGTTGTAGAATTTGAGAGAGTGGTTTGGCTGCACCACTAATGAACTCTTTAGGTAAGCCGTAAACAAGGTCAGAATAGCCTTGATGATTTCCAATCTCCGATAGGAGTGGCACAAAAAGAAGAAAGAAGAAGTTTAATTTTATCAGTCACGCTTCTTGGAAAAGCTTTTGCTAAACCGCAATATACTCACAAAAAGTATTATATTACAAATTACCTGTTCAGTTGAGACAAAACTTCTTCTGGAATTGGCAATCTTTGTCCATTGATCGGTTGTCCGATTTGTTCAATCTGAAGAAATCTTGGGCGTTCTTCAATTTCTTGGGCTGGTTCAGGTCTGACTTCTTTTTGTTGCTGTTGTTGCTGCTGTTGTTGTTGCTGCTCTCTCATTTGTTGTTCCCGTAACTTTTGGCTTTCCATAATTTTCTGTGCAACAATCTGTTGTACGATGTGCTGCAAGATTGGGTTTGGTGGGAAATCGCCTAAAAAATGTTTAGATTTATCGGTCATAGGGAAGGAAATAATCTATAAAATTATGAATGTACGAAAACTATAACCTTTTGGTATTTCTAGTTGTACAAAAATTTTATAATAATGCATATTTTTTAGAATCTTGTTGTAATTTCTGTCCTAATTTTTTTTACCACTGGCCATGTTTAGCAATTATTTTATATCAAAAACAATGATAGACAATATTGTGCAATTCAGAACTCACATAAAAGAAATTTCAAAATTAGTTTAGTCTCAAATATTTTTAACACAAGAGCTATTCTGATTTGTTAGCGCCAAGCTCTATCCGTTTTACATTCGACCTTTCTATGCTAAAACTTTTCGAGACTATCTCCACAAAGAACGTGCTCGAAATAGCCTATTATTTGTTATGTTTCTTGTGTTTTCAACCCTTTCTTGATACTTACGAGACTGATTTTGATATCGACAAGTACTCCATGGCTTTTCCAAATGTTTGGTAATTTATCCACTATATTTTTTGCAACTGCTAATGGCTTTATTTCTCCAGTGGGGTTATTCAATCAACGATTAGATACAAACATGAGTAAATTAGTAAATTTACTAATGTTTGTATTTTGAAAACGATTCCCGAAGTGGAAATTAAAACGATAATAAACTTACTTTAACCTTTATTTGTGGCTAATTCCCATTTAAATAGTAGTTACTTTTATCACATTTGCTTTCATTTGTTCACTGTGTTTTAGTGTGTTCACTGTGTTTTATTTAACATTTACACAGCCGATCTTCCAGAGACAAAATCAAAAAAATTTGTTTACGCAGATGACCTGGCTATCGCATTTCAAAACCAAGCCAAAGATGTTGGAGAAAGGGCGCTTACCGAAGACTTAAGGGTTCTCTGCGACTACTTTAAACAATGGCGACTTCGCCCTAATACAAACAAAACTGAGACAAGCCTCTTCCATCTCACAAATCAGCTTTCGGATGACACCCTTAGCATCACCTTGAATGGCGAGACTTTGAAACATAATAATAACCCTAAATACCTGGGTGTAACGCTCGACAGATCACTGACGTTCAAAACCCATCTTACGAATGTAGCTGCCAAAGTGAGAACCCGTAACAACATAATAACAAAGCTTGCTGGAACGACATGGGGTGCCACTGCGGATACACTTCGAACCTCCTCACTGGCCCTGGTGTATTCTGTCGCTGAATACTGCGCACCGATATGGCTAAATAGCGCTCATGTCAACAAGATTGATGTTCAACTAAATTACACTATGAGAGTAATATCTGGTACTATTAAATCAACTCCACTAAGATGGCTTCCAATTCTGATCAATATAGCACCTCCAGATATTCGACGAACGGCAGCACTTGTCAGAGAATATCAGAAAATCATGGCAAATAATCGTCTGCCAATTCACCAGTATATTCCGCACGCCGCACGAGACCAACAAAGACTGAAGTCCAGACGACCCCCTGTCCAATCCGTTCAGGGAATGGGTGATAGCTACAATAAGCAAGAGCAGTGGACGAAAAGATGGATGCCAACAACAGAGCCAGACGTCATCAAAATAACAAGTAGGTCGATCGGCTTCACTGGATCAAACCTGCCACGCCCTATATGGACAAAATTAAATCGCATACGCACGGGTCATGGCAAATGTGCCGATTCTCTATACCGATGGGGTCATGCAGAAAGCCCACAATGTGATTGTGGATCCCCGAGACAGACCATCCAACACATCATGGCGGATTGCCAAATCCGCAGATACAGCGGAGACCTTCAAGATTTTGCAGAGTGTTCTCCTGGTGCAATTGAATGGCTGTTCAATTTGGACATTAATATTTAACTTAGGTTACAATTCCAATTTGAACATAATTATTATCTAAATACTACTTTTATCGTATTGTAATTATCCATACGCTAAATAAACTGTGTTTTATTTGGCCAATATGTTCGAAAACCAAAAAAAACATCTTATCTTACACCAGCAGAAAAAAAGAAATTGAAACTGGAGTATTTATATAAATTCTAATAAGTTACCTTGTTGTTGGGGTTGTTGGGGCTGCATCTGAATCTGGATCTGTGGTTGCATTGGAGGACGTACTGGCATTTGAGAAGGTGGTTGCTGGTGCATCATGGGAGGCCTCATGTTTTCAATATGAAATACTGGAGCTCCCATTGGACGCATTTGTTCTGGTCGTTGTGCAGCCATTGGTGCCATTTGCTGGGACATATGGGTATTGAATGGGCTTTGAGGAATGGGGATCATTACTGGTTGAATCATAATCGTTTCTTGGTCATCTTCTTCGGAATCGTCTTCTTTTTCTTCCTTTGGTCTCATAGGTGCTTCAGCACTATAATGTAAAAAAATATAAGAATATTTACTACGAGAGTATTGAAACTCATTATATATATATATATATATATATATATATATATATATATATATATATATATATATATATATATATATATATATATATTTTAAATGTATGCTAACTTAACCAAACATTGGGTATAGTTAAAAATAAACTCTAACATCGAAGTAAACACTTCTATTTTAAGTGGTAAAACATTTAATTAAAAACTCAAATTCCAAATGGATTATAATAAAAGTTCCAAACGTTTCGGACTTATCAGTTCATCGTCAGTGAACTTTTAAGTACTTGCGCTTCTAACTGCAAAGCCAAACAAGTTGGATTCAAATTGCAGGTAACATACTTAAAAGTATTGAATTAGACGGCATAACGCTGATGACGGCTATGCTGACAAATGTGGCAGTCCTTGAGAGAGCAAATGCTGCTCGCGAGCTGCTTGATAACATCAAATGTAGAAAAATGGCCTATTTTGCACACGTACTAAGAGGAGACCGATATAATATTCTTCAACTTATTATGATGGGTGAAATCGAATGACGCAGAGGAATTGGTAGAAAGCAGGCCTCTTGGTTGAAGAATATCAGGGAGTGGACAGGAATAAGGAAAGCTGAGCAACTCTTTAAAATAGCTCGAGACAGAGACAGTTTCGCCATGTAAATCGCCAACGTAAAGGGGACTTGATAGGGCACGTTAAGAAGACGAAGAACGCTGATGAAAGTGGATATAACTTTCCGAGACCAGTATGTCCCTATTCTAAAGAACATTTCACATCCGAACTGGTATACGAGAGTTTGCCAACGGATTTGTTAAATATGAAATATGAAGTAATGTTAAACAAAACAATTTTTTATGTCTTTACACTGCTATCAGTGTTGAAATATCAGTTATGAGGCGTATTATGGACAATAAAAAAAACTTCTTCTTCTTACGGTGCCTATCCGTTCTGGATGTTGGCAATCAGCATAGCTATCCTAACTTGATTTGCAGCTATTGGGAATAGTCTGGTTGTATTGTACGTATTGTCCCACTTCCTTAGGTTTTGAAGCCAAGATATCCTTCTTCTTCCTGGTCCTCTCTTTCCAAATACCTTGCCCTAAAGAATGAGTTGCATTAAGCTACATCTGTGTTAATTTATCATGACATGGCCAATATATTCTAATTTGCGCTCGTTGATTGTATTAGTAATCTCACATTCCTTGCCTATTCTACGTAGGACCTCAATAATAGTCACACGATCCTTCCATGAAATTCTTAAGATGTGCCTGTAACACCAGATCTGGAAGGCCTCGAGCTTTCCTAAAGAAGCTTCCGAGAGCGTCCATGTCTCTACTTCGTATAATAATGTAGAAAATACATAGCTCTGATGATAGAGATTTTGGTATTAAGTAGCAAATTGTGACTTCTGAAAAAAGACTTCATGCAAAGAGACTATGTGTAGGTGTTGACCCTGTCAATTGGTTGTTGGTTTACTAAAAGATGTGTATCTAATATTTCGCGCTTACTAACTATCATGTAGTTTGTTTTGTTCGTATTGTGATCCAGCCTATATTCTCGACTGATATCTGATATGCGCGACATTATTGTTTGTAAACCATCTAGGTTATCTGCAAAAACTACTGCGCCTTCAGCATATCTTATGTTATTTAGACTCACTCCGTTAACTAAGACGCCTTCGTCTAATTGTCTCAGTGCTTGCTCGAAAATACACTTCGAGTACATGTTAAATAGCGCTGGAGACAGAATGCATTCTTGTCTCACTCCTCTATCTATGGAGAAGTTCTCTGTCAACTGGCCATCCACTTTAATGTTGGCAGTTTGGTTGTAATATAAATTTTATATAATTCGCAACTCTATCATCCAAGCCCGCTTCTTTCAAGATTGATATGAGCCTGTCATGTTTTACTCTATCTAATGCCTTTTTGTAGTCGATAAAACAAATATATACATCACCGTTAACATCTCTGCACCTCTGCATAAGCACTTGTATAGCGTATAGAGTTTCTCGGGTTCCTAAGGTATCGCGGAATTCAAATTGTGTCCATGACACATGTTCCCTGAAGTGGTTCCCTCTGAGGTGGTAAAAAATTTGACCACTTGTTCACATTTTTTATATATTCTGTTACGTATCACTTTTAAAAACGTTTAAGTAAGTGGCTCATTAGGCCAATTATTTTGTAGTCTTCACATATTTTTTATTTAATTATTTTGGTATAGTTACAAAGGTCGACTTTAACCAGCTTTGGGGAGTATTTCCAGTTATATGTATATTGTTAAATATAATCGTTATCCATTGTAAGTATTCCTTGTTCGTCCATAAGTTTCAGGAATTCTGTATAAAATTTGTCCAGCCCTACAGCTTTAGTATCTTTAGTTTTTCTAATAGCTGCGGTGACTTCTTCAATGGTTATCGGGGGTCCTGTTTGGCATTCCATGTCTTCAATGGCAATCTACCTTTCATCTGCAAATGTTATTTTCACATATTTCTTTCAAACCTTGGTTGTCTGCCAAACATCCAACTCTTCTAGGCTTGTATAAGCCTGCAGCTTATCTGTCCTAAGATTTACCAATCTTAGGACAAAAATGTGCCCTTCCACTTATCAGCTTATCCACGATACACAGACTACCGATATGTTCTTGCGCATGAAAAGCGAACGCGTGATGGCATATGGGAACCTTAATTTTCATTCGGCAATGCTAAATCAAGCGGTAATATTGTTCAAATTTTAAAATTATGTACATATCATCGCTTTTTAAATAAGAAATTGCATTTTATATTTTTTTTTACTGCCATTTTCCAATATACATTTTATTTAACCATGAACTTCCATTGAAAAATAAAGATTTTATCTTTTGTCCAATATACATTTACCATGATATATTAAAAAAATAAAACAAAATTGATATAAACATTCAATTTACTTTTGGGTCTGTAAAAATGA